>OZ012738.1:180087825-180500325 GCA_963859935.3 Lathyrus sativus
TTACATCAATCAAGATGACAGACCCCCCACCAAAAGGATGACGGAGCAAAACTCACACCGGCCACTACCACCAAAAGGATGATAGGACAAACACTATCGTACAATCTGACATCAGTTAAGATGAAAGACCCCCCACCAAAAGGATGATACAGCGAAACTCACACCGACCACTACCACCAAAAGGATGATAGGACAAACACTATCCCATAATCTGACATCAATAAGATGACAGATCCCCCACCAAAAGGATGACGGAGCGAAACTCCCAACGGCCACTACCACTAAAAGGATGATAAGACAAACACTATCGCACAATCTGACATCAATTACGATGACAGATCCCCCACGAAAAGGATGACAGTGCGAAACTCACACCGGCCACTACCACCAAAAGGATGATAGGACAAACACTACCGCACAATCTGAAATCAATCAAGATGACACACCCCCCACCAAAAGGATGATAGAGCGAAACTCACACCGGCCATTACCACCAAAAGGATGATAGGACAAACACTACCGCACAATCTGAAATCAATCAAGATGACACACCCCCCACCAAAAGGATGATAGAGCGAAACTCACACCGGCCACTACCACCAAAAGGAGGATAGGACAAACACTATCACACAACCTGACATCAATAAGATGACAGACCCTTCAGAAAAAGGATGACAGAGCGAAACTCACAGCAGCCACTACCACCTTAAGGATGATAGGACAAACACTATCCCATAATCTGACATCAATAAGATGACATCCCCCCACCAAAAGAATGACGGAGCGAAACTCACACTGGCCACTAACACCAAAAGGATGATAGGACAAACACTATCCCACAACCGGGCATCAATAATATGACATACCCCCCACCAAAAGGATGACAGAGCGAAACTCACACCAGCCACTACAACCAAAAGGATGATAGGCCAACACTATCCCACCATCTGACATCAATTAAGATGACAGACCCCCCACCAAAAGGATGACGGAACTAAACTCACACCGGCTACTAACACCAAAAGGATGATAGAACAAACACTATCCCACAATCTGACATCAATAATATGACAGACCCCCCACCAAAAGGATGACGGAGCGAAACACACATCGGCCACTAGCACTAAAAGGATGATAGGACAAACACTATCCCAGAATCTGACATCAATAAGATGACAGACCCCCCACCAAAAGGCTGACAGAGCGAAACTCACACCGGACAGAACCACCAAAAGGATGATAGGACAAACACTATCGCACAATCTGACATCAATTACGATGACAGATCCCCCACCAAAAGGATGACGGAGCGAAACTCACAACGGCCACTACCACCAAAAGGATGATAGGACAAACACTACCGCACAATCTGAAATCAATCAAGATGACACACCCCCCACCAAAAGGATGATAGAGTGAAACTCACACCGACCACTACCACCAAAAGGATTATAGGACAAACACTATCGAACAATCTGACATCAATAAGGTGACAGACCCCCTACAAAAAGGATGACAGGGCGAAACTCACACCGGCCACTACAACCTTAAGGATGATAGGACAGACACTACCGCACAATCTGACATCAACCAAGATGACAGACCCCCCACCAAAAGGATGATAGAGCGAAACTCACACCAGCCACTACCACCAAATGGATGATAGGAAAAACACTATCACACCATCTGACATCAATCAAGATGACAGACCCCCCACCTAAAGGATGACGGAACTAAACTCACACCGACCACTAACACCAAAAGGATGATAGGACAAACACTATCCCATAATCGGACATCAATAATATGACATACCCACCACCAAAAGGATGACGGAGCGAAACTCACACCGGTCACTAGCACCAAAAGGATGATAGGATAAACACTATCCCATAATCTGACATTAATAAGATGACATCCCCCCACCAAAAGAATGACGGAGTGAAACTCACACTGGCCACTAACATCAAAAGGATGATAGGGAAAACACTATCCCACAATCGGACATCAATAATATGACATACCCCCCACCAAAAGGATGATGGAGCGAAACTCACACCGACCACTACCACCAAAAGGATGATAGGACAAACACTATGGCACAATCTGACATCAATCAAGATGAAAGACCCCCCACCAAAAGGATGACGGAGCAACACTCACACCAGCCACTACCACCAAAAGGATGATAGGACAAACACTATCGTACAATCTGACATCAGTTAAGATGAAAGACCCCCCACCAAAAGGATGATGCAGCGAGACTCACACCGACCACTACAACCAAAAGGATGATAGGACAAACACTATCCCATAATTTGACATCAATAAGATGACAAACACGCACCAAAAGGATGATGGGACAAACACTACTGCACAATCTGAAATCAATCTAGATGACAGACCCCCCACCAAAAGGATGACGGAAATAAACTCACACCGGCCACTAACACCAAAAGGATGATAGAACAAACTCTATCCCACAATCTGACATCAATAATATGAAAGACCCCCCCACCAAAAGGATGACGGAGCGAAACTCACACCGGCCACGAGCACTAAAAGGATGATAGGACAAACACTATCCCAGAATCTGACATCAATAAGATGACAGACCCCCCACCAAAAGGGTGATGGAGCGAAACTCACACCGGCCACTACCACCAAAAGGATGATAGGAAAAACACTATCGCACAATCTGACTTCAATTACGATGACAAATCCCCCACCAAAGGATGACGGAGCGAAACTCACACCGGCCACTACCACCAAAAGGATGATAGGACAAACACTACCGCACAATCTGAAATCAATCAAGATGACACACCCCCCACCAAAAGGATGACAGAGTGAAACTCACACCAGCCACTACCACCAAAAGGATGATAGGACAAACACTATCGTACAATCTGACATCAATAAGATGACAGACCCCCCACAAAAAGGATGACGGAGCGAAACTCACACCGGCCACTACCACCTTAAGGATGATAGGATAGACACTACCGCATAATCTGACATCAAACCAGATGAAAGACCCCTACCAAAAGAATGATAGAGCGAAACTCATACCACCCACCCCAACCAAATGGATAATAGGACAAACACTATCGCACCATCTGACATCAATCAAGATGACAGACCCCCCACCAAAAGGATAACGGAACTAAACTCACAACGGCCACTAATACCAAAAGGATGATAGGACAAACACTATCCCGCAATCGGACATCAATAATATGTTATACCCCCCACCAAAAGGATGACGGAGCGAAACTCACATCGGCCACTAGCACCAAAAGGATGATAGGACAAACGCTATCCCATAATCTGACATCAATAAGATGAGAGCCCCCCTACCAAAAAAATGACGAAGCGAAACTCACACCGCCCACTAGCACTAAAAGGATGATAGGATAAACACTATCCCAGAATCTGACATCAATAAGATGACAGACCCCCCACCAAAAGGATGACGGAGCAAAACTCACAACGGCCACTACCACTAAAAGGATGATAAGACAAACACTATCGCACAATCTGACATCAATTACGATGATAGATCCCCCACGAAAAGGATGACGGAACTAAACTCACACCGGCCACTACCACCAAAAGGATGATAGGACAAACACTACCGCACAATCTGAAATCAATCAAAATGACACACCCCCTACCAAAAGGATGATAGAGCGAAACTCACACCGGCCACTACCACCCAAAGGAGGATAGGACAAACACTATCGCACAATCAAACATCAATAAGATGACAGACCCCCCACAAAAGGATGACAGAGCGAAACTCACACCAGCCACTACCACCTTAAGGATGATAGGACAGACACTACCGCACAATCTGACATCAACCAAGATGACAGACCCTCCACCAAAAGGATGATAGAGCGAAACTCAGACCAGCCACTACCACCAAATGGATGATAGGAAAAACATTATCGCACCATCTGACATCAATCAAGATGACAGACCCCCACCAAAAGGATGACGGAAGTAAACTCACATCGGCCACTAACACCTTAAGGATGATAGGACAAACACTATCCCACAATCGTACATCAATAATATGACATACTCCCCACCAAAAGGATGACGGAGCGAAACTAACACCGGCCACTAGCACCAAAAGGATGATAGGACAAACATTATCCCATAATCTGACATCAATAAGATGACAGCCCCCCACCAAAAGAATGACGGAGCGAAACTCAGACCAGCCACTAACACCAACAGGATGATAGGTCAAACACTATCCCACAACCGAACATCAATAATATGACATACCCCTAACCAAAAGGATGATGGAGCGAAACTCACACCGGCCGCTACCACCAAAAGGATGATAGGAAAAACACTATCGCACAATCTTACATCAATCAAGATGACAAACCCCCCACCAAAAGGATGACGGAGCGAAACTCACACCGGCCACTACCACCAAAAGGATGATAGGACAAACACTATCGTACAATCTGACATCAGGTAAGATGAAAGACCCCCCACCAAAAGGATGATAGGACAAACACTATCGTACAATCTGACATCAGTTAAGATGAAAGACCCCCCACCAAAAGGATGATGCAGCGAAACTCACACCGACCACTACCACCAAAAGGATGATAGGACAAACACTATCCCACAATCTGACATCAATAAGATGGAAAACCCCCACCAAAAGGATGACGGAGCGAAATTCACACCGGCCACTACCACCAAAAGGATGATAGGACAAATACTACTACACAATCTGAAATCAATCTAGATGACAGACCCCCCACCAAAAGGATGACGAAACTAAACTCACACCGGCCACTAACACCAAAAGGATGGTAGAACAAACACTATCCCACAATCTGACATCAATAATATGAGAGACCCCCCACCAAAAGAATGACGGAGTGAAACTCATACCGGCCACTAGCACTAAAAGGATGATAGGACAAACACTATCCCAGATTTTGACATCAATAAGATGACAGACCCCCCACCAAAAGGGTGACGGAGCGAAACTCACACCGGCCACCACCATAAAAAGGATGATAGGAAAAACACTATCACACAATCTGACATCAATTACGATGACAAATCCCCCACCAAAAGGATGACGGAGCGAAACTCACACCGGCCACTACCACCAAAAGGATGATAGGAAAAACACTACCGCACAATATGATATCAATCAAGATGACACACCCCCAACCAAAAGATGACAGAGTGAAACTCACACCGGCCACTACCACCAAAAGGATGATAGGACAAACACTATCGCACAATCTGACATTAATAAGATGACAGACCCCCCACAAAAAGGATGACGGAGCGAAACTCACACCGGCCACTACCACCTTAAGGATGATAGGATAGACACTACCGCACAATCTGACATCAACCAAGATGACAGTCCCCCCACCAAAAGAATGATAGAGAGAAACTCACACCAGCCACTACCTCCAAATGGATGATTGGACAAACACTATCGCACCATCTGACATCAATCAAGATGACAGACCCCCCACCAAAAGGATGACGGAACTAAACTCACACCGGCCACTAACACCAAAAGGATGATAGGACAAACACTATCCCACAGTCGGACATCAATAATATGACATACCCCCCATCAAAAGGATGACGGAGCGAAACTCACACCGACCACTAGCACCAAAAGGATGATAGGACAAACATTATCCAATAATCTGACATCAATAAGATGACAGCCCCCCACCAAAAGAATGACGGAGCGAAACTCACACCAGACATTAGCACTAAAAGGATGATAGGACAAACACTATCCCAGAATGTGACATCAATAAGATGACAGACCCCCCACCAAAAGGATGACGGGGCGAAACTCACACCGGCCACTACCACCAAAAGTATGATAGGACAAACACTACCGAACAATCTGAAATCAATCAAGATGACACACCCCCCACCAAAAGGATGACAGAGCGAAACTCACACCGGCCACTACCACCAAAAGGATGACAGGATAAACACTGTCGCACAATCTGACATCAATAAGATGACAGACCCCCACAAAAAGGATGATGGAGCGAAACTCACACCGGCCACTACCACCTTAAGGATGATAGAATAGACACTACCGTACAATCTGACATCAACCAAGATGACAGAACCCCCATCAAAAGGATGATGGAGCGAAACTCACACCAGCCACTACCACCAAATGGATGATAGGACAAACACTATTGCACCATCTAACATCAATCAAGATGAAAGACTCCACACCAAAAGGATGACGGAACTAAACTCACACTGGCCACTAACACCAAAAGGATGATAGGACAAACACTATCCCACAATCGGACATTAATAATATGACATACCCCCCACCAAAAGGATGACAGAGCGAAACTCACACCGGCGACTAGCACCAAAAGGACGATAGGACCAACACTATCCCATAATCTGACATCAATAAGATGACATTCCCCCACAAAAAGAATGACGGAGCGAAACTCACACCGGCCACTACCACCAAAAAGATGATAGGACAAACACTATCGCACAATCTGACATCAATAAGATGACAGACCCCCACCAAAAGGATGATGGAGAGAAACTCACACCGGCCACTAGCACCAAGAGGATGATAGGACAAACACTATCGCACCATCTGACATCAATCAAGATAACAGACCCCCCACCAAAAGGATGACGGAACTAAACTCACACCGGCCAATAACACCAAAAGGATGATAGGACAAACACTATCCCACTATCTGACACCAAAATGATGATATAACGACACAAATTTGAAGATTACCAACACCAAAGGGATGCAGGCTAGGTTGAATTGACGAGGTTCGGCTATCACCAGAAGGATGATAGCAAGGCAATTGACAACGGTCACGATTGCTGAATACAACTCATTGGGGAACACCCAAGAGGAAGATTTGATTGAAACGAATCAATGGAGTACGCCCACCGTCTTGCTTGGAGGTCACATTTTGAAATGATAACTTCATGAGGAACGCCCATGAACTCTGAAGAGGATGCCCCGACTAGGTTGAGTTTATCTTGAAGTTTTGTTTTGGTCAACAAAAGGTTGAACAACTTCGTAAGGAACGCTCACGGCTTTACTGAAGATGCCCTTGGACTGGGATGAATTATGCATTGAACTTCTTGAATTTACCCAACAAAAGGTTGAACAACTTCGTGGGGAACACCCACGGTCTCGAATGATATGCCCCTGACTGGGTTGTATGTTGATTTGAAGATCTTAATAACCACGAGGTTTACATACGTCACGGGAAGCACCCATGGTCTTGGAAAAAATGCCCCTAATTGGGCTGAATCTTGCTTTGATATCCTTGAATTTCGTGGGGCAAACCCACGGTCTTGCAAAAAATGCCCCTGACTAGGATGATGATTGCTTTGAAGCTCTTGAATTTGCCCAACAAAAGGTTGAACAACTTCACGGGGAACGCCCATGATTTCGAATGATATGCCCCTGACTGGGCTGAATGTTGATCTTGAAAATCTTCAAGACTGATCCTAGACCTTGACTTGCATATGCGGATGCTGGATGATAATGAGGTTCCATAACGAATGGAAGTGCAAATGCAAATGCTGACACGCAAAGATGCAAGAGCTGGGGAAGTATGATATGGCTTGTATGCATATGATGTGAGATGCTTATGATGTTGAATGCAATGCATATGATGCATATGATTGCAGACGGGTAATTGGATATGCAGGTGCCAGCGTGGTGGATTTTTGGTAATTGCCAATATGGATTGGACTTTGGGAGGTGGGAGGGATTGACTTCCTCGACACGCAGTTCTGTAAAGACGCCATGATTGGAGCAAAATATGTGCTTGATGCCCCAAGTCTGAGTACTTGGTGTTTTTGTTGTGAACTTGCTTCAGAGAAGGTTGTAACTCTGCTTGATGGTTAGGATGACCTGGTCTTGCCCCAGTTTGAACATGGCAATGACCTGCCCCTGCTTAACCAATTCTAGAGGTGAAGCTGAACTCTGATGACTTGAGATGGCTTGCCCCTGCTCGAGCTGTTTGAATGATTTGCCCTAACCTGTGGGTTTTGAGGTAGTCTTGCTTCGTGACAGCCACTGAAAGTCAAGTTTCTCCTTGATTTCCCCTTGTTGAAATGTCTTTGAATACCTAGCACTGATTAGCAATAAAATTGTACATTCACAAATGGTAATATTAATGCAAAGTTCGATGCAATTTTTTAAAAAGTGTAGTTTTATTTGAGTGTAGTGATAGTGTGAAATGAATGGACACCAATGCTGATGAAAGATATAGCAAGGATAATGACACCAATGTTGATGATTAGCAAGTATGTGAGGAGTCAGTTTACGCAACATTGCGATGCTATGCTTTCAGAATAAACCTTGCCTCAATTAGGTCTTTCGAGGGTTGTAACATGGTCTGGTTCACGGTTTATGAAACAAAGGATATTAGGCTCAAAGTATGATTTGTACCCACCCCTTCTTCTTAATGATCTCCAGTCCTACGTTCAGTTAAGCTTGATGGTTTAAGTTTTACTCGAGATGGCAGTCGCCTTATTTTGTTTTGATGGATGTTAGTGACCTTTTTGATCTGATTCGGGCGGCCACCGAATCTTATCTTGTTTTTGTTGAGGATTTGAGGACCTCTTTTGATTTTGTTTTTGATCCCTAACTTTTGCATGGACTGATCTCGCTTGTCATATCCATCGGGATTGCCTTGATTTTTGCCTAAGTCCCCTTTTAAGGTGCTTGACCTAGCAGGCTTTTGATCTTTTGATTTTTTTGGAGGATTGTGACTGCCATGTCGTGGGTCATTGATGAACAACCGCCTTCTGGATTTTTGCATTAATTTGAGTGCGGGATTGAATTAACAGAACACTACCCTGACCCAGGTTGAGTGTAAAGGTTTGAATATCCGAAGGAAACTGCTACTTTTAGGCTCGAAGTGGTTTACTAGGGATTACCTCCTTATATCTCCAGTGTTTAGGGAATTGAAACAATGTTTGTACATCATCGACGAGATTCTGTCTGAAAGCATACGGTTTGCAATTATGGGTATTCCGCTCTCGTCATTCTCCCTCAAATCATGCTAAACAACAATTGATAGCGTGAAGTGAAGAAATGTGTCAGTGTTTGTGATAAAAATTAGTGAATACGACATAATTAATCTAAAACAAGCATAAACAATACACTAATGAAAACCAAATACAAATGACAATGTTTAAAGCATACAATACTTAAACAAATAAAGACAAAATACAAGAAAGAAAACAATAAAATGGCAATAAGACTGCCTTCTTCGGGGAATAAACTTGGCTTGACTGGATTTGATTTGATGTTTGCACTAGCTGGCTGGTGGCATAGGGTTGTTGATGGCGTTTAGTGTCTTTCCATCAAAGGTGAGAGCTTCCTTATCAGCCAGGTCCTGAATTTTGTATTTGAAAGCTCTGCAATTCTCGATCGTATGTCCCGGAACGCCCTTGTGAAACTTACAACGGGCCTTTGCATCATAGTCGGGAGGAATGATAGTTGGAGGAGCTAGGTCTCCCATAGTAATGGCTTCTTTCTCCAGCAATTGAGTAAAGATCTGAGCATAAGTCATTGGCAACCGATCAAAGACTCGACCTGGATTTCTCGTCTTTTGTTGATTTTGCTGACGCGGTCGTTGAGCGGCTCGCTGCACTGCTTCCTTTCTAGTTATGGCAAGGGCTTCGAAGATCTGATCAATCTTTCTTTTTAGGGATTCTAACTCCTTTCTGATGGCAACTTGTTCCTACTGAATCTGCTCCATCTAGTATTAGCTCTAGTTGCATACTGGTGTCGAGGAATCAACTTGATTTACTGGAGATGAAGGAGGGAGAAATGAGATACTGCTGAAGGATGGAAAATGCAAGATGCACAACATATGCAATGCAAATGATATGCGCGATGCAATGCAACATGCAAGATCCAGGATCGAGGATCACAGTTCAAACATCTCTGAAGCTGATAACTGTAACAAGTAAGCAACCACAACTTCTGATCAAAGAAAATTCATAGGTAAGCCTTATACGGGAAGGTCTAGATATTTTACCCATAAACCCACTCATGGTATGGTCTCTTACGTTTGGTTCCCAGGATCATGAACACTAATCACATCAGTGTCACGCAACAGGCTAGCTGTATTACGATGATAATGATGATAAGGTCTCTCTTGAGCGGAGTCTTCATGCTAGGCACACAAGGAGCTATTCCTTGGAGACTAACACTCACGACCACCAATATAAGAACTGGTGCTAAAAAGGGTTCCCAGAATCATGGACCCTTCATTAATCAAGTCGCGCAATAGGCTAGCTGTGTTACAACAAGATCTACGAATAGGTTTCCTCTGGAGGAGATTTCATGCTAGGCACACAAGGAGCAAGTCCTTGGGGACTAACACTACTCGACTACCAATTCTAAACTATGTGTTCTCTTTGCTTTTACCAAAGCTCGGGCGTAGAGCTTTACTCATGATGTCTGTAACGCCCCGATTTCGATTATCCCTTTTTCGTTAAGTCCTTTTTGATTTTAATTGGGCGAATATTATTTTGATGTGGAATTTTTGTGGAAATATGTTATGTTTACATATTGTTCCATTTTACCCGATTTTGGGAGTTTTCGAAGAAAATAGTTGGAGGGTATTTTGGACATTTCCTATTTAATGATAAGTTGGATATTTTATGAGATATTGAGTTAGTAGATGTTTTGGGAAAAATAATAGGAAGATATTAAAGAGGAAATAGAAGAGAAAGAAAGATAGTAAGAAAGGAAGGAAAGAAAAGAGAAAGAAAGAAGGAGAAGAGAAAGAGGAGAGAAAGAAGAGGAAACTTTGGAAAACATCAAGATCAAATCCTAGCTTGCGGTTAATCAGGTATGGGTGAGAAGTTTTATCATGTTGATAATGTATGTAATCATGTATGTGCTAGTTTGGATGTATTGGATTGTTTTCTATGTTTCCATTTCTAGGTCGGAAGTTGATTTAATCGGTAGAAATGAGTTTCATTGGTTAGAATTTGTAATAGACGGTGTAGTATAGTCGGGTGATGAGTGTGTTGTACTACTGGAACTGATTTAGATTAAATCGGTCAGGTTGTGAGGTTTGGGCTTTTGGACATCAATGGGAGTTCTGAGTTTGCAGGTTCGCCAGGCGAGTGGCACCGAAGCTTCGCTGGGCGAAGCCTAGCGAGCAGCAGCGAACCAAGTCAGAAGCATCCACCCTGTCTTCGCTGGCAAATTCGCCAGGCGAATGACAGTGGCGAAGGTTCGCCAGGCGAGTGTGCTGGCGAGTGCTAGCGAGTAATTCCAGAATAAACCCCAGTGGTCTTCGCTGGCAAGTTCGCCAGGCGAACAGAGTAGCGAAGGTTCGCCAGAGGCTTCGCCAAGCGAAGGTTAGCGAACACAGCATCATATTTTCTTTTCTTGTGTTTTCCATTCGTGGATTGTTTGTGTGGTTTGGTTGCGATCATTCCTTGTCTGAGATGACTAATTTTATGCTGTTATATGTGTTGTGGGTGGCCGTATGGCGTGAATCTTAGTTCGTGATTCGTGAAGTGTGGAATGTGGCCGTTTGGCAATTTGGTGCATTTACTTGAATTGAATAGAAATGCATGTTGAGATCGAATAATGAATATGTATATATGTATTGCGATATGTATATATATTGTGAATGCATAATGAATATATGCGATGAATGTGAAGAATGCATGAGTATGTTTGTAAACATGTATGCTTTTCAAGAAGTGTATGGAGTCATTTTGCATGTGAAGCATCATGAAGTACATTATTGTGCTGTTGATTCCTAGGAGAGTCTGATGAGTGATAGGATTCCTAGGAGAGTCCGATGAGTAATGTTATTCCTAAGAGAGTCTGATGAGTGATAGGATTCTTAGGAGAGTCCGATGAGTGATGTGATTCCTTGGAGAATATGATGAATAATGTGATTCCTCAGAGAATCTGATGAACGATGTGATTCCTCGGAGAATCTGATGAACAATGTGATTCCTCGGAGAATCTGATGAACAATGTGATTCCTCGGAGAATCTGATGAACAATGTGATTCCTCGGAGAATCTGATGAGCGATGTGATTCCTCGAGAATCTGATGAGTTATAATGTACCCGTGAGGGCATGAGTGAATTGATTCTTAGGAGAATCTGATGGACGATTAAGTCGGTATCGTATTACATTTGCGTAGAGTAGCGAGTTGGCCCCTATGATTTGCATTTATCATCTTTGCAAGATGTATGGTGAATAAACATGATGTAGATGTTTATGTAAATTGTTGATAATTGGCATGAATGGAATGCTTGAAGATACGTGTATGTGTGAGTATATCTGTATATGTGTGTATGTTTATGAATTAATATAAACATTGATGATGCATATTGTATATGCTTAGTGTTCTATTTGTAAATAGATATTTGTAAATACATTGCAATGTACGGTGTAGTAAGATGAGTTGTGGTGAGAACGCGAACGATGTTATTGGACGTTATGTGTATATATGTTTTTGTGCATTATGTATTATGATATTATTTCTCACCCTTCTACTGTTTTATAATGCTCTATGAGGCATTGCAGATTAGATTGCTAGAGATCTTTTGTGAAGCGTGGCTTTAGTCTTTTTGGTCGGTTGGCTCTGATATGTGACACCGGGTAGTTAGGGATTATTTTGATTCTTTTGTGATACATCTGTGTATGTATCTGCTGATGAATGTTTTGTAACTCAACTGATGAATTGAATTAATCTGAACAATGTATATGATGCTTATGTTAATGAAGTGATTTCAATGTTTAGATGTTTCCGCTTTATTCTAAATGTTGATGTGTGGGTTTTAAGCGATATGCTTTGTTTTTAGTTGAGATTTACCCCTTTTGTTACATATCTTCGTGAGCTGGTATTATTTATTTTTCGTTTCGGTGATAATGTGATACGCCTCTTTTATACCATGATATAATTATACTCTGATGGAATTTTTATTAGTTCCTAAATTATTTAATTGTTTATTTGGGGTATAGAAAGGGGGTGTTACATTAAGTGGTATCAGAGCCAGTGTTGAGTCAGTTGTGTCCGTCTTATTGTTGTGTTGGTTGAACGGTTGTTTAACCTTGTTGTTTTTGCGGTTAATCACAATATGGCTGGTCGTAATGACAATGCTATGGTTGCTGCATTGGAGGCAATGGCTAGAGCGGTGCAGGGTGCGCCGAATGTGAACGCCAATGATGAGTTTAGAAAGAATCAGCCACCGATATTCAAAGGAAGGTTTGATCCAGACGGTGCTCAGATTTGGTTGAAGTAAATCGAGAGGATCTTTAGAGTTATGAATTGTGCTGAAGGGAACAAGGTGAGACTTGGATCTCACATGTTGCGAGAAGAAGCCGATGACTGGTGGATCGGTATGCGACAAGTCCTTGAAGTGGATAACGAGGAAATAACTTGGGATTTATTTCGTGCTGAATTTTTAAGGAAGTATTACCCTGGGAGTGTGAAGGAAAGGAAGAAAATGGAATTCCTGGAATTGAAGCAAGGCAATATGTTCGTGGTAGACTACACGGCTAAGTTCACAGAGTTAGTAAAATTTCATCCTCACTATGACGCGGTGACGGCGGAATTTTCTAAGTGTGTTAAGTATGAGAACGGCTTACGTTCTGAGATCATGCAAGCGGTGGGCTATCAGAGGATAAGGAGATTTTCGGACTTGACCGAATGTTTTCGAATTTTTGAAGAGGATAGTAAAACTCGTTCTACTCACTATAAGAGTTTGAAGGAGGAGAAAGAAAGGCAACAGGTAAGGAGTGGACCTTATGTGACGCCTATTGATAAGGGCAAGCATAGGGAGGACTTTGTTAAGAGGCCTGGAGGAGGGAGTTCTGGATCCATTAAATGCTACAACTGTGGTGAGATGGGTCATAAGTCTTTTATGTGTGAAAAGCCCAAAGTTAAGTGCTCTAACTGCGGAGTTATTGGGCATGATGCTACGGATTGTAGAAAAGGTGTAGTGAAGTTCTACAATTATGGAGAAGAAGGTCACATCAGTGCTAAATGTCCTAAACCTAAGCAAGCTCCAACAAGTGGAAAAGAATTTGTATTAGCAGGATCAGACACTACTAATGCGGATCGTTTAATTTGAGGTATGTGCTTTATTAATAATATGCCTTTAGTTGCTATTATTGATACCGGAACGACTCATTCATTCTTTTCTTTTGAGGACGCTAAGCGTTTGTAATTGTGTTGTATTCTTGTGAGGGTGGTATGGTTATTGAGACTCCCGCTTCGGGGTCGGTAACTACATCTTTAGTATGTTTAAGTTGTCCCTTGACCATGTATGGTAAAGAATTTATTATGGACTTGGTGTGTTCACCATTAAAGAGATCATATGTAATCTTGGGTATGACCTGATTGCAGTATGATAGAGTTAGTGTGGATTGTTTTTTTTCCGTTGACAGGGATTTCTCCTTTGAAAGATGGAAAGAATGAGCGTTTCTTATTCTCGAAAGAGTTGAAGAAACTGTTGGGGGATGGAACTCAAGTGTTCAGTTGTTTGCATCATTGTCGGCGGAGAGTAAGGCTGAACTGGATGTGTTCCCAGTGATGCGTGACTTTTCAGAGATGTTTCTGGAAGGATGTTAAGGATGTACCGCCGGAAAGAGAAATTGGATTTGAAGCCCATGGATTTGATGATGATAAGAGAGGAGACTTCAAGATGATGATATTAGAATATGTATATGTCCAAGGTTCGATCTCATTGGGGTAGAATGACTAGTATGTCGTTCCTAATGAGGTATAAGCGGTATAGCTGTAATCACTGGGGTAGAATGACTATGTATCGTTCCTAGTGAGACGATCACCGGGATAGAATGACCGAGATGTTATTCCTGGTGGGGTACGAGCGGTGTACCCATAATCTCCAATGGGGATTGTTACAAATTGAAGGTTTTATAGGAGCCACATGGCACAACTATGATTGCGGTATGAAGTGTGCATGCATGCGATCGTGTACGACTTTGGGAATTGGGGAGAAAGATGCGTGAGTCGCATCCAGAGTTGTTTTCGAGCAGGTAATATTTTCGAGGACGAAAATTTCTAAAGTGGGGGAGAGTTGTAACGCCCCGATTTCGATTATCCCTTTTTCGTTAAGTCCTTTTTTATTTTAATTGGGCAAATATTATTTTGATATGGAATTTTCATGGAAATATGTTATGTTTAAATATTGTTCTATTTTACCCGATATTGGGAGTTTTCGGAGAAAATAGTTGGAGGGTATTTTGGACATTTCCTATTTAATGATAAGTTGGATATTTTATGAGATATTGAGTTAGTAGATGTTTTGGGAAAAATAATAGGAAGATATTAAAGAGGAAATAGAAGAGAAAGAAAGATAGTAAGAAAGGAAGGAAAGAAAAGAGAAAGAAAGAAGGAGAAGAGAAAGAGGAGAGAAAGAAGAGGAAACTTTGGAAAACATCAAGATCAAATCCTAGCTTGCGGTTAATCAGGTATGGGTGAGAAGTTTTATCATGTTGATAATGTATGTAATCATGTATGTGCTAGTTTGGATGTATTGGATTGTTTTCTATGTTTCTATTTCTAGGTCGGAAGTTGATTTAATCGGTAGAAACTGAGTTTTATCGGTTAGAATTTGGAATAGACGGTGTAGTATAGACGGGTGATGAGTGGGTTGTGCTACTGGAACTGATTTGGATTAAATCGGTCGGGTTGTGAGGTTTGGGCTTTTGGACAACCATGGGAGTTCTGAGTTCGTAGGTTCGCCAGGCGAGTGGCTGCGAAGCTTCGCTGGGCGAAGCCCAGCGAGCAGCAGCGAACCAAGTCAGAAGCATCCACCCTATCTTCACTGGCAAGTTCGCCAGGCGAACTGAGTAGCGAAGGTTCGCCAGAGGCTTCGCCAAGCGAAGGTTAGCGAACACAGCAGCATATTTTCTTTTCTTGTGTTTTCCATTCGTGGATTGTTTGTGTGATTTGGTTGCGATCATTCCTTGTCTGAGATGACTAATTATATGTTGTTATATATGCTGTGGGTGGCCGTATGGCATGAATCCTAGTTCGTGATTCGTGAAGTGTGGAATGTGGCCGTTTGGCAATTTGGTGCATTTACTTGAATTGAATAGAAATGCATGTTGAGATCGAATGATGAATATGTATATATGTATTGCGATATGTATATATATTGTGAATGCATAATGAATATATGCGATGAATGTGAAGAATGCATGAGTATGTTTATAAACATGTATGCATTTCAAGAAGTGTATGGAGTCATTTTGCATGTGAAGCATCATGAAGTACATTCTTGTGTTGTTGATTCCTAGGAGAGTCTGATGAGTGATAGGATTCCTAGAAGTGTCCGATGAGTAATGTGATTCCTAGGAGAGTCTGATAAGTTATAGGATTCCTAAGAGAGTCTGATGAGTGATGTTATTCCTTGGAGAATCTGATGAATAATGTGATTCCTCGGAGAATCTGATGAATGATGTGATTCCTCGGAGAATCTGATGAACAATGTGCTTCCTCGGAGAATTTGATGAACAATGTGATTCCTCGGAGAATCTGATGAACAATGTGATTCCTCGGAGAATCTGATGAGCGATGTGATTCCTCGGAGAATCTGATGAGTTATAGTGTACTCGTGAGGGGCGTGAGTGAATTGATTCTTAGGAGAATCTGATGGACGATTAAGTCGGTATCGTATTACATTTGCATAGAGTAGCAAGTTGGCCTCTATGATTTGCATTTATCATCTTTGCATGATGTATGGTGAATAAACATGATGTAAATGTTTATGTAAATTGTTGATAATTGGCATGAATGGAATGCTTGAAGATACGTGTATGTGTGAGTATATCTGTATATGTGTGTATGTTTATGAATTAATATAAACATTGATGATGCATATTGTATATGCTTAGTGTTCTATTTGTAAATAGATATTTGTGAATACATTGCGATGTACGGTGTGGTGAGATGAGTTGTGGTGAGAACGCGAACAATGTTATTGGACGTTATGTGTATATATGTTTATGTGCATTATGTATTATGATATTGTTTCTCACCCTTCTGCTGTTTTATAATGCTCTGTGAGGCATTGCAGATTAGATTGCTGGAGATCTTTTGTGAAGCGTGACTTCAGTCTTTTTGGTCGGTTGGCTCTGATATGTGACACCGGGTAGTTAGGGATTATTTTGATTCTTTTGTGATACATCTGTGTATGTATCTGCTGATGAATGTTTTGTAACTCAACTGATGAATTGAATTAATCTGAACGATGTATATGATGCTTATGTTAATGAAGTGATTTCAATGTTTAGATGTTTCCGCTTTATTCTAAATGTTGATGTGTGGGTTTTAAGAGCTATGCTTTGTTTTTAGTTGAGATTTACCCCTTTTGTTACATATCTTCGTGAGTTGGTATTATTTATGTTTCGTTTTGATGATAATGTGATGCGCCTCTTTTATACCATGATATAATTATACTCTGATGGAATTTTTATTAGTGCCTAAATGATTTAATTGTTTATTTGGGGTATAGAAAGGGGGTGTTACAATGTCATCCCAAGAACCAACAGGCAAGCAAAATAACAAGCATAAATAAAAACCACAAGAGAACAAATACATAAGCAAGAAGAAAAACAAATAAAAACACCACTTCTCACAAAACCATAAGATAGACTCGACTCTCTCTTGAATGGAGCAAATTTCCCCAGCAGGGTCGCCAGCTGTTGCACCTCGAAATATCACTGAGACATTTCGGAGAATGACCCTCACGTGAAAGGCGCGGAAATACGGTTCGACAGAGTTTCCACCGAGCTTTATTTATCCCGAATAAACGGGAGAGGAAAATATCGGGAGTCGGTTACGCAAGGGGAAGGTATTAGCATCCCTCACGTCTGTTATACTCAACGAGAACCTCTTAGGGTATTTTGTGAAGAGCGTTGTCTTGGCTTGCTTGTTTTCTTCTCATGATAAAGGCGAATTGGTAGGGTAAAAGGTTAAAGACGCTAAGGGAAATGGGTGGTTATAGGATAGGGTGCTCGCCAAGGATTGGGGCCCTTGTGCCTACGTATGCTCATTCGGACGAGAATGAAAAATCAAAGAGTCGTAGCTCGACTACAGGAAAGGTTAGGGGGGAACGGAAGATGGATAGAATTATGGAGGAAGATAGAAGTGTGGAATAGTGGAGGAAAAGGGAAATGTGCTCTCCAAGATCATCGCAATCTTGTGCCTACGTATCTTACATTCAAGAGTGAATGAAGAATTAGAGCATATGTAGTTCATTGTAACAACCACAAAAAGAAACGGGATTGAATGGGTTTAAAGTAGAGTTGAGAGACGAAAGAGTGACTGAGAAGCAACTCAATGGCGTGCCTCCAGAGCTTGTCACTCAAGAATTCAAGGAATGCGAGATTCCAAGAACTCAATTCTTTCGAAAATTGGGTTGAAGTGGTTGAAGATAAAGAGTTGGATGTTTTGAAAATGAAATAATAAACTAATAACAACTCAAGGGCGCGCCTCGAGAGTTACTCATTCGAATATTCAAAGAATGCTAGATTCCAAGAATATCCTTCTTTCATAAGTTTGAGAAAAACGTTTGTAAAAAGATTGAACCGAAAATGGTGCGTGAAAAGGTGAAAGGTGAGGAAAGAGGGAGTTGGTTTGAAAATGGCTCAACGACGAGTCGAGGTTTGATGAAAATGGAACCGACTTGAGGACGTGTCATGGGTTAAGTTGTGAGAGACGATATTAGTCCCTAAGGGTGCCCCTAATATCGAAACCACGATGAATTGTGAATGTGTGTGCGAAATGTGTTTTTGCGAATACGTACGAGCACTCGACTTAGGAGAGCGTTTGAAAATGATTTAATTTGAAAAAGTTGAAAGATTGAATAAATAACAACTCAAGAGTGTGTCTCAAGAATTATTCACTCAAAGATCCAAGGAATGCTAGATTCCAAGAATCTCCTTCTTTCGGAGTTTTAAACGAGAAAATGTTTTGAAAATAATTTGAAGTGAAATGAGGTATGAAAATACGAGATTTAAATTTGAAAATTTTGGAAGAAAAATGACGATAATTTGGTAAATGAGACGTCGGTCTCACAACCAATTAATCAGGGTATTATTGAGATGCTAGACTCAACGACACCTTTTTCATTTGAAAAATGTTTGGATGAACAACGGAAATATCACACGGAATGCTAGATTCCTATGATATTTCTTTGTCCAAAAAAGAATACGTTAAAAAAAACGAAAACTTGAACGATACATTACTTAAGGCGTACGCCTCAATAATGATCCTCCAAAAACCCAAGAAGTGCTAGACTTCAAGGATTATGCTTTTTCATGATTTGATTAGAAAATAAATGTAATGAAAAATAAGTTGAATAAAAATTAGAAAAGTTAATCATATTTGAAAACTAATTACTCCATTTTTGAAGAAAGAGATTTGAAAAGGCTCTAGACTTTTGTTTAGAAAATTGTCTTGAAATGTCTAAAAGAATAATAATAAATAGACTATTTAAAATATTTTGAATAATAATAAAAAAAATGATTTTAAATATTGAAAATAGATATGAATTAGAGAAAATAATTACTCATATTTTGCAAAATGAGTTTGAAAATAGTCCATGAGTTTTTTTTAGAAAATATTTTGAATTGCCTAAAAAGTAAAATAATTAAATTTGAATAATAAAATAGATAAAAATAATTATTTGGGAGAAAATAACAAAATTTAATTGGTTTCCTAGTGAATTCAAAAATACCTTGCTTTCCATATTGTCTTACTGTAAAGTTCCCACTTCTCAGTAGCATATTGGGAACAAAACCGTAGAACATTCAAAAATCAAAAGCCAACGCCGTAACCCAAGCGGAAAGAACAAAACATTAAGAATGAAATTAAATGATAGTAGCCTAAAAACCAATACTTTCAATTCACAACTCAATATAATACAACATCAAACAATTGAATCGACATACCGAAATTCGCCGCAATCAAAACAGAATGGAATACAATAGTTTTTAGCAGTGAGAAAAAAAGATAAAATTGTAATAACCCAATGACAGGAAGCTACATGACTAAAAACCGAAACAAAACTAACGGTATGTTTCTAATAGAATAAGCCACATCAGTGCCATGAAAACCGGTTCGTACAATAACGAGAATTATTTACTTAAACATAATCAAGATTATACTCATCAATTATCATAAAACAGACTGTACAAGACCGACATACAGCTCCAATCCGAGTCCTACGTAAATGGCATGATATGTGTATCAAATGTAAATCACGACAGCCAACAGTAGCGTGTACAAATGAAACCACAATAGAGTTAATTCAGGAATCGGAAAATCAGAAGTACACAGTCAAGAAAAATAATGTTTATAATAGCAATATTAAAACAAACACTTAATCGAATGCCTTTCATATTCACAGCAACACACAACAACATCTCATATTCACAACAACATATTCAATGGTATCACATTCAAACGGCTAACACACATACACAACAGCTAAATTGGCAGTACTAAAAATTCATACAAGAAAAAAAAAACAAGACATAAATGATATTGAATCTAATATCTAAATAATCGTATAAACAAATGCAATCAAAACTAAGAATTAAACAAAAACCAACCCAAAACCGCAATCGGCGTGCCGTTGACCCAGGCTGCGAGTTGTTGTGTTGATCGTTGCGGCTTCAAGCCCAAGGTGTTTACGAATCATGTTGGAACTAAAAAGAATTGGAATGCACAAAATCACCAACCGAGTAGTGGCTTCAACTCCTCGTTGCAACTCCGTTCACGTTTCGGATTGGACCACCACAAAACGTGACTCCACATTTGTTGTTGTTGTTGTTGATACTTCTCCAATGCCGATCGGGACAATCCGGGAACCTCGCTGGAGTGCATTCTCGCGGAGATTCAGATGTCAAAGTGTGAATCCGAGAGAATCAAGTCATTCTCGACGTTCACGGCGGAGCATTTGATGTCATTTGGAGAAATAGGAGTGGTTTTACGCTTTACGAAAATGGACGAAGTAAATGACAGGTGAAGGTGAAAGTGCTTTAATGGCGAAAGATTTCGTGAGATTGGGGAGAGCGGAAAGTGGGGAGGTTTATGGATGTAAAGTGGTTGGCGGAAATGGTGAGGGTTTAAAGGTTGATGAGGAAGATGAGAGGAAAGGGGTTTCGTTGGGGATTTCGTGACTAGGGTTCAGAAGGGAAGGTGTGGACAGCGGCGGCGATTTTGAGGCTTTTTTAGGGGAAGAAGATGAATGAACAGTTGCCTCCTAGGGTTTCTTTTTCAGCTCTCTTTAAAAAGCCAACTAATCACACTTTTGGGTCCAAAATGGGCTTCTCAAACGTGGGCCTCTCTCCTTCACTCACAAGATCTGATGCATTCACTTCTTTAAAATTAATTTTTTTTTATTTTCTGTTTAATAATTAAAAACTATTCTAACTAACTAAATCTTAAAACTAATCTAATTCTAGTTAACTCTAATTTAAACTAATGATTAAAATTTAAATTCTAATTTAAATCTAATTAAAAATTAAAATTCTAATTAAACTAAATAATTCTTAAATCTAATTTATTAATTAAAATTCTAATTCTAATTTCTAAACTGATCTAACTAATTCTATATTCTAAATTAAAAATCTAATTAATTCTATTTTCTAAATTAATTTATTAAATAAATAATCTAATCCTATTTTCTAAATAAAAATTCTACATCCATTTCTAATTTATTCTAAACTAATAAAAATTCAATTCTAATTCTAAACTCTAGATTCTAATAAAAAATCAAAATTCTAATTCAATTCTATAAAAAATCTATTTCTATTCTAATTAAAAATCTATTTCTAATAAAATTCTAAATAAAAACTCTAATTCTAAAATCTACATTTACTTAATTAAAATTCTAAATTCTATTTTCTAAGTAAAAACTTAATATAATTCTAAATCAAGATCTAGTTTCTACTAACAAACAAAAACAGTTTATGTGCAAAATATTAATATTCTGAAAAGAAAAAGTTAGGAAAACTTAACAGAATTAAAATTCACAAAAACAACTTTAGGTCACGTGTCACGCTTTTATTGGGCGAAAAATAATAAATTTGAAAAATCAACCGATTGCAGGTGGACATATGTCTAAATAACATGAAATTATACGAGCAATGCAAAAATGAAAAAAGAATCGAAAAAAGCAAATATATTGAAAAATGGGTAGGACAAATTTAGGGTATGACACTTGGCGTCAATGATTCTTATTTGTAGAAGAAGACTATGCCTACGCCAATATGAAGTAAAAAAAGAATGGCACTCTGAGTTCGATATGCAAAAATAATTTAGTTTTTTTCAAAACCATTCGATTCTATATCGAAAGAGTAGTAGGAAAAAGGGGAAGGGGTATTTACAATTTTATATTTCCTCTTATCTATTAATTAGAGCCTCTTTAGTGCCACAATTTTTTTTTACTTCATTTGAAAAAAAAAACTTTGGGATTGCTGAATCAAAAACTACACGAAATTAAGAGAGCAACAGAATCATCATATTCTTTAAAATTTTTAAAATATTTATTAAAAAAAATATGGTTATTGGATTCTTTACTGATCTGGGTCTGATAGACCCGGTATATATATATATATATATATATATATATATATATATATATATATATATATATATATATATATATATATATATATATATATATATATATATATATATATATATATATATATATATATATATATATATATATATATATATATATATATATATATATATATATATATATATATATATATATATATATATATATATATATATATATATATATATATATATATATATATATATATATATATATATATATATATATATATATATATATATATATATATATATATATATATATATATATATATATATATATATATATATATATATATATTATTTTTTTTATTTTCTTCAATGAAAGGTAAAAAACATGAAAAATTAAAAGTATAGAGTCGTATGTTATATAAAAAATCCAAAAGATGCTTGCTTGTACGACTTTCAATTTAAATTGAAGTTCTTTTGAATATCCCTTCTTTCTTACTTTTTTAAGTCAAGATTGAGAGAAAAAACCTTAGTATATTATACTATCAGGGTAATGATCCATCAACCTCATAGTGCCTCTTATGAGGGACCATCAGGAGAATGTATGCTGGAAGCAGATGAAACGGTGATACTTCGAGAAACAATAACAACTATTTACTTGCAAAGAACACGCAAGCCGGTATGGCAGATATCTAAAGACCTAGAAAGGGATCATTTTGTGTAACCCGAAGAAGCCCAAGCCTACGAAATGATTGATTCCGTATTAGGTTCTTTGCCTACGGAAGTAATTTTTGATTCCGGAGCGGATTCTTTTTTTTAAATGCATAATTTGCATATGTCAATATTGATAGTTGGAATCAATATTGATATTTGGACTATTTCTGTCCTTTTTATTCCTACTAAACACAAAATTTGCTTTCAAACTATTTCTGTCCCCACTATTTTTTTTCTTCTGGGAATAGTGGATTTATTCATAAACCTTTGTCCCTAATAAACACAGGTTTATTCCTAATAAATACATGCATGAGATGTTGTCTTTTCTCTCTTTAATCATCTTAACAACCAGATTTCATAGAGTTGAATAAATTCTAAATGGAAATTATTGGGTTAGGATTGATCGAAACCAGCTCATGATGTATATGATTCACCATTCCAACTATAAAACAACTTATTAGAAACGCAAGGCAGCCAATCCAGACTGTAACAAAATCTCCCGCTCTTCGGGGATGCCCTCAACGCTGAGGAACATGTAATAGGGTGTATGTGCGACTCGTTTAGATCATATACTAAAATTAAAAAATCGACTCTATTAATAAGAATTGTATATATATAATTCTATTGTGCATAAATTTTTTTATCAAATTTATGGTTTCTCAATTGGTGCAAACCAAATCACCTTCATTCTTGGGGGTTGATGTTATATTCCAATATTCTTGGGGAGGAGTTGAACTCAAGATCAGTCCCTCGACTGACCGTTCTAAGATACCTCCTACTCAAGGAAACCAGCCCCCCGTCCCCACCTTTAAGACATTGAGCAGGTAAAATAAACCTGTACCCCGGACGTACTCATGGGCAGCGTGAGGAACCAGGTTTAAAATAAAAAGTTACGATCAGAAGTAAATTTGAAATCCATGTAGGTACGGGCCAGACCGGTGACCATCCCGACCACGGGATGTTGGGCTTCAACTTCCCTTTGGCCTTTAGTATCGAAAAAAGGTGCTTGAATTGAAAAATTCATACTACGGACTAACTTAGCAATGAATTTCTCATACAAGAGGTCAAGCCCTTACATAATAGTCAATGGGAAATCGGTAGCCTTTTCTTCAACTCTGAAGAAATGAGTAATGCTTCCTGCGAAAGAAGAGGACCACTTGCTTACATACGTGATTATGCAGCTGGCCCATTAGTGGGTTTAATTCATGATTGCCTTTCATTTTGAATTGAAAGAGTAGTCTCGAGTCGCGCTCTTTTGCCATGCAAAGGGAAGATCGGATTGAACGGCTAGCGAACTCCAATAAGAAAACGAAGAAATAGCTCATAGGCCGAGTTACTTCTCTTACTTATTATTTATGGGATCCCCCTTGGCCCCCTTTGGCCTGAAATAGCCATACGCACTTTGGAGGTAGAGCCCAAGGATCCTATCTTTTTTGTTGAGTGGAAGTAGGAATGGAGTAGGAATGGAGTGGCTCATGCCAGACCGGAGAGATCATACTTATCGGCTAGCTCAATCGCAAATCGGGCATTCCCATGATATATTCAGCCAGCTTGTTAGCTCAGCCTCTTGCAGACCCTTGGGACTCGACATTCTTATAGGATTCCATTTCGTCTCTAAAAGTTAGCCTATCTTCCTGCAAGGCCCAATCATAGCAGATTGTCCCCGACCTTAAGGGCTCCGGATAGAGCCCCTTCACTTGTAGTTTCACTACTTTAGGACATCAAGACCAACTCAGGCTCCAGTCCTAACTTCAGCTTTAGATTAAACTTATAATTAGGCTTCAGCTTCAGCTCTAGCTTAGGCTTCAAGCATAGAATTAGGCACCAGCCTCGGCCAAGGCATCAGCTTCTTTCTTCGTAGTCTTCTTCTTCCCTCGGATTCGGCATAACCTTCTTCAGATTATTCATCCTTGTCTTCGTCTCTGTCTACCAGATCGGATCCAATAAAAGTTGTTCATCCCCCTTCTCGACGTTCCCGGAGGGTGGCTCTTCACTTGGTAATCACTATTCTAGGGTCTTGGCACTAACAATGGCATAGACTTTCACTTCGACTTAGTCCTCAGCTCGTGAATCTGGATATCTAAATATATCCAAATTCCTTTCTGATGCGCCTTATGTTTCCAAAAGGTAAGACTTTCCCCTTCCTTTCTGTGTACGTGGGTGTTAGCCTGCCGGATATAACTCAATCGATGCAGTTCGTCCCCTTCCTTCAGCCAGCCCTTCCAGCACTTCTGGATGACCTTTCGTACCCGTACTCAGAATTATACCTCCGTGGATCTCCCCTCCTTCTCCAAAAGCTTTACGAATCAGACAGGGAAATTCCTGACTTTCACTTCAGAATCTGGTACTTCACCTAGGTTTAGGCTTTTCAATTGGGCCAAGGGGAGAATGAAAACTTTAACTTCGGAAGGAGGAATGGCAAGTAGAGTTCCCACTGCAACAGTTTCTGAATCAGGGATGTTAAATTACTTTTGTCTCAGAATTAGACCCATTTATTACCCTTTTTAGAATAATTGGGGGAGAAATGTAATAAATAATAGGCTGCTCGATATGCTATTCTGGAAAGCAGCCCTTTCGCTTATTCCCTAGGAGCTTTTGGGGGCTAACCTATTCCATATGAGCAGCAGGAGCATAAGCCCCCTGTGTTCGCAAACTCTAATGTAAGGGACCTACTTTCCTTCACACTATACCTTCTGGAGTGCTTATGGAATATCCTGTTGAGTGTGTTTGATGCTAATAAAACAGGAAGGAGCCCAACAACTCCCCTTTTTCGGGATAAAGAAATGAAATATGGTAGGAATAGATCTATATATGTATAAAAAAGAAGTGAAAACGAAAGAGTTGGTGTCTGTCGCATCGCTGCAAAGAGGGGTCGGCAAGGACAGAAGAGTCGCCATCGTTCGTTATTGATCCCAAAAGAGGGAAAGGAAACGATCAGAGAAAACCTACAAAAAAGGGAGAAGACAGGTCATCGCAACCAAATCTTGGGTTCGGGAGTCGGTTATGCAAGGGAAAGGTATGCGCACCCCTCACATCCGTTGTACTCAACGAGATCCATGCTTGTTGTCTATCTAAAAGGGTGTTAATCTATAAGGATGGCCACAGGGATAAAAGAAAAGAAAAGAGACTCGATAGAGCATCGCCACTCTATGACTACCTACTCCCTCGTGCAATAGAAAAGTCAGAGTCAACGTAGTTCGGACAACTACGAGTGAAGGTGGGGAAGGTTGCTCGCTAAGACATCGTTGTCCTGTGCCTACCTATCCTCGTCTGGTACGAGAAATCAGAGCAAAAGTATTTCGGGATGACACGACCACAGATTGGTTCAAGTGTTTTAACTGAGTAGGGTTAAACCTTCGTTCTAGCAGTTAGGTGTATTGCTGCTCGACCATTGGAGACTTAGGCGTTACCTGTTTGTGGTAGAGCCAAGAGTTAACACACTCTTTCTGAAAATGATTTTCAATTAATCCCGAAGGATAAAAAGATTTAATGTTTTGTTTGTGTTTTTTATGAAGAAGTGAATTGAGTTAAGTTTGAAACTCATGTTGCACTAAAGACTATGACTTGAGAGCGAATGCGTCGCATATCGCCCAAAGGGCATACACTAAACACTCTAGACATTTGAAAGGAATCCCATCAACTATCATTCCCCAAATACTTAAGGCTCATAGCGTACAACACTTGTTATCCTTTATTAGGTGTCTTGAAGTTTTGAGATGAAAAAAGAAGACACAAACTCTAAGGGGAAACTAGTCAACCCAATTGTTATCATGCAATGTGCTGCTAAGATTGAGATTAAGAGGGGAAAAGACTATCCTAATGTTATCATGCTTGGATTGAACATTTAATGTCTCTCCTACTCCCACCTTAAACAAATGGGACTAGGAATCCTAAGGGATAATGGCAAAGAAACCAAGTAAACACAAGATAAATCAATCACAAAATGAAATGCAAGAAAGGGATGAAGATGACTTAAACAAGTCAAGAGAATATGCAAACATGATATGCATGATGCAAGAGATTCAAAGCAAACAAAAATGAGAACAAAGTGACTTAAACAAGTCAAAGAAAAAGTGAGATGAAATGGGAGAAGTTATAACTCCTACAATCATTCATGCATCAATCACTAATCTCAAAAGGTAAACACCAAAGCTAAAGGAGAAGCCATGATCAAGATGAACATGGGAGAATAGGTTTGGGCAGCAACCAACATGAGAAATATATCAATCAAATGCATCAAATTGATCATGCAAAAAGAAAGCACAAACATGTTCTCAAAGTGGTTTCTCATTCAAAGCAAACTCAAAGTGTGATCAATCAAACCAAATCACTTTGAATGAGTACCACAACCCAAGGAACAGAAGTGAGAACATGAGAAGGGAGCTCACATACAAGAGGAGAAACAAGGCATAAATAAGTTACAAGCTAAGGCAAAGGAAAGAACTCAAGTTCAAACCACATTCAACACCTAAACATAAGTGGAAGGCATAACTTTAATGTAACTTGCAACATAAACTACACAAATGTGTGACCTATAAAATTAAAACCAGCATCCTAAACATGTCAAGAATGTGAATCAAGAAGCATAGGATGCATATGGGATCCATCAAGGTCATCTCCCAAAGGAACTAGGTCAACTAGTTTATATGAACTTCAACTAGGGTGACTTGACTTGCAAGGTTCACAAAAAATAGGAGAATTGTTCAATAAATCTCAAATAAAATGCACAAAGCACCTAACCATATTAGCACCCAGAGGCCAAAACATCCAAACCAAATTCCAATCAAGGCATCACCAAATGATTTGATCAACTAGGGTGCTCCACATTATAGAATTATTATCGAGGTTCAAACAAAAGCAATACAAAGTCAAACAAAAATTGACCAAACCTTGACCAAAACCAGCCTCAAAGGTACCTCAATCCACCCTCTAAATGGAGAGGAAACCCTATTCATTGGTGATTGTTGCACCCCAAAATTTGACCAACCAATTATCGCATTTGGCTTATGTTTCGACTCATTTTGCATGTTGCATCTGCATACCGCATACATTGCATTTTCGAGTTAGATTGGCTTTATCGGGATTACAGTCTCTTCTCGCGTTTCAGGCAGTCTCATACCATTTTGAATCTGAGGATTTGTTTTGGGAATTGGTGCTCGTCCCGGTGTTTTCAGCTCTTGCTGTTGTTTTTGCGGACATTTCGGGGTCCGGTTTTTACCGCTTATTTCGCTGTATTCGCGCATCCTTTTTCTAATCGATTTAATTGGATTTATTGCATTTTATCGAATTTTTCCTTAATTTTTAGCTTTAGGAGATAGATTTAATTGTTTTTTTCTAAATTTTAAATAGATATTAAATAGATTTTAAAATAGTTTTTAGAGGTTAAATTCTTTTTCTAGAATATTAATGGAGTTTAATGGATTTTAAATCATTTTTTCTAGATTTAGTTTCTTTTTAGAAATTACAGATTTAATTCATTTTTTAGACATTAAGTGATTTTTTTTAGCAATTAATAGATTTAATTCATTTTCTAGGTTTAATCCATTTTTTGATATTAATTGATTTGTTTTAGAATAGTTTAGTTTTATAATACCTTTAATAGATTTTCTAGATTTTAATATTGTGTTTAGATATTATTTTGGATTTTAATAAAAAAATTCTTTTGATACTAATTCATTTGTTTTAGAATATAATAGGGTTTAATATAGGTTTTAATATTCTTTTTACAGATTAATGGGTCTTTATTAGGATATTGAGGTTATTAACATTTAATTTTCAGTTGATTAACTTTAATTCGGTTCAGAATAGTCTTAATTGTCGTTTAGATTTTAATTGCAATTTTAATCATCATTAGTTACAGTTAACTGAGTTTTAATAACCATTAAGCAATTAATTGAATCAGGTTTAGTCTTAATAAGTCTTTAATTGAGTTCACTAATCAGTTTTTTTGCATGTCCACTAGTCTGAATTCGTGGGCCAGGTGTCATTCTGGAGGCGCAGTCCAGTCTGCGTTGCCACTTGTCACCATATAAGGGTCCCACGCGTGTTTCTCTCTCCTGGACACATAGTCCCACCTCACTCCCATGCGCCACCTCACTACCTGCATGGCTGACACGCCACCTCACACGTGTCCACCTCACACTTTCCCCTCCCATGCGTCCTGCCACGTTTCCCCAGCCATCTCACCCTCGCCGCCGGCCATGCAAACGGCCAGAATTTCTCGCCGGAGAAATCAAGCCATCCAAACACCACCGTAATTATCGCCTGCAGCCGTTTCTTCACCAGAAACTGCATTCAAGCAGTGTTCATCAGAAATTCCCAGATTCACCATGTTCTTCATCATTTTCATATGAAACCCAAGAGCATCATCGTCTTCACCATGATCATCACCAAATCCAGATTCAAACCTTCATCAAGATCCATCAAGATCTTCATCGTTTTCCAAAAAATCAAGATTCTTCAACGGAACTCCATCAACTCCACTAGAACCTTCATCATCTTCCTAAGGATTTCCCAAAAACCTTCAACCAAGTTCAACTTCAACCGTTTCCAGAACTTCAAGATCGTAACCGTTCATCATACGATCTTCATCATTCTGCATCCTTGTTCATCAGTCTTCCCAGAACGTCCATCAATTTTTCCGGATTCCTTTAACGAGCTTCATCCGTTTCCGTCAAGATCATCATCTGTTCATACATTTTATCCAGATCCTTCATATCCATCAAGATCTAGTCCAGATCTTCTTCATCCTCAAGCTTCAAGATCCAACGCCATTTCCAGAAAACTTCAAGTTCATCTTAACTTCACGAATCCTTCATCCGTGTTCATCCTCAAGGGCATGCATCCAGATTCACACTCTGTCTTATGGATTATCAACCAAAACACCTGGCTGACCTTGCAATCAACATCAAGTTCCCCACGTATCCACGTCTTGACCGTCTTCATCAATTCACTTTTAACAAATAGCAACATCCGTGCGTGCCACAGTCGGAAAATGAAGAGGGTGTGGGGTCTGAAAGAAAAGTTGGAAGACGGAGAAAGGTTTCTTGAATGTAGAGGATTTTGTGGGAGGTGGTTTTGTCTCGGCTAAGGAACGGAGACAGTGGGAGAGAGAAGTGTTCAAACGGCGGCGGTGAAGGTGAAAGAAGGTTCTAGGGTTCTGAATGGAGTTGGGAGGGGAAAGGTCTCATGGACCGGTTTAAATTCATTGGGCCTGTGGCTCAATCGATTCCAGTTCACACCTCAGTTTTCCTCATACGCCCCATGCTGTGTTTTTGTGTGTTTTGTTTTGGTGTTGGGCTGGGCCCAACGAATAACTGGCATCCTTCATGTTGCTACCTCCGTTTCACTGCGCGCACACCCCCATTTCCCTTGAGTTCTTTATTTTTTTGGATGTATTGTGGGCTGGGCCCAGTTTTGTTTTTCTGCATTTCACCCTTGTTATGCTGATGTACCTCCTTCCCTTTACATATTTTTAATTTTTTTTTGTATTGGATAGTTGATTGTAATAATTGTAGTTTTTATTTTTCTATTTTTCTTTTAGGGATTATTTTTATAGTTTAGAATATTATGCATATTTTTACTATAGATTTTAATATAGAATTTATAGTCTATTGTTTTTAGAATATTATAGAATATTGCATAGTATAGAATTTTCATTCTATTTTCTTATAGGATATTATTAGAGTTAGATAGATTTTATATGCTATTTTCTATTACGCATTTCTTTAGAGATTGTATTTCTATTAGAGATTTATTTTCAATTTAGGAGTAGAACTTTATTTTCATTTATGATTGGATTTCTCTCCTATTTTCTCTCCTCATTTCTTTTCTTATCCGATTTTATCTCCGATTTTATTTCGGGCTGGCCGTGTGACATGATTCAATTGGAGAATGATTTTCGATATCATTTCTCTATCTTGTCTTTGACACGGATATCAATACGCTACCTCTTAGAGTTTGATTTCTCGTATAATTCGAACCATGACGATCTAAGCGTTACATTGGTACTGATTCGAGCGTCATCATCAAGGATCCAGAGAGGAGAAGATTGGAATGGTGCTTGCGCACATGTCAAGAGCCAACGGAGCCGCTTCGTTCGATATCATCTTTCTAATTCAAGTCTTCGTGCAACCGTCGAGTGTTGTGAGTCGTAGCGTTAGATACGTGGGAAATGACAATCGAGCGGTCTCCCCTCGATCGTTTAGAGTGTTTAGTATATATCCCTTGGGTGATATACGACGCACTCGCTCCTACGCCTTAGGTTCTTGCGTGTGTGTCCCGAGTTCCTTCCCGTTTAGGCGTGTTAAGCAAGCTTCCTCTTTGTTCTCACCCCCGTGCGACCGAAACCCTTTTCTCTCGCGTTCAGGCGATTGAGACCCCTTCTCTTGCCCCCGTGCAATCGAGACTTGCCTTCCTGTAGCGCCGAACTACATTTGCTCTGATCTCTCGTACTAGACGAGTGTACGTAGGCATAGGATTGAGATAATCCTAGCGAGCTCCCTTTTCCCTTTTCCCCCGTTTGCTGTAGTTGGATGAACTAGAGCTGCTCTGATTTCTTGTACCAGACGAGAATATGTAGGCATAGGATGCGATATCCTAGCGAGCACACTAACAACTAACTTATGTGTTCTCTCGCTGCCGTGCGATCGAGACTTTCCCGCTAACGACTGATGTTCCCTTTCTCTTGCCCTAGCGCAATTGAGACCAGACCGTAGTTCTAGTTCCCGTAGGTTCCCATACCTTTAAACCCGACATACTACGTCCGTTCTACCGCAAACAGGTAACGCCTAAGTCTCTGTCGAGCGAGCAGCATACACCTAACTGATAGAATGCGTACGCTAGTATCGTCAATCCTTTCTCTCACCCCCGTGTGATCGAGAACACCCCGTCTAGCCGTAGTTAGCCCGAACTATGCAAGCTCTGATCTTTCACGCCGTGCGAAAGTACGTAGGCACGAGATGCGATATCTCGGCAAGAAAATTCCCCCGTAGTTTCCCGAACTACGTTGACTCTGACTTTCCCATTGCACGAGGGAATACGTAGGCATAGAGCACGATGCTCTATCGAGTCAGTTTCTTTCGGTTTAGCTTTAGCAGCCTTAGATAGATTGTTTTTCACCCGTAGACAAACCAGCAAGCGTGGATCCCATCGAGTACGATGGACGTGAGGGGTGCTAATACCTTCCCCTTGCGTAACCGACTCCCGAATCCAGACAATGGTTGCGATGACCTTGTCTTATACCCTTTCGTCAGGTTTTTTCCGATCGTTTCCTTTCCTGTTCTGAGGGATAAATAACGAAAGGTGGCGACTCTTCTGTCTTGCCGGCCTCGTTTTTTGCGGTAGCGACAGCTGGCGACTCTGCTGGGGACTGCGATAGTCTCCTAGGGATCCAACGTCCCTATGCGAGTCAATCGGGGGATCCAACGTCCCTGTGCGAGAGTCAATCCTAGCGCTTGTTTGCTTGTCTATGGGTGTTTATTTTTGTGCGTTGTATTTTGTATACTGCTGTATTTACATTTCCCGCACTATATTATATCTGTTGCTACTGTGCTGTTGTGGGAGAGGGGCTCTGATGAGTGATAATCCAGACCCAGGCTCGAGGATATACCTAGCACTAGAAGCAGATTTGTGGTGAACCTGTATGTTAGGCATGCACTAGTTCCCACGAAATCTGCACTCAGACGAGATTCTTTGAGATGATTACTATTTCCAGCCCTGTGGGCCGTTGAAAGGATTTCAGATCTAGGGATTGTCGACTCTAGGAACCGATCACTTGTGATTCAGCCGAGTGAGGCCGCTTCAAGAGACGATGATGCCACACCTTCTGGGTATCGTATCGTCGTTCTTGGAAGTCTGTGACGTTGATGAACGCATAGGATGCCAAACCTGTGTCAGTTTAGGTCCATACCCGTGAGTGGGAGGGTTTTTGCAGGAAACTTGACTTCCAGCCAACCTGGTATTTTGGTTTTCTCTCGTCAGAGTGAACTTATCCCGTCAGCAGCGCAGCAGTATTCAGAGCTTTGTAGGGGCTGTGATCCCGTGTTTGCTGCATTTGCATTTTGCATTGCATTTCATGTGCATCTCATGCCTGCATATCCATCCTCGGCCGGAGCAGAGAGCTTACCCGTCTTTTGTCCAACTCGCAGTTGACTTCCCGGCATTCGCATTGGACTTGAGTTAGTTTCGGGACAGATCATGAACTCTGCAGAGCAGAATCAGGTTGTTACCAGGGCCGAGTTTGAATTGTTGAAGAACCAGTTGAGTCAGTTCATGGAAGCCATAACAACTATGACTAGAGGAGAGGACAATGTTCAGAGGACTCTGGTAAATAATGTTGCCTAAGCCCATCCCGTGCAGATTTCTGTCAGAGACAAAGATGCATCTTCTCTTCATGACACAGACTATCAGTGTTTCACTTTCCCTGTGCCAAATCATCAGAGGGTCGCTCCGAAGGTTAATGCTGAGAACCCGAGGGTTGTTGAGGATATGAGAAGATTTCAGCTGTTGGAAGATCAGATGGCTACCCTGATGAGTAAGAATGCTCTCGACCTGAATGCTGCGAGCATGTGTCTAGTGCCAGGCCTTGTGATGCCTCCAAAGTTCAAGATGCCCAATTTTGAGAAATACAAAGGGGATAGTTGTCTGAAGCTACATTTGGTTATGTTCTGCAGAAGAATGACTTCGCATGTCACCAATGACAGGCTCATGATTCATTGTTTCCAAGATAGTTTGATCGGAGCATTTTTTGATTGGAACATGCAGCTGAAGAGTGATAGCAACAAATCATGGTCTGATTTAGCCAATGGCTTCGTGAAGCAGTACGACTACAACCTGGATATGACTCCTAGTCGCGCGCATTTTCAAGAATTATCTCAGGCGGAAAACGAATCCTTTAGAGGGTATGTGCAGAGATGGAGAGAATTGGCTGCTCGTGTTCAACCACCACTTGTGGAGAGAGAAATGGTTGACCTCTTCTTGGGTACTCTGAAGGGCCGTTATTATGACATAATGTTTAGTTGTGAAACGACAAGCTTTGGGGACTTGATAAGAGTAGGAGAACATGTTGAGAGCGGAATCAAGAGCGGAAAGATTCAAGACATTCCTGACACTTCAGTTTATGAAGATGAATCAATTGTCAATTCTCAAGAAGAGTGGGAGAAAGAAAGTGATGTCATCCCAGAATCTCCCGTACCTCAGATTCAATATCCAGACACTTCGAGTATTCAGAGTCAGTAACCTGTTGGGACTGTATGTCAGATCTCTGTTACCCGCCAGAGTCAACAGTCATATCATCGTCAACCGCGTCAGCACGCCCGACGAAGACCGAGGAAACCTGAAAGACAGTTTACTCAGCTACTGGTGTCGTACAGTCAGTTGTTGCCATATTTGGTCAAACGTGGGCTGATAGTGTCGAAAGAGACTGATCCAATGATCCCGCCTTACCCTCTAGGTTTTGATGCCAACGCCCGCTGTGCGTACCATGTTGGGGCACAGGGGCATTCAACAGATGATTGTAAGATGCTTCGAAGCTAGATTCAGACCTTGCTGGATTCCAACAAGATATCTATCACGCCTCAGGGTGTCGACCTTCCTTCATCCAGCCAAGTGGGCGAATCAGTTCATGTTATGGGAGAGTTCACTGAGAGCAGATGTTCAGAAGAGTATCAGGATGACTTCGACGATCAATTCTGAAGATGGCTGGCTCAGCAGCAAATCAAGTTCGAAAAAGCCCGTTCCTCGAAACTGGCAATCCTTATTTTATCAAGTCATTTCTTTGCATTTGTAGATTCTTTTCTGTTAAAGCGCAAATTGCATTCATAAAACTTGTATTGTTTTCAATTGTTATTGATAATGAAATGAGTATGCATGTTTTGATTTAATCCAGCCGTGTTCACTCAATTTTTTACAGATATCCAACGCTCGGTTAAGCGGAATCTGGGGAGCATGACGAAGTTTAAAGACGCGCAAGCTTCCGAAAGTATGTTTTTGAAAATAAAACCTGCTGATGATGTACAGGCATTGTTTTGAATCCCTAAACACCGGAGTTATAAGGAAGATAATCCCTTTTCAACCCCTTTGAGCCTAGTAGCAGGAGTTTCTTTCGGAAAACGAAAAAACCCTCAATCTTAACCCGGGGCAGGGTAGGTGTTAGCTAATTTGACCGAGCGTCCAAATTGCAGAAAGGAGTGTCCGTTCGAGTATCAATCACACCTCTAGAGATCGTGCCTAAAAAACCACAGTGGTTAGGCATCAGGAGTGAGACAGTCACATTATTCCCCAAAGAGTCAGACAACCAGTGTCACCTGACTTGTTCGAAAAAAAAGAAAGCAAAAAGAATCAAAAGCCCGCTAAGTCAAAACTTGAAAACAAATGACTTAGGCAAAAATGAGGGCATCCCACTAGACTTAATAATCAAAAGAAGCTCAAAAGAGCCAGTCCAGGCAAAAATTAGGGAAAGCGAAAAACTGAAAAAAAATGAAAAGGATTATAAAAGAAAAATCCTCAAGCGAAGTACAATTCGTGTGACCCCAAGTGGAAAAGACGAAAAGTGAGTGGTTGTCACTCCAGAAACTCATAGTTTCTCGAACAATCACTCCTATCTTTCAACCTTTAATAGGTAAACGTTAAGGTCGAATTAGCTAAAATTAGGATTGGAGAACATCAAGGTGAACGGGTGGGTTAAAATAAATTTTGAGCTTTTATCCTTTCCTTCAAAACCGTGAACCTGACCACGTTACAATCAGAAAAAGTCCTAATTGAAGCAGGGTTGTTTTGAAGGCATACTTCGGTAAAGATCACATCGAAACTGACTCCTAAAAGGATTCTTCTTACCATGTTGGTACTGATGTTGATATTCTGATAAATGGTTTGTTCATTATATGCCATAAAATGTTTTTCCTTTTCCAGTGAACAGATTGGATGTCAAAACTGTCATATGCATTGCATTGATATATCTTTTATGCAGAATAACTCGTTTTACTTGCAAGTAAGCGCTTGACAGTAGGAAAGTTTCCTACAGTGGAAAGTATGATCAGGATAGAACACATAACACCCTAATACTCTGGGAACCGGGGCAAGCTATATCAAGTAATCCCTAGTGATGTCAACCATCCGAAGTCGGTTATTCTGAAGCAGTCAGGTCGAGATTCCGTGAATCTCTCGGGGACAATCAGAGGTATTTTCCCGCAGATCAGCCTATCAGGGGCAAAGTCGTTGCAGAAAGGGGCAGGCTACCCTAAAAAAAGTGCAGAAGTTGTTTCTTTCCCGAGGGGCATTTGATCCGAAGCATCTCTCTGAGGTTCAGAGTGCTGGGGCAGTGCATGTCAGACCATCAGGGTACAAATTTTCAGATTTCCATTCGAGGAATATCCCCACGGAGATCCCACAAACTGGGGCATATCAGAAGCGAAAAAATTATTCTTCGTGTGCCCTTGTAGGGTGTGAGCGATGGTTATTTATTGATCCCTCGGAGGATTTGCAGAACCTCGTATGTTGCGATGGTTATATTGATTCCTCGGAGAATCTGCAGAACCTCGTGTGCCCTTGTGGGATGTGAGCGATGGTTATTTATTGATCCCTCGGAGGATTTGCAGAACCTCGTATGTTGCGATGGTTATATTGATTCCTCGGAGAATCTGCAGAACCTCGTGTGCCCTTGTGGGATGTGAGCGATGGTTATTTATTGATCCCTCGGAGGATTTGCAGAACCTCGTATGTTGCGATGGTTATATTGATTCCTCGGAGAATCTGCAGAACCTCGTGTGCCCTTGTGGGGTGTGAGCGATGGTTATTTATTGATCCCTCGGAGGATTTGCAGAACCTCGTATGTTGCGATGGTTATATTGATTCCTCGGAGAATCTGCAGAACCTCGTGTGCCCTTGTGGGGTGTGAGCGATGGTTATTTATTGATCCCTCGGAGGATTTGCAGAACCTCGTATGTTGCGATGGTTATATTGATTCCTCGGAGAATCTGCAAAACCTCGTGTGCCCTTGTAGGGTGTGAGCGATGGTTATTTATTGATCCCTCGGAGGATTTGCAGAACCTCGTATGTTACGATGGTTATATTGATTCCTCGGAGAATCTGCAGAACCTCGTGTGCCCTTGTAGGGTGTGAGCGATGGTTATTTATTGATCCCTCGGAGGATTTGCAGAACCTCGTATGTTGCGATGGTTATATTGATTCCTCGGAGAATCTGCAGAACCTCGTGTGCCCTTGTGGGGGGTGAGCGATGGTTATTTTTGGTTCTTCAATTGAACCTGCTGAAATGAGTCGGTACCGTATTTGCATCTGCATAGAGTCGTGTGTTGGTCTCTATAAGTTGCATGTTGTCATCTTCATATGATACATTGGTGAAATAAACATGAATGTAGATGTTTATGTGAGTTAACGCGAACTGCGGTAATGGCTTGAGTGAGTATGCTTGAAGATATGTATTTATATATGTATGTGAATATATGTATATATGTGGGTTTACATGGATTGATGTAAACATTGGTGAATGCATATTGTATATGCTTGATGTTCTATTTATATATAGATACTTATATGGATACATTGCGATGTATGGAATGATTGAGATGTATAGAATGATTGTAAATGTTTATGTGAAAATGATGTGAATTATAGAAGTATGATTGTATATGCTTATATGATTTGCGGTAAATGAAACATAATGTATATGTGATTGTTAGGAGAAGTGTGTGTTGCACCCCAAAATTTGACCAACATTTCTTTACCTAGCTTGTGTTTCATTTCATTCACATTAGCATTATCATTTGCATTTCATTGACATGTATGCAGGAGATCAAGAGGTATGACTACCAATCAAGAGATACACAAGACTATGAAGCTAGCCAAGAAGGTTATTCAAGTGTTCAAGGGTTGATATCTTTGCCAGAGAAGTCAAAAGTCTCAGAGAGAATGGTTGAAACCAAGAAGGTGTGCCTCCTAACTTGAGAGTTGTGGGAGCTCCTCAGATGATTCTGAAGCCAGGGATATGGACTTGAAGCTTTAAGAGAGCTTATGAGATGTCTTGAAAGCCATCATGAAGCCTAGATAGGTCATTGTGCAAGAATAAGAAGCCTCAGCCATGAGTGGTGCAATTAGAGTTTGACTGGGTCAACCCTAGGTCAACTGATGATTTGGAGAGGGCTGAGACCTAAAACAAGAGCCATGTGATCATGGATTGATGCATTGAGATGCTATAAGGATGATTCCAAGGTCAACTCATCATGATTGAAGAGTTTGAGAAGTTTCAAGCTAGGGTTTCTAAGGCTTGACAGTGTAAAATCCCCTAGTTTGACCCCTATCTTCAAGGAAGTTTATCTCAAGATATGATTGTCATCTCATCTTTCCCTCAACATGAATGTTGTAGAGCTTGTTATTAGCTTTAATTTGAGTACTAGAAGTCCTTGATAGGATTTGTAGAGCTCAAGTTATGACTTTGACAAGTTACAGGTCATCTGAGGTATGTGAATCTGGGGCCTTGAAAGTCACCCAACTTGCATCCAACGTTTTCCCAAGAAGGATGATTCCTATTAAATTTTGGTAAACATGAATGTTGTTCCTTATCTTTTTAGCTTTCTAGAGAGTACTAGAAGTCCTTGATAGGATTTGTAGAACTCAAGTTATGGATTTGACAAGTCAAGGGCATTTTGGTCATTTGGAGATTACATGTCATTTCAAGCATAAGGCCATAACTCCTATTTCCAAGCTTCAAATGGAAAAATCTTCAACATAAAACTTGTTCAAAATGATGTTTTAAGGCTATTGAAGGGGTCATGAGATGTTGGAAATGCTTGTAGCTCATACTTGTCAAAATGGTCAAAATAAAGGAGGATTTAATGTATTAAAGTGACCTATTTTTGGGAATTTTCAATACATAACCAAAACAATGCAAGTGACCTACCAAATTGAATGGAAAAATCATTTTAGAAACAATGGTATTATTACAATTTTGATTTGAGGTCAAATTAAGGGACTTATCATAAGTTACTTGTAATCTAAGTTACACTTGCAAAACATAAGAGAGATCAATGTACAAGCTATCCAAGCGTCCTAACATCTCATACATCTCATCTAAGGAGATTTTCAATTCAGAATTGGAGCTGAAAACAAGGGAAACATGGACTGGTGTGAGTATGGCTTGAAATGAGAAACCATGACATGAGATTTTCAAAATCTACTTGGATGGTTCCAGAAGGTGCTAGAGGGTTCTGAATCATTCTATATATGGTTTAGAAGAGGTCTATGGAAGAGTTTGGTGAAAGTTGAGGAAGGAGAGAGAGTTGGGATTCAGAATTTGTTCATTGCAAATTGAAATCCATTCTTCATTTCTACACCATTTCAATCGATTCTTTCTATTGCAATCTCTTCCTTATGAGTTATTGAGTGATTCCATAGCAAATTGAGAGCAAGAACATGGCTGAATCGTGCATGAGCTTTTGAGTTCCACCTGCTGCAAGTCACTATCGGGTTTGGAGTTGCAAGCATCTTCCATCAATTCTTTTGCAAACAGAAGCCATATCTAGATACAAGGAACGATTTTGGAAGGATTGAAGTGCTGAAATGGAGATTTGGTGCATCTGTTATTCAAGAAATCCCAGGTTTGTAACTTTCACCATACACCTTAATTTAAACATTGTCAAGTCAAATTGTTAGGTTAGAATGGTTAGAAACAATTAGGAGATGGGTTCTGGGGAATTTGAGAGCATTTGGTTAGGTTCAAGATGATGACACCATTTTAGTTTGGATCAAGAACTTGGTGTATAGTGAGCAATAATGTGAATTCTATAGGGGAAACTGATCAGTGTAATGTGATGAACGTTTTAGACCAAGCAATTTCAAGATTAGAGACAATTGATTCTTGGTCAGAATTTTGATCCACAATCGTGTTTAGGGTTAGAGTGAATTTCAATTGAATCTAAGACCATGGTTGTGATCAGTGTGGAATTTGGAGTATATTTGTGCTTTAAATCCTGTGTTTCGATGGAGATATGGTGGAGTTCGAATTGAGAAGGATCCATGTTTGAACTCTGGTTCTTCCCTCCATTTCCATGGCCAGAGGTAGGAGATGAAGTTATCACCCTCAGATCTTGTTTTGACCCGTTGACTAGAAGCTGATCCAAGGGCTGCGTTTTGAAGTTGAGTTTGTGAAGGATCTGAATAATGAAACGCACCGTTTCATTTATTCAGGCGCTTTGGGCTTAAGTGATGAATCACTATACACCCCCCCTGAAGGCCCAACCCAGGATTTTAACTGAAAAGGATTACTATCCACACCGCGCGCTTATTCATTTTAATTGGATTTTCTTATTTTTTTCATTTTGTTTATGGTTCTTGCAAAAATCATAATTAATTGAAAATTTATCCAATTAAACCCATTATTTTTGCATATTACTCATGATTGAGTCTATTTTTTTTTAGAGAAAAAATATTTTCATTTCATGTAATTTCTGATTTAATTGGAATTTTGTATTTTAATTGATATTAAAATGTTCATGTTTGATGCATATTTTTGTGGAATTTTGTTTGATCTCATGGTGATGTTTTTGAGCCTAATTTTGTGTGTGTGATTAGTTTAGACATGTATGATCCCATAGAATGTTTCTCACATTTTTGTGATGAAAATAGGCGTGCTTTCTAGATTGATGTTTAGATGCCTCCTTTTTAGGGTTTTAGGTTTGATACCTTGTAATGTAGGATTTAGTTCTAGGTCCAATTTGATGGTTTGATCTTTGAAGCTAATGTGGTAGAATCATGATTGACCTAGGTTCCCATAGTAATTTTTGTAGGATTTTACAATTGATTTTAGTACCTTAGTTAGGACTAACTTTAGTGCTAGGTTTTAGGTGACCCTAATTTACTAATTCAACTAGTTTAACTTCCCTAGTTCCCTTAGATTAGGGTTTGTGCTTGGTTTGCCTTTGGTTGAGATTGAAGACAAGTTGAAGACAAGGTGAGGATGCTTGAAGTTGCTTGGAGCTTTGGATTTGTTAGTGCCTGAAGGTGTCTGATGAAGATTAGGAGATAGGACATAGGGAGAGCCTTATAATTAGAATGATTTCTTTCACAAACATGGAAAGCCTCTTGTGCTTCCATTCCTCCCAATGACTAAAAGTCCTTCTCAGATATTCACATCCCTCCTTTGGAAGGATGAGTGGCTTTATCTGGGAAGTAGAACTTTGAGGGAACCAGTCTCTCATAATGATGAACCCTTACAGGCTTCCTTTGGTTGTCAGTAAGCTGTTCACCATTTCCCCTCATCTTGTTAAATCAATTATCCTCTGGTTTGAGTATCTTGAAAGATGTTAGACTTGAGTTTGAAGATGAGGACTTCATTGAAGAGTGTGGTAGAGGATGACTCCTTGAGCATTGCCATTGTAGCTGAAGCTTGAAGAGCAAGAAGATCGAGTTGATACTTGAAGACCCAATGAAGATTGAGTGAAGAGTGAGGAGTTCCTTGCTTGAAGAAGATTGAAGGATGAAGTTGATACTTCTAAGTGATTGAAGACTACTCTGAGAAGCTGAAGCTTGTAAGAGAAGAATACCAAGTTGATACTGGTAAAGCAAGAGAGCTGAAGCTTGAAGACTAAGTTGATACTTATGAAGAGGATTCAATTGAGATTGAGTGTGGAGCTGAGGCTTGAGGAATAAAAGGCAAGTTGATACTTGTACATTGAAGCTTGGTGAGCTTGAAGGAATCAAGTTGATACTTGCAGTTAAGAGTAAAGACTGAAGTTGGAATTGACTGAAAAGCTAAAGCTTGAAGAAGAAGATTAAGTTGAAACTCATGTTGAAGGGTTGAAACCTGGAGAAGCAAATTGATATTTGTCATGAGAGATGATAGCTTTGAAGGGTGGTTGAATTCTGAAGACTGGATTGCTGTTAGAAGAGCTGAAGCTTGGAATTGAAAGAGTTGTTGATCTGCTTTCTTGTCTGTTTTCTTTTCTGTATTGCTGATGTGACTTGGTTGATTTGCTTGATGCATTAAAATAAGTCCATGGTTAGACTGACTTTAATCTAGGAGCATGATTGCACTAGAGGTTTAGTTGCTCCCTCTGCTTGTATTTTTACTGTATGGCTTTGCTTGCGGGTATTCGGTAGAGCCCAGCTCCCTTGCCCATGTGGTTTATTTTGCTTGATAGCATGTTATTTTCTTCTGTATGATTACAATCTCTTATATTCTGCTTGATAGCATGTTCTTATTTTTTGTATGAGTACAGTTATTCATTATGGCTTGAGGTTGAGATGAGCTTGTGGAGGCTGTTGCCCCACACACATTTCCTCCCTCACTTGCATTGCATGCATTTTACAGTCGTTTATTGTATATCTGCTTACTGTTTAAGCTGATGCTTTATCTGTTTCCGTGTATCATTTATATGATCCCTTAGGACTCTCATTTCCTTTGATAAGGAAATGATGATAGAACTTTAGGTTGAAACCTATGCATGATAACTTCTAGGAGTTCCCTGTTTCAAACCTCAACTATAGGATGAATCCTTGGCATGACAACAGTAGGACTTGATAGTCTCCCCTTAGTTGAGCCTGTTCTCTTCTCATCTCAAAACAGCTTAAGATACAGTAATCATGAATGATTTCTTTCGTACGTTACGAGCCTTAAGCTATCTGAGAAAGGATTGTTGGAGAGTTTCTTTCCAACAGTCTTGATGTTTAGTATGGCACCCTTTGGGTGACATGCGACGCATTCACTCTCAGGTCATAGTCTTTAGTGCGATTGAAATTGCAAACACAATAAAAAACACTTCTTCTGTAAAAGACAGAAAACAAACTTCAAACCTTTTTGCCCCGTGGGCCCGTAATTCAAAGGAAGCTTTTCTGAAGAAAAGAGTGTCGTTAACTCCCAGTTCTACCGCAAACGGTAACGCTTAAGTCTCCAAGGGTCGAGCTGCGTACATCCAACTGCTGGAACTGCTTGTTAACCCTACTCGATAAAACAGATGAATCTGAAGTCCCGTAAACCGTATTATCCCGAACTACGTAAGCTCTGATCTCTCATACTGTTGAGAGTACATAGGCACAATACTGACGTATTGGCGAGCCACCTTCCCCGTAACCCGTAGTAGGTCGAACTACGTTGACTCTGATTTCTCATTATCTGATGAGAATACGTAGGCATAAAGCGCGACGCTTTGCCGAGTCATTTTCTTTCTTGTTTAAGCCAGCCTTGATAGGTAGATAGATAAACCAACTCGTCCAGTAAACACAACAAGCATGGATCCCGTCGAGTACGACGGACGTGAGGGGTGCTAATACCTTCCCCTTGCGTAACCGACTCCCGAACCCAGACAACGGTTGCGATGACCTTGTCTTACCCTTTTTTCGTCAGGTTTTTCTGATCGTTTCCTTTCCCGTCCCGAGGGATAAATAATGAAAGGTGGCGACTCTTCTGTTTTGCCGGCACCTTATTTTCGCGGAAGCGACAGCTGGCGACTCTGCTGGGGACTTGATAGTTTCCTGGGATCCAACGTCCCGAATGCGAGTCAGTTTGGGGATCCGACGTCCCCTGCGAGAGTCAATCCTAGCGCTTGTATGATTACTTGTTGGGTTGTGTTTATTCATTGCATTTTATTTCCCACACTTTATTTCCAGTATGATATGATTATCTGTGCTGTTGTGGGAGGGGCATTCTGATAAGTGAGAAGCCAGACCCAGGCTTGAGTGAACATAGCATTAGTTGTGGAAATTAGTGGGCGCGTGCTTGCTTGGCAGGCACTAGTGTCTCATGAAATCCACGGTCAGACGAGGTTCTCCCGGTTGGCTTCTTTTTCAACCCTTTGGGTTAAGGGGGTTGTTGGTTTGGAGGATTGTCGACTCTGGGGACCGATCATTTGTGATTCAGCCGAGTGAGGCCGCTTCATGAGCTGGTGATGCCACACCTTCTGGGTATCGTATCACCCCTCTTGAATGTCTGTGACGCTGATGAACGCATAGGATGCCGAACTTGAGTCAGTTTAGGTCCATACCTGTGAGCAGGGTTGGGTTTGTTGCAGGAAACTTTGACCTTCAGACTACCTGGTTTTCTTGACAGCAAATCAATTTTGATTGGGATCAGAGGATCTCACTATCAGATGTATTTGTTCTTGACAGAGCAGGTTTATGATTGGGATCAGAAGATCTCATCGGCAGATGTATGATTGTTCTTGATAGAGCAGGATTATGACTGGGGTCTGAGGATCTCATTATCAGATGTTTGTTCTTGACAGAGCAGAGTTTTGGTCCTGTATCAGAGGTCCTTATTATCAGATGTGTGCTCTTGACAGAGCAGACTTGTGGTCCTATGCGTGTGTGTTCTTGACAAAGCAGATTTCTGGTCCGATACCAGGGTTTTCCTATTTTTGGTTATGCAGAATCTCCACAGCACAGTTGCCTTGATCTCCTGCTGCATGATTGCATTTTACATTGCTTTGCATACTCATTTGCATTTCATTAACGTGTGTCTGTGTTGCAGGTACCGTTTTCCCCGATCCAGGATTTCTTGCCTCCTATTGTATTGTTATGGGTTCTCTGAGGAAGACTGTGGCTTACAAGCTCCCTGCCCCTGATGTGGTTCAGCTGACCAGTTTGATTGCTTTAGCAGATGATTCTGTGAGAGATGAGTTCAGAAAGTCGTATGGCAAATTGCTCAGTTTGGTTTGTAAACCTTCTGCGTTCGAGTTGAATGGGTTGCACGCTCTGCTGCAGTTCTACGATCCTCCGTTGAGATGCTTCACTTTCCAGGATTTTGTTCTCGCACCCACGCTAGAGGAATATGCTGATTTGTTAGGTGTGTCTATAAAGAGGCAGATGCCCTTTGTTTATATGGATGCTGAGCCTGATCTAGCTGGTCTAGCTCCATCACTTCATCTGGATGCCTCCGAGTTGGTATTGTCTAGTTGGAACAGGGTTCCCGGTTTCTCCTTGCAGTTCTTAGTGGGTAAAGCTCAGCAATGCGCCAAAGACGGATGTTGGGTCGTGTTCAATGCCATTCTCGCCCTGTGCATATATGGCATCATTTTGTTCCCCAATATGCCCGATTTCGTAGACTTCGACGCGTTTCGCATCTTTGCTTCAGGGAATCCAGTCCCTACCTTGATAGGAGATGTCTACCATTCCATCTACTACCAAAACGAGAACAGAAGGGGCAAGAATGTCTCATGCTGTGTGCCCCTGCTTTATAAATGGCTTGATAGTCATCTGCCCACGAGGGGTCCCTTTGTTTCGTCTGCAGCCACATCTGAGTGGTCCGAGCGTTTGATGAGTCTATTAGCGGAGGATATTGACTGGTTTGATAGAGATAGGTTAGGTACCGAGATTATCTTCAGCTGCAGCGGGTTTCCGAACGTGCCTTTGATAGGCAGGAAAGGCTGTATAAACTATAATCCGTCTTTGCTGGTCCGACAGTTCGCTTATGCTTTGAGGGCTCCGCCGAAGGATGAAGAGGTGCAGGAATCTCTGTACCTCACTGGTCTTCTAGAGGGGGATCTGTTATCTAAGCTTCAGCGCACTTGGAATGGCATCGGTAAGAGGGGAAAACCATTGCTGGGGAGAAGTAATAATCAAGCCTACCCTCCGTATATGGCGTGGATCAGAGCCAGAGCAGATGCTATAGGGATGTCGTTTCTTCCTGCCAAGCCAGAAAGCCCTCCAATGCTTGAAGAGCCTACTACTGTGCCTATTCAGCAGCATAATCGGGTGTTGGCTGAGCGAGATGAATTGAAGCAGGCAAATGAAGAACTGGAGAAAGAATTGGCTCAACTTCGAAGCGAGAGAAACGAAGTTGTTCATTCCTTCAAGAGGCAGACGGGGCTGGTGAACTAGTTGGGGACAGATTTGACTAAGCAGATAGCCGAGCGTGAACGCATGGGTCAAGACTTCAAAGTTGTCAACGACGTACTGGCTACGAAGAAGCAACACTTGGACGAAGCGTATCGGAGGATATCCAAGTTCAACCAGCATTGGAAGGCCTCCCTAGCCACCAGGAAAGAGCGGGAGGATAAGCTGACGCAACAGATCTCCAAGCTGGAAGCCCAAGGTGAAGGCTAGTGAGAAGAGGTTTGATGAAGAAACCGCTCGTAGATATACCGCTGAAGGACAGCTCAACAGAGCTCTCGCTAACCTGAAGGAGCGCAAACTGATGTTTGAATCCAGGAAACGGAAGTTAAAAGATTGTTTCGGCGAAGGAGCAGGGGAAGATTCGGTCGAAGGTCTTCAGTACACCATTGTGCAGAGGGAGTTGCTCGTCAAAGGGTTACTTACTCTGCCTGATCATCCAGAAACGAAGGAGTTGTTAGAAGAGTTTCGCGCCCGTGGCCGTACTTGACTATGTTTGTATTCCTTTTGTTTGATCATTGTTGTATGCTGACCATCACCAGGCTTGTTGGTCGAGGTCATGCCATTGATTCATCTTGTACTCACTGACGTTGTGTACTGCCTTGATGGGCTTTCTTTATACATGAGATTGTTATTTCCATGACTGGACTCGGACTTCTTATTATCAGCACTGGCACTCAGGCACTAGGATCGGGGGAGATCTCCCTAACGCACAGACACACATTTGCATTTGCATGAAGCATTCACATAACGAGCACTTTGTCGTTTTTCCTAACCCTTTTGTGTTTTCAGGTTGTTTCAGGTTGTTCCAGGATTTATCAGAGACCTATTCACCGTTATCCGACCAGAGCTAATCAAACCAGGATCATGGAGCAAGTGCAAACTGATGTTTAGGAACTCCGTGAAAGAATGGATCGCTTCATGGAGCTCATGCAAGCGGTCGCCAATGGCCAGGATCAGCTCAGAACCTTGGTTCAGCCTCTGATTTCAAGGGTCGATAGCAATGGCGTACTCCATAGTGGGACTGTGCCTACCCCTCCACCAGTTGAAACTTCGTAGAATGGCGTCCCCGTGACCGGGGGGAATGGCAGTGCCAACGGCAATGTGATAGCTAACATGGGACTCAATGGTAATACGACGGGCGTCGGTAATGGGAGTCTTGAAGCTAATGTCAATGTTGGGCTGGGCAACGGCAATGCAGGTGTCGGGAATCTGTTTGGGCCTCAGTCGTGGTTAGAAGACCGCCAAGACGATGTGTTCTCTCAGAGAGGTGCTGAAGGGGAGCTGACTGCTGAAGCACGTCTAAGATTCAAGGCACTCGAGGATAAGATGAGAAATATCGAGAACCAGAACACCCTGGGCGTTGATATGTCCAAGTTGGGACTGATTGCTGATTTCAAGGTGCCTCCCAAGTTCAAGGTACCTGACTTTGAGAAGTACAAGGGCACCACTTGCCCTCGCGTTCACCTGAGATCATATTACAGAAAAATGTCCGCTCATTCGGAGGACGAGAAGTTGCTGATGCACTTCTTTCAGGACAGTCTGTCCGGACCCTCCCTCGAATGGTACATGAGTCTGGAGTCTACCAGTGTGCGCACGTGGAAGGACCTTGCTGAAGAATTTGTGCACCACTACCAATACAATAGCGACTTGGCCCCGAACCGAGTCCAACTGCAGAATTTGTCACAAAGGAACAATGAAGGGTTTAAAGAATATGCCCAGCGGTGGTGTGAGTTGGCAGCCAGGGTTCAGCCGCCGATGGTTGAACGTGAGCTTGTGCAGATGTTCGTAGCCACCCTCCCAGGGGTTTACTATGAGAAGTTGGTCAGCGGCATGTCTAGAACCTTCTCAGATCTCATTATCACGGGTGAGCACATCGAAAATGGGATCAAACTCGGGAAAATTCAAGGTGAGTCATCCTCAACTGGAGGAGGAGGAAAGAAACCTTACAGCGGCAAAAGACGGGAAGGAGAAACGAGCGTCGTGACCAACGCTCGGAGGAAGGGTAAAGGCCCTCACCAACAGGTGGCCAGCATAACTATCCCGGCAGTTCAATAGCCGCAGCAGCAGCAACCGAATCAACAAGGGTACAGAAAGTATCAGAATCGGGCACCTCTGTCGAGCCGTCACCTCGAGACGCCGCCCATGTCTTACGCGCAACTATTGTAGACTTTGCTTCAGCTACAGTTGATCCAGAAGAGAACTTTGGCTCCCTTGACAGGGGCACCTCCGCCAGGTTATGACGCGAATGCAACTTGTGAGTTTCACTCAGGGGCACCAGGCCACACGATAGAGAATTGCAAAGCCTTCAAGCACAAGGTGCAGGACATGGTGGACGCTAAGATCATCAACTTCTCCGATAATGTGCCAAACGTCACGAAGAATCCTATGCCTAATCATAGGGAAGGTGGAGTAAACGCCATTATCGAAGACGAGAGTTGGATTTGTTGACAGACGTCAGAGATCTGAAGACGCCACTTAGCTTCGTTAAAGCTAAGTTGATGAAAAGAGGTTTCTTCCCAGGTTGCGGAGAGTTGTGTATGGGCTGTGCGACTAGTCCTGATGGATGTGAGCAGCTTGTAGAGGGAATTCAAAGTCTGATGACTGAGGGAATTTTACAGTTCAGCCGGAGGGTCGAATGTGGATCGGGAGAGGTAATGCTGAAGCAAGATGATGAGATTGCCACCATCACCATCCCTCGCCAGACGATCACTATTTCTGCACCCAGACCGCCTACGATTACCATCACCAAAGCTGGGCCGATACCGTTCGAAAGCACTAATGCTGTCCCATGGCATTATGGGGCTGAAGTCTACTGCAACGGACAGAAGTTGGAACTGGAACCGTTTGGGTCGTCTGTGGAGAACCTTGCGGGAATCAGTGGTATTACTCGCAGCGGAAGAGTGTTTGCACCGCCTGAGGTCGTGATGGACAAAGCCGACAGAGCTGATGCAACTGATAAAGGTAAAAGTAAGGTCGTTGAAGAAATCCCGCGTAGGGCAGAAAAAGATTTACTTGTTAAGGACGCCGAGGAGTTTATGCGGTTGATTAAAAAGAGTGACTACAAGATTGTGGATCATCTCCATCAGACACCCTCGAAGATTTCCATCCTGAACTTGTTGTTGTGTTCCGAAGCACACCGCAACGCGCTGCTGAAGGTGTTGAACGCCGCATATGTACCGCAGGAAATATCGGTAAATCAGCTGGAAGAGGTCGTAGCCCACGTGAATGCCGGAAATGGGTTAGGGTTCACTGACCTAGAGCTGACGCCGAAAGGGAGGAACCACAATAACGCTCTGCACATCTCGATAGAGTGTAAGGGAACGATTATGTCTCACGTGTTGGTAGACATGGGTTCGTCACTCAATGTTCTTCCGAAGAAGGCATTAATGAAGTTAGATACTCGCGGAGTGATTTGCACACCCAGTGATCTGGTTGTGAAGGCGTTCGATGGAACTAAATGCCATGTTTTCGGGGAGGTGACCCTGCCAATCCAAGTCGGGCCGGAAACGTTCGACGCGATCTTTTACATTATGGACATCATGCCTGCCTACAGCTGTCTCTTGAGCCGGCCGTGGATCCATGCTGCGGGTGCTGTGACCTCCCCGTTGCACCAGAAACTCAAGTATGCTGTCGGAGGTAGCATAGTGACCGTTTGTGGCGAGGAAGACATAATGGTGAGCCATTTGTCGTCATTCAAGTATGTGGAGATGGATGGGGAAATCCACGAGACCCTATGCCAAGTGTCGAAGCTGTTAAAGTGAAGGACGTAGCTCCTGTAGTCACTGAAAAGCCAGAGATGACTCTCTCTTCTTTCAAGGAAGCTCGGGCCGTTGTCCAAGCCGGATCTACCCCAGGCTGGGGGCGAATTTTGGAGATATATAACAAGCAAGACAAGTTTGGGTTGGGATATTCTCCTGGAGCTGAAGCTTCTTCTTCTAGCAGTGCGTCGCGAGGTAAAGGGCCGATCCAGTTCACCAGTGGCGGGGTGATATTTGAAAGCGTCAATGCAGCGTCTGAAGACAGCGGAGATAGCGACTGTGACCTCGACTCTTGGATCCAGCCAAGCAAGCCAGGCGAGGGCCTTACCAACTGGTCCGTCAAGGATATCATCCAGATAACAAGCGAAGAGTAATGATTTACTTTTTCCAATCATTGTACAACCCTATGTCCTGCCCGGGGCATAGTGGTTTTATTGTCAGGGACTTGTTGGATTATGTACATGCATTTTGTTAATAAATCAAAAGGCGTTTTTCTTCATATTCAAATATTGTGATCTCTGTTATTCCTGTTTTATATTTGTTTTGAAAAACAATAAAATGGCAATGGGGTTTGTGCTAACCTGCACATCCTTGTTTTAAACTTAACCCTTGTTATTGCAGGATCCACATAGCAGATGACATCGACTCTGGACCTTCTACGACTCACTTCGACTTCGATTGCCCGATCTATCAAGCCGAAGAAGAGATTGATGAAGACGAAGACCTTCCCGAAGAGTTGGCCCGCTTGTTGAAACTAGAAGAGAAAGTTATTCTGCCTCATGAAGAGGAGATCGAGATCGTGAATTTGGGTTCTAAAGAACTTGTCAGGAACGTCAGGATAGGGGCTGCATTGCAGAGCGATGTCAAGCAGAGATTGGTCGAGATGCTAAGAGAGTATAGTGACGTCTTTGCTTGGTCATACGAAGATATGCCCGGACTTGACACTGACATCGTGGTCCACCACTTTCCGTTGCGAGAAGATTGTCCTCCCGTTAAGCAGAAGCTTAGGAGGACGAGACCAGATATGGCCGTTAAGATCAAAGAAGAAGTGCAAAAACAGCTTGATGCTGGCTTCTTAGCGGTCACTACTTACCCTCCGTGGGTCGCCAACATAGTACCTGTACCAAAGAAGGACGGTAAGGTACGCATGTGCGTCGATTATCGGGATTTGAATAGGGCGAGCCCTAAAGATGATTTCCCACTGCCTCATATTGATGTGTTGGTCGACAATATAGCCCAGTTCTCCGTGTTTTCGTTCATGGATGGCTTCTCCAGTTACAACCAGATCAAGATGGCGCCGGAGGACATGGAGAAAACGACGTTTATTACTCCCTGGGGAACATTTTGCTATAAGGTAATGCCTTTCGGTCTGAAGAATGCAGGGGCCACTTACCAACGAGCAATGGTTACTTTGTTTCATGACATGATTCATCATGAGATTGAAGTCTATGTTGATGACATGATTGCGAAGTCCCAAACGGAGGAGGGACATCTGGTCAATTTGCTGAAGCTTTTTGAAAGGCTTAGGAAATTCAGGTTGAGGCTGAATCCTAACAAGTGTACTTTCGGAGTACGGTCCGGAAAGTTACTGGGGTTTATCGTGAGCGAAAGAGGCATCGAGGTTGATCCTGCGAAGATTAAAGCGATACAAGAAATGCCAGTGCCGAGAACAGAAAAAGAAGTTCATGGTTTCCTGGGCAGAATAAACTACATTGCAAGGTTTATCTCTCAGCTCACGGCCACGTGTGAACCGATGTTCAAGCTTTTAAAGAAAGATCAGGCGATTATCTAGAATGAGGATTGCCAAAAGGCATTCGACAAGATAAAGCAGTATCTACAGGAACCTCCAATCTTGATACCCCCAGTGGCTGGACGGCCTCTAATCATGTACTGACAGTTCTTGAGAATAGTATGGGGTGTGTTCTCGGTCAGCACGACGAGACGGGCAGAAAGGAGCATGCCATTTACTACTTGAGTAAAAAGTTCACAGACTGTGAATCTCGCTACTCGATGCTGGAGAAGACGTGTTGTGCACTAGCCTGGGCTGCCAAACATTTACGACAGTACATGCTCAATCACACCACTATGCTAATTTTGAAGATGGATCCGATCAAGTACGTCTTCGAGAAGCAAGTGCTTTCGGGCAGGATTTCCAGATGGCAAATGGTGTTGACGGAATATGATATTCAGTACGTGTCCCAGAAGGCCTTTAAGGGAAGCGTGTTGTCTGATTACCTTGCCGAACAGCCGATCGAAGATTACCAGCCGATGAAGTTTGAATTCCCTGATGAGGATATCATGTTTCTCAAAGCGAAGGATTGCGATGAGCCGTTTCCCGACGAGGGGCCAGATAGGAAATCCCAGTGGAAATTGATATTTGACGGGGCAGTTAATTCCTACGGAAGTGGCATTGGGGCGATCATCACAACTCTCCACAGATCCCACATCCCGTTCACTGCGAGACTGACGTTTCCAGTCACCAATAATGAAGCGGAGTACGAAGCATGCATCATGGGTCTAGAAGAAGCAATTGATTTGAGAATCAAGAACCTAGACGTATATGGTGACTCGGCGCTTGTGATTAACCAGATTAAAGGGGAGGGGAGACTCGTCAATTGAATTTGGTGCCGTACATGAACTATGCCAGAAGGTTGCTTCCGTTCTTTGATCGAGTGGAACTCCATCATGTGCTCAGAGCAGAAAATAAGATGGCTGATGCCTTAGCCACGTTGGCTTCGATGTATAAAGTCAATTTTTGGAATGAAGCTCCAAGAATTGTCCTTTCTTGTCTTGATAGACCTGCATTCGTCTTTGCGATCGAGGAAGCCGCCGATAGCAAGCCATGGTTCCATGACATCCAGACTTTCCTTATGACTAAGGAGTATCCTGCGGGAGCGTCAACCCATGATAAGAAGACTCAGAGAAGGCTGTCTGGAAATTTTTATCTCAATCCTGATGGAGTTTTGTATAAAAGAAACCACAATCTCGTGCTACTCAGATGTGTAGATGAGAAAGAAGCGAGTATGCTCATGGAAGAAGTCCATGAAGGCACATTTGGTACGCACGCCGGCGGGCATGCCATGACGAGAAAGATCCTGAGAGCAGGATACTACTGGCTGACGATGGAATTGGATTGCTTTAAATTCGCGAAGAGATGTCATAAATGCCAGATTTATGCTGATAAAGTTCATGTGCCACCGTGCCCGTTAAATGTCATGTCCTCCCCTTGGCCGTTCTCCATGTGGGGCATCGACATGATAGGCAAGATTGAGCCCACTGCATCTAATGGTCATCATTTCATTCTAGTAGCTATCGACTACTTCACCAAGTGGGTGGAGGCAGCCTCATATGCTAATGTGACCAAGCAGGTGGTGGCTAAATTCATAAAGAGGGATATCATCTGTCGTTACGGAATTCCCGAGCGGATCATTACCGATAATGGTTCGAATCTAAATAACAAGATGATGAAAGAGCTGTGCCAGAGTTTCAAGATTGAACACCACAACTCATCTCCTTACCGGCCGAAGATGAATGGCACCGTTGAAGCGGCCAATAAGAACATCAAGAAGATTGTTCAGAAGATGGTTGTGATCTACAAAGATTGGCACGAGATGCTGCCATTTGCACTGCACGGTTATCGTACAACAGTACGTACATCAACCGGGGCAACTCCTTTCTCCTTAGTGTACGGTATGGAAGTTGTCCTACCGTTAGAAGTGGAGATCCCTTCTTTGCGAGTTTTGGTTGACGTGAAACTCGACGAGGCAGAATGGATTACGAACCGACTAAACCAACTCAGCTTGATGGACGAGAAGAGGTTGGCATCGATTGCGCATGGTCGTCTGTACCAAAGCCGAATGAAGAAAGCTTATGATAAGAAGGTGTGTCCTAGAAGCTTTCAGACGGGTGATCTCGTCCTAAAGAAGATTCTTCCTCCACACTCCGATCACCGGGGCAAGTGGACTCCCAATTACGAAGGTCCGTATGTCGTCAGCAAGGTCTTCTCGGGAGGAGCTTTGTTGTTATCCACGATGGATGGTGAAGATTTTGCATCCCCGGTGAACGCGGACGCAGTTAAAAAATACTTTGCTTAAAAATGACCCGCTGGAAAGAAAAAGAATATCCAGGCAAAAATGGGGCATCCCGGCGAACCATAAAAAAGGAAAAAGGTTCGGGCAAAAATTAGGGATACAAATCGAAAAAATGTACACCCGCAAAGTCGAAAACCCGGATGGGCGACTTTGGCAAAAAAGGGTATCCCGGTGAACTGAAAACCCGTAAAGGGCGGTTCACGCAAAAGTTAGGGATTTGAACAAGCAAATGACTGCATTCCGCGTGTGGACTTTCATTGTTTAGTGGTTTGGAAGACCTGAGGGACGTTTATCTGAATCAATCTCTTCTGAAGCTGAAGCGTCGGAGAAGTATCGAAGTCGAGTGGGTCATAGAGGGATCAACTCATGGTGTTCGTCTATGCCTCGTTGCCGACATTTGTATATACTGATGTATATTTATGTTTTATTTTTGCGCGGATTCCTCATTCCAGGAGCTTGCATCTGTTGTAAAACATTTTTACCCATTCAGGGGTTCGTTATCAATAAAATGTATATTATTCAGCAATTCTGTTTGTTTGTTTAGTAGTTACCTGTTTTGTTTGCGAAAAAGAACGCCAATGTTTTTGACAAAATGCGCATACATAAACTTACTGGCCTAGGCCACTGATTGTTGAAACAATGAATTACTTGAACATTGTCACGGGATAATAACCTTGATAGATCCCTTTGAGAAGGGTATCTTGTCTGTTTGTTTGTGTTGTTACAGGTGTAGCATGTACCAGACAGTATGCTGTACGCGTCCCCGAGCAGGATGATTTCTTCTTCTCCAGCCGAGTTTGCAGATCCCCCAAGAGAGCCGAATCCTTTGAAGCCGTTCGGGCCATGATTGGTTTTCCCCAGTAGAGTGTTGAATAGCTGATGCCGTATTTTCCCACCGGAGTCATTTTCTCCAGGAAGGTTAGCCGTGAAGGCCGTGCAGTTTATTTCCACGATTGACATCGCTTTCCCCAGTAGGTCCAGGTTCTCGTAGAGCTTCGTTCCCCTGCAGCAGTCAACTGAAGTTTGCTTCCCCATGCGGAGTCCAATTGAGATTGGTGTGCTTCTTCTCCCCGGCAGGATGATTCTTCCTCCACCAGAGTGGTTCTTTCTCCTTGACAGGAGGATTCTCTCGCCAGCATTTACTTTGCTGATGGGGCCGTAGCATTTTGCATGATTGCATAGCATCTATCATAAACGCCTAGCATTTCCACCGGGTGGAGCATTGCGTCGTTGTCAAAACATACTAAGCATGAGCTAGGTCGTTACCGTTCTTGTTTTGCAGGTGGTTCTCCGCAGAGTCGCTTGCCCAAGATGATTCTTGAATTCTCCCCAGCAAGGTCGTGTGCTTAAGATGATTCTTAAAATCCCCAGTGAAAGTCGCCAGAGTGGGTTGCTCAAGTTGATGCTTAGAGTCTGCGGCAAAGCGTTTGCTCAGGATGATTCCTGAAATCTCCAGCATAGTTATTGGTTCAGGATGATTCTTGAAGTCCCCGCGGAGTTGTTTGTCCAAGATGATTCTTGAAGTCCTCAGTAGAGAGGATTCTCCCAGAATGATTTCTGGACCCCCGAAGCAGAGTTACTTGATAGTTCTCCCGAATCCCCAGCGGAGGCGTGTCATCCCCAGCAGGTTTCTAAACAGCAAAGTTGAAACCCCCCCTTTAAGACTTGATGATTGAAGCCCAACCGTATTGACGAAGCAGTTCTCCCAGCGGATGCGGAGCGCCTGATGGCAGAAGTTTGGATATCCCCAATCGGTTCATGATTGACTGAGAATTTTATCCCCGACTTACTGATGAAGTCCGGCTGATGCCCGAAAGTTTTCTTTGAATGCCCGACGGCATGATCTAACTCGATTGTTGACCTGATGAGTCCTGAGGAATCTTGATGTCTGACGGCGCGATCGACCATGCATCACCGGTTACCGTGTGACCAATTCTCCAGCTAGTTGCCGTGCAGCTAATATTTCAGTTTTCGAAGATTTGTTCCCATCTGAGTACCGTGTACTTGTGCAGTTGGCAAATTTCCGGGTTTGTTGGTATTCAACCGTCTCGTACCTTGATTGGTTGAGAGCCGTTCGCTTCTCACCCAGTCAGGTTCAAGCCGTTTGAATAGGGGAAGCTGTTGCACCCCAAAATTTGATCAATATTTATTTACCTAGCTTGTGTTTCATTTCATTCACATTAGCATTATCATTTGCATTTCATTGACATGTATGCAGGAGATCAAGAGGTATGACTACCAATCAAGAGCTACAAAAGACTATGAAGCTATCCAAGAAGGTTATTCAAGTGTTCAAGGGTTGATATCTTTGCCAGAGAAGTCAAAAGTCTCAGAGAGAATGGTTGAAACCAAGAAGGTGTGCCTCCTAACTTGAGAGTTGTGGGAGCTCCTCAGATGATTCTGAAGCCAGGGATATGGACTTGAAGCTTTTAGAGAGCTTATGAGATGTCTTGAAAGCCATCATGAAGCCTAGATAGGTCATTGTGCAAGAATAAGAAGCCTCAACCATGAGTGGTGCAATTAGGGTTTGACTGGGTCAACCCTAGGTCAACTGATGATTTGGAGAGGGCTGAGACCTAAACCAAGAGCCATGTGATCATGGATTGATGAATTGAGATGCTATAAGTATGATTCCAAGGTCAACTCATCATGATTGAAGAGTTTGAGAAGTTTCAAGCTAGGGTTTCTAAGGCTTGACAGTGTAAAATCCCCTAGTTTGACCCCTATCTTCAAGGCAGTTTATCTCAAGATGTGATTGTCATCTCATATTTCCCCCAACATGAATGTTGTAGAGCTTGTTCTTAGCTTTAATTTAAGTACTAGAAGTCCTTGATAGGATTTGTATAGCTCAAGTTATGACTTTGACAAGTTACAGGTCATCTGAGGTATGTGAATCTGGGGCCTTGAAAGTCACCCAACTTGCATCCAACGTTTGCCCAAGAAGGATGATTCCTATGAACTTTTGGTCAACATGAATGTTGTTCCTTATCTTCTTAGCTTTCTATAGAGTACTATAAGTCTTTGATAGGATTTGTAGAACTCAAGTTATGGCTTTGACAAGTCAAGGGCATTTTGGTCATTTGGAGATTACAGGTCATCTCAAGCATAAGGCCATAACTCCTATTTCCAAGCTTCAAATGGAAAAATCTTCAACATCAAACTTGTTCAAAATGATGTTTTAAGGCTAGTAAGGAGGTCATGAGATGTTGGAAATGCTTGTAGCTCATACTTGTCAAAATGGTCAAAATAAAGGAGGATTTAATGTATTAAAGTGACCTATTTTTGGGAATTTTCAATACATAACCAAAACAATGCAAGTGACCTACCAAATTGAATGGAAAAATCATTTTAGAAACAATGACATTATTAGAATTTTGATTTGAGGTCAAATTAAGGGACTTATCATAAGTTACTTGTAATCTAAGTTACACTTGCAAAACATAAGAGAGATCAATGTACAAGCTATCCAAGCATCCTAACATCTCATACATCTCATCTAAGGAAGGAGAGAGAGTTGGGATTCAGAATTTGTTCATTGCAAATTGAAATCCATTCTTCATTTCTACACCATTTCAATCGATTCTTTCTATTGCAATCTCTTCCTTATGAGTTACTGAGTGATTCCATAGCAAATTGAGAGCAAGAACATGGCTGAATCGTGCATGAGCTTTTGAGTTCCACCTGCTGCAAGTCACTATCGGGTTTGGAGTTACAAGCATCTTCCATCAATTCTTTTGCAAACAGAAGCCATATCTAGATACAAGGAACGATTTTGGAAGGATTGAAGTGCTGAAGGGGAGATTTGGTGCATCTGTTATTCAAGAAATCCCAGGTTTGTAACTTTCACCATACACCTTAATTTAAGCATTGTCAAGTCAAATTGTTAGGTTAGAATGGTTAGAAACAATTAGGAGATGGATTCTGGAGAATTTGAGAGCATTTGGTTAGGTTCAAGATGATGACACCATTTCAGTTTGGATCAAGAACTTGGTGTATAGTGAGCAATAATGTGAATTCTATAAGGGAAACTGATCAGTGTAATGTGATGAACGTTTTAGACCAAGAAATTTCAAAATTAGAGACAACTGATTCTTGGTCAGAATTTTGATCCACAATCGTGTTTAGGGTTAGAGTGAATTTCAATTGAATCTAAGACCATGGTTGTGATCTGTGTGGAATTTGGAGTATATTTGTGCTTTAAATCCTGTGTTTCGATGGAGATATGGTGGAGTTCGAATTGAGAAGGATCCATGTTTGAACTCTTGTTCTTCCCTCCATTTCCATGGCCAGAGGTAGGAGATGAAGTTATCACCCTCAGATCTTGTTTTGACCCGTTGACTAGAAGCTGATCCAAGGGCTGCGTTTTGAAGTTGAGTTTGTGAAGGATCTGAATAATGAAACGCACCGTTTCATTTATTCAGGCGCTTTGGGCTTAAGTGATGAATCACTATACACACCCCCTGAAGGCCCAACCCAGGATTTTAACTGAAAATGATTACTATCCACACCGCGCGCTTATTCATTTTAATTGGATTTTCTTATTTTTTTCATTTTGTTTATGGTTCTTGCAAAAATCATAATTAATTGAAAATTTATCCAATTAAACCCATTATTTTTGCATATTACTCATGATTGAGTCTATTTTTTTTTAGAGAAAAAATATTTTCATTTCATGTAATTTATGATTTAATTGGAATTTTGTATTTTAATTGATATTAAAATGTTCATGTTTGATGCATATTTTTGTGGAATTTTGTTTGATCTCATGGTGATGTTTTTGAGCCTAATTTTTTGTGTGTGATTAGTTTAGACATGTATGATCCCATAGAATTGTTCTCACATTTTTTTGATGAAAATAGGTGTGCTTTCTAGATTGATGTTTAGATGCCTCCTTTTTAGGGTTTTAGGTTTGATACCTTGTAATGTAGGATTTAGTTCTGGGTCCAATTTGATGGTTTGATCTTTGAAGCTAATGTGGTAGAGTCATGATTGACCTATGTTCCCATAGTAATTTTTGTAGGATTTTACAATTGATTTTAGTACCTTTGTTAGGACTAACTTTAGTGCTAGGTTTTAGGTGACCCTAATTTACTAATTCAACTAGTTTAACTTCCCTAGTTCCCTTAGATTAGGGTTTGTGCTTGGTTTGCCTTTGGTTGAGATTGAAGACAAGTTGAAGACAAGGTGAGGATGCTTGAAGTAGCTTGAAGTAGCTTGGAGCTTTGGATTTGTTAGTGCCTGAAGGTGTCTGATGAAGATTAGGAGATAGGGCATAGGGAGAGCCTTATAATTAGAATGATTTCTTTCACAAACATGGAAAGCCTCTTGTGCTTCCATTCCTCCCAATGACTAAAAGTCCTTCTCAGATATTCACATCCCTCCTTTGGAAGGATGAGTGGATTTATCTGGGAAGTAGAACTTTGAGGGAACCAGTCTCTCATAATGATGAACCCTTACAGGCTTCCATTGGTTGTCAGTAAGCTGTTCACCATTTCCCCTCATCTTTTTAAATCAATTATCCTCTGGTTTGAGTATCTTGAAAGATGTTAGACTTGAGTTTGAAGATGAGGACTTCATTGAAGAGTGTGGTAGAGGATGACTCCTTGAGCATTGCCATTGTAGCTGAAGCTTGAAGAGCAAGAAGAGCAAGTTGATACTTGAAGACCCAATGAAGATTGAGTGAAGAGTGAGGAGTTCCTTGCTTGAAGAAGATTGAAGGATGAAGTTGACACTTCTAAGTGATTGAAGACTACTCTGAGAAGCTGAAGCTTGTAAGAGAAGAAGACCAAGTTGATACTGGTAAAGCAAGAGAGCTGAAGCTTGAAGACTAAGTTGATACTTATGAAGAGGATTCAATTGAGATTGAGTGTGGAGCTGAGGCTTGAGGAATAAAAGGCAAGTTGATACTTGTACATTGAAGCTTGGAGAGCTTGAAGGAATCAAGTTGATACTTGCAGTTAAGAGTAAAGACTGAAGGTGGAATTGACTGAAAAGCTGAAGCTTGAAGAAGAAGATTAAGTTGAAACTTATGTTGAAGGGTTGAAACCCGGAGAAGCAAATTGATATTTGTCATGAAAGATGATAGCCTTGAAGGGTGGTTGAAGTCTGAAGACTGGATTGCTGTTAGAAGAGCTGAAGCTTGGAATTGAAAGAGTTGTTGATCTACTTTCTTGTCTATTTTCTTTTCGGTATTGCTGATGTGACTTGGTTGATTTGCTTGATGCATTAGAATAAGTCCATGGTTAGACTGAATTTAATCTAGGAGCATGATTGCACTAGAGGTTGAGTTGCTCCCTCTGCTTGTATTTTTACTGTATGGCTTTGCTTGCGGGTATTCGGTAGAGCCCAGCTCCCTTGCCCATGTGGTTTATTTTGCTTGATAGCATGTTATTTTCTTCTGTATGATTACAATCTCTTATATTCTGCTTGATAGCATGTTGTTATTTTTTGTATGAGTACAGTTATTCATTCTGGATTGAGGTTGAGATGAGCTTGTGGAGGCTGTTGCCCCACACACATTTCCTCCCTCACTTGCATTGCATGCATTTTACAGTCGTTTATTGTATATCAGCTTACTGTTTAAGCTGATGCTTTATCTGTTTCCGTGTATCATTGATATGATCCCTTAGGACTCTCATTTCCTTTGATAAGGAAATGATGATAGAACTTTAGGTTGAAACCTATGCATGATAACTTCTAGGAGTTCCCTGTTTCAAACCTCAACTATAGGATGAATCCTTGGCATGACAACAGTAGGACTTGATAGTCTCCCCTTAGTTGAGCCTGTTCTCTTCTCATCTCAAAACAGCTTAAGATACAGTAATCATGAATGATTTCTTTCGTACGTTACGAGCCTTAAGCTATCTGAGAAAGGATTGTTGGAGAGTTTCTTTCCAACAGTCTGGATGTTTAGTATGGCACCCTTTGGGTGACATGCGACGCATTCACTCTCAGGTCATAGTCTTTAGTGCGATTGAAATTGCAAACACAATAAAAAACACTTCTTCCGTAAAAGACAGAAAACAAACTTCAAACCTTTTTGCCCCGTGGGCCCGTAATTCAAAGGAAGCTTTTCTGAAGAAAAGAGTGTCGTTAACTCCCAGTTCTACCGCAAACGGTAACGCTTAAGTCTCCAAGGGTCGAGCTGCGTACATCCAACTGCTGGAACTGCTTGTTAACCCTACTCGATAAAACAGATGAATCTGAAGTCCCGTAAACCGTATTATCCCGAACTACGTAAGCTCTGATCTCTCATACCTGTTGAGAGTACGTAGGCACAATACTGACGTATTGGCGAGCCACCTTCCCCGTAACCCGTAGTAGGTCGAACTACGTTGACTCTGATTTCTCATTCTCTGATGAGAATACGTAGCCATAAAGCGCGACGCTTTGCCGAGTCATTTTCTTTTCTGTTTAAGCCAGCCTTGATAGGTAGATAGATAAACCAACTCGTCCAGTAAACACAACAAGTGTGGATCCCGTCGAGTACGACGGACGTGAGGGGTGCTAATACCTTCCCCTTGCGTAACCGACTCCCGAACCCAGACAACGGTTACAATGACCTTGTCTTACCCTTCTTTCGTCAGGTTTTTCCGATCGTTTCCTTTCCCATCCCGAGGGATAAATAACGAAAGGTGGCGACTCTTCTGTTTTGCCGGCACCTTATTTTCGCGGAAGCAACAGTGTGCATATGTATATATATGATATGTTGATGTGGGAGTGGTGAGTGTGTGAATTGATTGAGAAATATGGCATATATGTATTTTATGATTGTTTATATACATAATTATATGCATTGTTATTATGGTAATATTTCTCACCCTTCTGCTATTTTATGATACTCTGCGAGGCATTGCAGATTAGGATTGCTGAAGGTTTTCTTTTAGAGTATAGCTCCTTTTTCTTGAGTCGGTCGCTCTGATAAGTAACATCGGGTAGCTAGGCTTGTAGAGTATCTTTGTGATACATTACATATGTAATAGTTGATGATGTTTGGTAAATTGTGATTGATGTTATGAACAACCTAATGGCGTGTACTTGTATTTTATCATGTCTTAAGTAATTCAATGTTTTAGTCTTCCGCTTTAACAGAGAACATGAATATGCCTATTTTAAGAACCATGCGTTTATTTCTTTTTAGTTGAGATTTACCCCTTTTGAATTATTTCTTTATAAAAATTAATATTCATGTGGTCGTTTCGTGAGTAATGTGACGCACTTCTTTCATACCATGAAATAAATATACTCTGATGGAATTTTTAATTTGTGCCTAAATGATTTAATTGTGTTATTTGGGGGTATAGAAAGGGGGTGTTACATTAAGTGGTATCAGAGCAGGTCGGTCCATCCGACCAAGTTGTCTAAAGTTGGTTGTTCCCTTGTACACGACATGTGCGTGAAACACTGTCGATACATGTTCGTGGTTAACCTTGTCTGCAGAAGTGGGAATGATCGAAGTGAGGGAGAAGCTTGTGATTCTCCAAGATGCTGCAAGAGTGGAGTTGTAGCTCGGTGTGTTGTTAAGCGCTATTATAGTTTGGTAAATATGGTTTATACCCCTTCATGATTTTCGACTGTCTATCGGCAAATTGAGGAACTGATCACCCTTAATCTCTTGTTGATAGTAGTTGGGATTGTGTTGGATGGGATAGACGTGTCTTGCGAGCTTAGATGGTGTGTGCAGTGAATTGTTTGGAGTGAAGCCAAGTGCTTAAGGATTATTCTGAGAAGTCGACGCAGGACAGTGACGAGATGTTGAATTTTGAAGAGATTTTGAGTGCTAATAAAAGTGGGAGGTTGGCAATATCTGATTAGTTATGGATGTCTAGAAGTTATCCTGACAAGATAAGTGCTACAGGGCCAGGATGTGAAGTGGGGTTGTGAAAGACTTAATTTCGGGAACTGGTCCGAGATTGAGAACCCATGTTGTATGTGTGTTTGGATGGTCAAGGAGTTAAATTAATCAAGTAGTTGAGACTCGCGTTTGGTTTGGGAGCTACGACAATAGACTCCGAGGTTAAGTATATAAAGAGTGGATGGTGACTTCTGGAGATTACTAAAGGGAGTAAGATACGGGACACAAGATTGGTATGGTTAAATCTTCAACCATTTCGAGAAGCTGAAGATGTATTGAATGGCCTTCTAAGTGCAGAATGTTGTTTCTACGACCTTGTAGTAACGGGAGGACCGTAATTTGGAAGGACGCAAGGTTAGGAGCGTGGGAAGTCATTACAGTGCTCTATGTGACGAGAAGGTAGTGACATGAAATTGAGTAATTATGATGTAATATATTTGGATGTTGTGGTAAGTGTGATTCGTGTTTTCGCCATAGGTTTACAACTACGTGTCTGTTTGGAATGGAATTTTACACACTTGAGTGGGTGAGTCAAAGGTTGTGTAACCAATGGTGTTTTGATGTATTAGAAGAATATAGAGGATCATGTTGTGTTGCGGTGGAAATTGGATCACAAACTATTAATGAGTTTGAATCGCAATTCAATTCACAACCGCTCTTTGATTTATCCGAAGGAAAAGGTCAAAAGAGGGAAAACCTATTTTGCATCATAAACACAATGCGGGGAAAGATCTAGGGTTCGGGGGTTGGTTAAATTTAGGGAAGGTATTAGCACCCTAAACTTCTGTAGTACTCTACAGGAACCTTTTGTTCAGATGTTTACTATTTGCTTTATTTATTTGCTTAAGGTATATGTACAAAGGATTAAAAGTGAGAAAGAAGACCTAAGGGGTTAATTCTAAGTTTACTCGGCAAGACATCGCATCTTGTGCCTACGTATCCTTACGGGAGTGGAATCAGAGTAATCGTAGTTCCCCTCAATAGGGAGGTTAGAAACTTCTTGACTGTGGTCAAGGTCTCAAGGGGAATAAACGCATCTTAAGGACACGCTTACGTGGAGTGTAGAAACTCCAAATCTCTATGTTGAATTGTTAAGTTGTAATTAGGGTTAAATTAGGGATTCCACGGCGGGAAACCCTAAAATGAGCGCGGCGGCTCTTTGACCTAATGCTAGGGGTAAAATTGTAATCTTGCCTGCGGCGAGGCATTTGTGAAAATTAGGGTTTGTAGTTTGTAGTTTTGAGGATTTGAAATTGAGGACTATTGACACGGCGGTCAAATGCTAGACCTAATTCCTTCGGATGCGTAAGGTGACAGAAATATTGCGATACATCAGCAGAAATTTAAATCATTCATCAGCAGAAATTAAATGCGAAAAGTAAACGCGATTATTAGGTTCGCGAGATTACAATTGAGAAACAGATACAAATATAAAGGAAATTTAAATGAAAATTCAACACAATAAGTATGAACTGCAAAAATGAACACCCGTTAGTAGGCCGAGTCAAACGGCTATCAGATGAATTACGAGAAGATGTAAATTGAGATTTTTACTATTTATTTAAAAATTTAATGATTTAATGTTAGCTTACAAAAGAATTTTAAATAAGGTTTTATTTTTTATATTTTTAAAAAATGGTTTTTCTTATTTTATTTATTTTTTTTAAAAAAAAAGTTTTTTCATTTTATATTTACAAAAGTTTTAATTTTATATATATAAAAAAATTTTATTTTTATATTTAAAAAAAAGTTTTAATTTATTCTTAATAGTTATATTTTTAAAAAGATTTTTTTATAATTAAAATTAAAATATTATATTATTCTTTTTTAAAGTTTTTTTTTTGAATTATAATGTTAAAATGTTAAAAAAAAATGGTTTTTAAACACATAAAACAAATTAATTTAAAAAAACAAAAGAAAAAGAATAATAAAAAAAGGGAGAGGGTTGGGCCGGTCACCACATCCGGACCCAACCCGGTTGGATTAAAACTTGGGAAAACAAATTAGGGTTCTCAGAACCCTAATGCCTTTGAGGCGCCGTTTTACTTCTTCTTCTTCCCTCATCTATCTTGCGATCGCCATGCATCTTCTCCTCTGTTCTCATTCGCGATCCTGAAAAACACATAAACATTTGTAACGATAAGCAATCCTAGCTTACCTTTATGGTGAAATGGCCGGTGATGAGGTTTTCCTCTGAGGCTTGGAATCGATTGCCCGCCGTTCAAACGGCGAAGGTGGTCTTTTCCTCCGGTGTTTCGCTCGTGGCTTCGTTCGTTACAGTGATGAATGGTGACGATGATGAGACTTCGTCTCTGAGTCTCGCGCTTGCTCGTCCGTTAGGGTTTCTGCGCTTTGGGTTTTTCGTCCTCTCCGTCTAGGGTTTTTTTTTCTTGCATCAGGTTGTACCTTTTTTTATAACCAACTTCTGGGCCTTTAATCCGTGTGGATTTGTACTATTTTTCTGAGATTAAGTTTGATGATTCGATTTGATTGGATTTCTTTTGGTTTTTCCAGATTGAGTTCCAATAGGGGCTTTTTCTGATACGATTTGGATCTCGCTCGAAACTTAGAACCTGATTGGGATTTCCAACTGATGTGATTTTTCTGATTGATTTGTTTGATTGATTCAGATGGAGATGTTTCCTGATACGGTTGGGATCTGACTCGAAACTTTCCATTTCCAGATTCGATTTTGTTTGATCATTTGGATTGCCTCTGAATTTATTTGATCTGATTGGTATCTGGATTAATTCGTTTGTTCTGCTTGAATTCAATTTGGACTGTGCTGATGCGTTTTCGATTTGATTCAATTTTAGTAGTCTGAACTGATTTGTTTTGATTTTCTGGTGCAGTTAGCTTTTCCTCCTCTTCTTTCAGAGAGGGTTGATGCTACGACTTCGGTCGAATCAGAATTGCCGGGAAAGGTATACGGCAATGATGATACCGTTCTGAGCCTTCGAGGGATGTTTCTTCGACGATGTCGCGGTTGCTTCTGATGATCTTCGCGTGTGGTTTATCACTTATTCCCTTTGAGTTGTTTGAACTGCTGATGATATTTGATTCTTGTGTTTCAGAGCTGATACTCTGGGCAATTGTGTCCAACTATGAATGCTTAATGTTGCCTCGATACACTTTTGGGCGATGATGATTTGAGCTACGATGTTTGATTAACCGAGCCATGTATTTGTTCGTTTCATGAACTGAGTATGATCTGATAATTTGTTTCGGTGACTTGTTTGTTGGAGCGATGGTGCTCATGACTGAGCCCCATTCTGTGCTGCCTTGTGCTGCGACTTGGTGCCCATCCTTGTGACTTGCCATCCGTGAGGCTTGCCCTTTAATTGACAGCCTTTTGGTACAACTTTGCAGCTTGTTACAGCTTTATTCTTCTGGCTTTCTTTGTATTATCTGCTGCTACTTTTTCTTTGGATCTTTGTTATGACAGACCATACGAGATATTTTCTTATGGCTTCTTGCGCATAAGCCTGCCTTCTGATGCATTATTTAGTTGGCATATGGTGTTCTGTTTGCAATTTGATGCGGTTTTGGCTTGTATTTCAATTCTCTTGTCCTGTTCAGGATTGCTGCAGTTTGATGCCTATGGCAACTTATGAATCATTTTGAGTTTTGAATGCTGAAACTGATTATTGATGTGCTTGTGGATTTTCAGGTGTGGGAAGTTTTGAAACCAAAGTTACTCAGACCTGCCGGCATCCGGGTCTGAGCCAGAACTTGCCTATGTTGCCTTATTCTCGTATCAATTTGGAAACCCAATCGTGGCAAAACGAATCAGTCCCACTTCATTTACTTTTTCCTATCTCTCGGATGTCCCATATTGATAAGAACATGTATTACCTGATCTGACGCCTACGGTGCGGATCGGTAACGGGGGTAGGACGCAGCTTCGGTTGTGCCACTCCCGGCACTCGATGATGACATTGTTCTGAGAGTGTCGAAAAAACTTCTAACATTTTTCTGTACTGCTTGTTTTCTTTTGATGTGCAGGTTAGCTGAGGATTCATGGAGGAGTTCAAGTACAACATGAAGACCTTTAGATGCTCTTAGGATTTAGGATAGATGCTTTAATGTAATCCCTTAAGATTGATAACTTTTAATGTACTTCCTTGTAACAGCACCTTATATGATATGAAGCAACGTCCACATTCTTGTATGATGACATTATTTATGAAATAAAATTCTCAAAATTTTGAATTTATTTATATTTTATTCTTAGTTAAAAAATATAAACAATTGTGAATAAATCCACAAGTATTTAATATTCATTAACATAGGCATAAAACATAAATATTCCCAAGTGGTATTCTTATTGGTGCACTCGTCTCATTTGTAATCCTAATCTCATCATCAGATTAAAATGTTGACCAACCATTTCATAACCAAACATATATGGGCACCGTAGTCACAACATTTTCAGCATCAACAGTAATACTTCTCGTAATTAAATTCCACTGACCAAATGCCAAAAATCTCAATATGATCAGCCCTGGTGATAGGTAAATGCCTCAAAACCATAACGTATCAAATGCCTCAGATTTTTAATAACAGACAGTCTTCGAGGCATTGGTAGAATTTGTGTAAGATGACCAAAATACCCCTGGGACCCAATCTGCAAAACAAACACCTTCATAACTTGTTAGTGGTTAGCAAATGTACATATGAGATGATATGCGAAATGCCTGACTAAATGTAAGGGTAAAATTTGGGGTATTACAGTTGCCCCTATTTAAATAGCTACACCGGACGATTTGAGTGACAGAGACTCGAGGAATCGTGGTGGAGCGATTTAAATATAGATAACCGAAAATTTTGCCCTTATATGCGATGATATGCAATGCTATGGACAAAGCGAGGACCGCTTAATGCAGATGATATGAATATGATATGATACGTATGCTGGAATGATGAATATGAAAATGATGACAAGCGCTACGAGGCAGACGCTACGAGAAGAACACAATGGGAAAAACGACGCGCTGGGACGACAGCACAACACTGGGGAATTCCAAAAAAAATGGTCAACTGGTGCGAACACGACCAATTGTCTTTTTAGAAAAGGAACGAGATTCTCAAATGGAGATGGTACCTATGAGACGGCCTCCACTGGGGAATTTAAAAGTAAAACTGGATCATGTATGACTGCAAGATCGATTACAGAATGCTGGAGCATTGAGCAAAGAATAACATCCAAGCTTCTGTAGACTATCTCTCGTGACAGGATCAAACGGACCTTTCGGAAATCCGTATCAAGTATACAGGGTAAAAACCGGCTGTATGCCAAAATAAATGGACTTTGATGGGAAATGCCCTGATAAGCTTCTCACGGGGGAATTGTTACTCATCGTTGGGAGGGACTTATATGCCAAAATGGGTAAGCACTCAAATAAAGAGGCTGCTGCTTATCTGATAAATAAATCTTCTCGCATTTAGGGTCGATGCCTGGAATACGATTCTGATTTTTTCTCTTATTGAAGGATAAATAAACTTCTCTATGCTTCAAGATCGTGCTCTCCTGAACATAAAAGGGTAAACTGAACTTCATCATACCTCAGAATCGTGCTCTCCTGAATATGATTCGGCTTTCTCGTGTAAATGAAACTCTCCATACTTCAGAATCGTGCTCTCCTGAATGTGAAAAGGGTGAACTGACCTCCTCATACTTCAGAATCGTGCTCTCCTGAATATGATTTGGTTGTAAATGAATTTTTCCATACTTCGGAATCGTGCTCTCCTGAATATGAAAATGGCTAATTGAACTTCCTCATAACTCAGAATCGTGCTCTCCTGAATATGATTCGGTTGTTTCTTGTAAATGAAATTCTTCATAAATTCAGAATCGTGCTCTCCTGAATATGATTCGGCTCTTGAAATTTCTTCATTCTTCAGAATCGTGCTCTCCTGAAAAATGGCCAATTGAACTTCCTCATAACTCAGAATCGTGCTCTCCCGAATATGATTCCGCTCCTTCTTTTACTAAAGGATAAATGAACTTCTTCATAACCTCAGAATCGTGCTCTCCTGAATATGATTCCGCTCAAAACCTCCGCGTACTTCAAGATCGTGCTCTCCTGAATACGATTTGGTTCATACCTCAAGACGGCAGGTAAATGGAAGCCCAACTGCTCCATGGAGATGGCCATTTGCTGCGAGTCATAACGAGGATAGGATCGACTTCTTAGGTGAGAAATGTCGTATATTGATGCTGTAAGATGTAAAGTGTAAAGGGTTGTTGTAACATGTAGGATTGTAAAGACTTTCCAGGCGTGAACTGGCGTGTATCTGTAAATGATTGTAGTTGATTTTCTTGAAAGATAGTGCAAAATAAATGCACGTTCGGGTACAGTGATAAACTTCTCGGGCGAGAGCAGTCGCGTATCTGTCATGGTATGGTGCAACTCTTCAGAAGGTGCAAAATAAATGCACGTCCGGTTGGGCTCGACGACCGACAATACTGAAATTCAATCTAGGATCGAGCTAGAAAGAAGACTGGTAATCAAGACTCCGTCGAGGGAATGATCTCGAAGGGTAGATATCTTATCCTAGTGAGGAAAGATAGCTGAAGTAACTGTCATCCACGAGGATCGAGCTCCGTGGGGAAACTGGAAACCCATATGCATTTTATGCTTAGGGCTGACAATCTATTTGGAGAGAATGGGCGACCCAGTTACTCGGCGGTAACAACCAATGATGGTGAAACACAATGAACCTGTGAATGCTAATGCATATGTTAATGCGTATGTTAATATGAATGTATGTTGATGTCTATATACGTAAATATGCAGGATGTCATGTAATGAATATGTAATGAAATAGGCATGTGATGCTTATGCCCTTGCGTATGCTGACGAAACAGACTAGAGACGGGGCGAGAGATGAAATAAACATCTCAACGGAAATACCCTGCGTTCTCTGCAACCAATACGTCAATCATGGGAGAGAATGGTAGGATCACTCTGGCGTCAAAATTCTGAACTCTCCGGGGAGGAAATAAATCTGCTTGGGTGTACAGTATCACGTCTTCACATGGGGAGAAGAAAACCTGGGGGCCACTTTCGAGTTACCCAAGAAAAGGTCGTCAGCTTATAGTCCCTCTGGGGACTGTGTTAGAGCAATGGTTTGAAAGTGTTTCTGCAATAATGATATTTCCGGGGAATGAAGAGATCCTTTCGGAATTTCCACTAGTCAAAGTAATTTATTACATTTCAAATTTGTTTTGTTTTTGAAAAACAGTTTTGAAAAATCTACAATGCACCTTTCATTTTCAAATTTTAAGAATAAATGCATTTTGCATAACAAATAGAAAACAAAGAGCAATGCACCAAGGGATGTAAGTAACGAGATGGTTTCTTTTATTTAAAGGGCGGTAGCTCGCTGAAGGCATAGCTCCACAGATGATTATGTTTTGAAATTGGCAACATGGGAAAAAGTTACATCGAATCCAATGACACCTACTGACACTAATAACTAAGACTAATCCAGAATCCTGCTTTGGGCAAGGATGAAAGAACTGAAACATGGTTCTTATGCGGAAAGTGTGTTCGAGATAATCAGTGTCTTCTGATGCAATGAAATGCCTTTGTCCCTAACTTTTGCCTGGACCGCCCTCTCGGGTTTTCAATCCACCGGGACGCTCTTTTTTGCCTAAGCCGCCCTTTCGGGTTTTTGACTTAGCGAGCTTTTTATTATTATTTCTTTTTTTTCAACCCTTACTTTTGCCTAAGTCGCCTTTTGCAGGTTTTCGACTTAGCGGGTTTTTAGGCATAATATTTTCGGACTGCATCAGAATTCACGGGATGTGCTAGTTCTTCACCGTCCATTGTCGTAAGTATCAGGGACCCTCCGGAGAAAACGGTCTTTACAACAAATGGGCCTTCATAATTGGGCATCCACTTTCCACGCATATCTTTGTGTACTGGCAAGATCTTTTTGAGTACGAGCTCTCCTTGACGGAACTCACGGATACAGATCTTCTTATCAAACGCTCTTTTCATCCATTTCTGATACAATTGCCCATGGCACATGGCTGTCAAACGCTTCTCGTCAATGAGATTCAACTGATCCAGTCTGTCTTGAACCCACTCAGCTTCCTCAAGTTCAGCCTCCATTAACACTCTTAACGAAGGTATCTCTACTTCGATGGGGAGCACAGCGTCCATTCCATACACCAATGAGAAAGGTGTTGCCCCTGTCGAAGTTCTCACTGAGGTTCTGTATCCATGCAAAGCAAACGGTAACATCTCATGCCAATCTTTGTAAGTCACAACCATCTTTTGCAGGATCTTCTTGATATTCTTATTTGCAGCTTCAACGGCTCCATTCATCTTAGGACGGTACGGAGAAGAATTGTGGTGAGTGATCTTGAAACTATCACACAGCTCTTTCATAGTCTTATTATTCAGATTGGTGCCATTGTCAGTTATTATCCGGCTTGGGACTCCATAACGGCAGATGATCTCTTTCCTGATGAATCGGGCAACCACTTGCTTGGTCACGTTGGTGTAGGAGGCAGCCTCTACCCACTTGGTGAAATAATCAATGGCAACAAGGATGAAACGATGTCCATTAGAAGCTTTCGGCTCGATTGCCCCAATCATGTCAATGCCCCACATAGAGAACGGCCATGGTGACGACAAAACATTCAACGGTGACGGAGGTACGTGCATTTTATCAGCATAAATTTGGCACTTATGGCATTTTCTAGCGTATTGGATGCAGTCGGCTTCCATGGTTAACCAATAATACCCAGCCCTTAACATCTTCTTGGACATAGCATAGCCATTGGCATGAGTTCCGAAGGTTCCCTCATGAATTTCCTGTAGTAACATGTCCGCTTCCCGTTTATCAACACATCTGAGCAGGACCATGTCGTGATTTCTCTTGTACAACACACCATTACTGATAAAGAATTTGGACGCCAGTCTTCTCAACGTCTTTTTGTCCAGACCAATAGCACCATCGGGATACTCTTGCTTGACGAGATAGTTCTTGATATCATGAAACCAAGGCTTTTCATCCACCTCAACTTCTTCGACCATCTGACAATAAGCGGGCTCAACCTTGCGCTCAATATGGATAAGAGGTGCTTCATTAACGAATTTAACTTTCCACATGGATGCTAACATGGCTAAAGCATCAGCTACGTGATTCTCTGATCTAGGAACGTGCTCGAACTCTATCTCGTCGAAATACTTGATCAACTCAATAATATAGTCCTTATAAGGGATCAACTTCTCATTCTTCGTTTCCCATTTGCCTTGTACTTGGTAAATAACCAAGGCTGAGTCACCACTTACTTTAAGAAGTTTGATTCGGAGGTGAATCGCCGCTTCGAGGCCAAGAATACATGCTTCATACTCTGCGACGTTGTTAGTACACTCAAAGTCCAACCTTGCTGTAAATGGTGTGAATCCACCCTTCGGGTTCATCAAAACGGCGCCTATACCATGCCCATTGAAATTCGAGGAGCCATCAAACATCATCTTCCACCAAAGACCTGGTTCTGGACCTTCGCTCGGATCTGGCTCTTCACAATCTCTTTTAATCAACAAAATATCCTCATCGGGAAAATCGAGCTTAAGAGGTTCATAATCTTCAACTGGCTGGTCTGCGAGATAATCAGATAAGATACTACCCTTAATCGCCTTCTGGGGTACATACTGGATGTCATATTCGGATAACAACATGTGCCAACGGGCTAGCCTCCCGGTTTGAGCAGGTTTTTCGAAAATATACTTGATCGGATCCATTTTAGAAATCAACAATGTGGTATGACAGACCATATATTGCCGAAGGCGCTTAGCAGCCCATGCCAATGCACAACAAGTTTTCTCCAATGGTGAGTATCTGTTTTCACAATCGGTAAACTTCTTGCTCAGGTAATAAATCGCATGTTCCTCTTTTCCAGTCTCATCATGTTGTCCAAGCACACAACCCATAGACTTCTCAAGAACGGTAAGGTACATAAACAACGGTCTTCCAGGTACGGGAGGGATCAGAATAGGGGGATCTTGCAAATAACCCTTAATCTTCTCAAACGCTTTCTGACAATCAGGGTTCCACTCAACTGTCTGCCCCTTGCAAAGTAACTTGAATATCGGCTCACAAGTAGCGGTCATATTGAAGATAAACCTGGAAATATAATTCAAACGTCCCAGAAAACCTCTAACTTGCGTCTCGGTTCGCGGAGCTGGCATATCCTGAATGGCTCGGACTTTGTCAGGATCCACCTCAATCCCTCGCTGGCTAACAATGAAACCAAGCAGTTTTCCAGATCTGACACCGAAGGTACATTTAGCAGGGTTCAATTTCAACTGATATTTCCTGAGTCGTTCAAACAGCTTCACCAAATGGTCTAGATGGTCCTCCTCACTCTGAGACTTGGCTATCATATCGTCCACATACACCTCAATCTCTTTGTGCATCATATCATGAAAAAGAGTGGTCATAGCGCGTTGGTAAGTTGCCCCTGCGTTCTTTAAACCGAAGGGCATGACTTTGTAGCAGAAGGTTCCCCAAGGAGTAATGAAAGTAGTCTTCTCTCGATCATCTGGATCCATCTTGATCTGATTATAGCCAGAGAAACCATCCATAAATGAGAACAACGCAAAACTGGCTGTATTGTCTACCAGCGTATCGATATGTGGCAGAGGGAAGTCGTCTTTTGGACTTGCTTTGTTCAGGTCCCTGTAGTCTACACACATCCTAACTTTACCGTCCTTCTTAGGCACTGGCACAATGTTGGCAACCCAATCTGGATATTTTGCGACTGCCAAGAAACCTGCATCCAACTGCTTTTTGACCTCATCTCGAATCTTCAAAGCCATGTCGGGTCTCGTTCTTCGAAGTTTCTGCTTGATAGGCGGACAATCTGGCTTAAGCGGCAACTTGTGGACAACAATGTCCGTGTCTAGGCCCGGCATATCTTGATATGACCACGCAAACACATCAATATACTCCTTTAACAACTCAATCAACCTCGGCCTAATCTCTGTCCCAAGCATTGCACCAATCTTGACCTCTTTCTTGCTCTCATCTGTACCAAGATTAATTAAGTCCACCTGCTCTTTATGCGGTTGAAGCTCTGTGTACTCGTACTCAATCAATCTTGTCAGTTCAGCGGGTACCTCGAAATCTTCTTCACCCTCGTCCTCAGCTTGATTGATGGGTGCATCCCAGTCAGGAGTGTCAGTAAAGTCATTGGATCCAACAAGGTTTACGATGTCTCTGCATGATGGAAGGCTTACTTAATTAAAATGCTCGAAGATATGTAAGGATGAAATGCTGTTTTTTTTTTATTATTTTTTTTTTGGAAAAAATAAAAAAGGTTGCCAATTTCATTTTTAAAGGTGAAAACGAAAAACGCAAATGAAACAAGGTGGAATTGAACAAAATGCTTTTATTAATATCTTTTTAGGAATGAAAGGTGGCCCAATAAAAGCGACCATATAGCCTTAGGCAGAGCTACGGATTTTTATTTGAAAATGAAACCTTTTTTTTTTTTAAAACAATTACTTTGACACGGGAAAAATAACAGGGATCTCTACGGCCTCCCAGTTGTTCAGAACTGCATCACCCTTAAACACCAGGTTGCTCAGCTCTTCATGTTCCTCACAGTTGCTGATGGCGTTGACTTGGAAACCTCTGCTGACAAATACCTCTTGGATAACCTTCGGACGCCCTTCTACAGTTGTGGTAGCTCCATTCTGAGTTGGTTTGTAACCCAACCCAGAGCGATCAGTCTTGGTCTTGACATCAATTACCTCTCCCCAACCTTCAGGAATGCCCCTGTCAATTGTTGCTTTGGTACTCTTCAGAGATGCAAAAGATGGATTACCCTGACCCACTGTCTCTTCGACTTCTAGCAGAACGGCATTGGCGATCTCAAGTGATTGAAAGGAGATTTCTAAAGCATTCTCATCGGCCTCGATGTAACGGAACGAAGACAGGTTACTGACCATCAGATCCTCCTCACCGTGTATAATAACCAACTTTCCATCGATCACGAATTTCATCTTTTGATGTAACGTTGAGGTCACTGCCCCAGCGGCATGGATCCACAGCCTTCCAAGTAAACAGCTGTAATTGGGATTAATATCCATGACTTGAAACATGATATTAAAAACCTGTGGACCAATCAGGATAGGAAGCTCAACCTCCCCCATTACCGACCGGCGAGAGCCATCGAAAGCCTTGACGACTAAAGGGGTAGGTTTCAACACAGTCTCTTTACAAGCCAACTTATCAAGAACCCTCTTGGGTAGAACATTCAGAGAAGACCCGGTGTCTACTAACACTCTCGCTAAGTTGTCCTCCTGACATTTCACCGATATATGTAAAGCACGATTATGGTTCGGACCCTCCTTCGGTAACTCTTCATTGCTGAAACTGAGGGTGTTACAGGCGGTTAAATTGGCAATCACACTATCAAACCGACTGGTGCTAATATCTTGATCCACATGTGCTTGAGTCAAAACCTTCTGCAAGGCCATCCTATGAGCGGGTGAACTCATCAACAGAGATAGAATCGAAATCTTGGAGGGGGTCTGATGAAGTTGATCGATAACTTTATAGTCACTTTTCTTGATGATCCTCAAAAATTCGGCATCTTCATCATTCGTGACGGCTCCTTTACCTTTGTCTTTGGCAGGCACTGGGGTACTAGTTGTTTCCTTAGGTGGGACCTCGTTGGAATGGGGAGTATACACACGGCCACTGCGAGTCATCCTGCTTACCTCTGCGATATTGGTCACCGCACCCTTAGCCTCTTCATTTGGAATAACCTTCCCAGACTCCTTGTCAATCATCGTCACGTCATATTTCCAAGGCACAGCTTTAGGATCACTGAAAGGAAACGGACTTGGTCTTCGAATAACTATAGGCTTAGGCTGATTCACCTCAGGGATATACGACTTCGGTATATCGAACACGAGATTGGCGGAACCTGCCCTTGATAGATTAAACACTGGTACCTTACCTTTTGATTCAGGCTGATGGAAGACAGGCTCAACTACAGCGACCTCATCTTTCTTGTATTGGCTTGTCACTTGTAAAACACCCTCATTAATTAACCTCTGAACATCATTCTGAACCAACATGCAACCCCTAATACTGGCTTCACAACTTACGCATGCAACATGGGAAGTATCTACCAAACCAGCTTCAAACAGTTTTGAATGGAACATCTTGAGAGGAGTCTTAATCTGTTCAACGTCAAGGGCGTAACCTTCTCCCGAATCAGCACTAATGGCATTGACGCTCTCATGGTTAGGAAAAGGGTTCTTCTTAACATTCGGTTGAGGATCTTCAAATGACAAAATCTTCTTTTCCAATAAATCCCTGACAATATTTTTGAGAGCATAACAATTCTCCAGATCATGACCAGGCGCACCCTCATGAAATAAACAATGAGCGGCGGCGTTGTAATTGGCGGGTAGAGGATTAGGAGGCGGACCCAAAGCCCGTGTAGTGATGAGACCCTGCTTGACCAACGAGGGATACAACTCGGTAAAAGTCATCGGAATCGGCGGACAAGGTTTATACGTTCTTCTGTTCGGCATATTCTGGCGAGGAGCCGGACTCTTTGGCTGTTGAGGAGCAGGAGTATTGGGCACCTGTAGGTAGTTGACAGGAGGCGGATAAACAGGAGGTTGTTGCATAGGTTGATACATGGGAACCTGTTGATTGAAAGAAGGTGTAATAGCCGCCACATAGGGTTGTTGAGCATATTGGACTGGGTACCCTTGAGGTTGAGCATAACCTTGCGGGTGTCGATAAAAGCGTTCTCTTGGTCTACCAGAGGATATAGCATTAGTCTCACCCTCCTTCTTTTTCTGGGAGTTATACGGAGGTTTCTTCGGCTGATCCTTAGAAGCACCATGATTATTTGTCATTTTACCACTTTTCATACCCAATTCAATCTTGACACCCACAGCAACGATGTCAGAGAAATTTGAAGTCACACTACCTACCATTCTCTCGTAAAATTCTGGACGGACCGTGTCGACAAACCAATCAGCTAACTCTTTCTCGGTCAAAGGAGGTTCTACCTGCGAAGCAGTCTCTCTCCACCTTTGGGCATACTCTTTGAATGACTCAGAATTTTTTTGTGACATACTCAGCAACTGTCTTCTGTCAGGAGCCAGATCCATATTGTACTTGTAGTGTTTGATGAAAGCGTCGGGTAAATCTTGAAAACTCTTGATGCGGGACTGGTCTAAAGTTAAATACCACTTGGAGGAAGCACCCTTCAAACTATCTTGGAAGCAATGAATCATCAGTTTATCATTCTCAACATGGGCAGCCATTTTGCGATAATACATGATCAGATGACTCTTAGGACAGGTGGCACCTTCATAACGATCGAAATTCGGAGTCTTGAACTTCGGGGGAATAACCAAACCCGAGACCAAACAAACATCCCTTGCAGCAGTCCCAAAAATTTGATCACCCTCTACCTTTTTCAATCTCTGGACGATGGTGTTTACTTCCTCACGAAGCTTATCATGTTTCTCATAGCCCTCAACATTCTCATCAAGATTATCAAAAACTGTCTCATTGAAGTACGGTTGCGCACGAGTGTGTACAACAGGTGGTGCAAAGATAGGAGCCCCCCTAGAAACTTCAGAAAATAAAGGCACGGCTTGCTGAACAGGTTGATTAATTGGAACAGTGGCTTGAGGAGGCACAAAACCGGGAGCAAGACCATAAGGTGGGTCCCTTGCTACGGTCACACTTGGTGGAGGGTCCACAGTAACGCCGGTAATCTCAGAAACAACAGTGGGCTGAGTATCCGTCTTAGCATTCATGACATGTAACAATTCCATCATACGCCCCATACCTCCTCGAAGGTCTTCAAGTTCATTGCTAAGGCGATCAATCTCTTTTGCCTGATCCTCCATTCTCTTCCGAGTTTGAGCTCTGGTGTTGTATTGGTGTCGAGAACTCAGGGTGACGAAACTGGAAGGCGAGAGAACCGAACATGAGAAAACGGAAGACACATGCGATGCAAGAAAGTAAATGATGCTAAAATATGGATGTAAATGAAGATTTCATGGAATTCAAACATTTATGAATGTCGTGGGGTACCAAGGAAATCTTTTTCTTGTTTTTTCATTTTATTATTTTTTTTTATTTATGGTATCCCGCGATATCCATAAATGATGTTTGAACTCCATGAAATACAATGCAATGAGATGCTTCATGGATGCAATGCATGAAAACACACAAAGTCCTAGGTTAAAGGAACGTGAGCGGGGTCAAGGTCTACCCATCCCCAAAAGGAGTGTACTATAGGTTAGTTGTACCTGTCGAACAAGGTTCTAAAAAGTGCCCAAAGTCATCAGCCCATCTTTCGGATATTATCGACCTTCCGACTGACTCGGGGGTGAATAATATTCTCAAGAGAACCTCTTTTGAGTGTAGTATCGCGTAGCAGCCGTTGTAGGATTACTCCCACATAGCTCCCGCACTACGTCCTAAATAAGGCCAAAGTGGTGTTAAGGTACTACGGTCCTCAATATCACAGACTCCAATCGACCATGGAAAAAGTTTTCGCGATTACTCGTTCAACCGAACCATTTTCGAAAGGGTCTCAACTGAGCGGAGATTCTCGAATCAGCTTGGTCGGGATTCACTCCCTATAAGCCTCCTCGAATATATCCCCATCCTATAATAATGTCACTAGTCCGGGCGTAGGACTTATCTCACAGCACAAGGAACAGTCTCACCCTCAAAGCACAAATATATACATGTAAATGAATAGTAAAACAGATAGTAATAAATATGAACAAGTTAGGGATAACCCTCAAAAGTTTAGAAGAGTCCCCAGTGAAGTCGCCATTTTCTGTTGCGGTGGAAATAGGATCACAAACTATTAATGAGTTTGAATCGCAATTCAATTCACAACCGCTCTTTGATTTATCCGAAGGAAAAGGTCAAAAGAGGGAAAACCTATTTTGCATCGTAAACACAATGCGGGGAAAGATCTAGGGTTCGGGGGTTGGTTAAATTTAGGGAAGGTATTAGCACCCTAAACTTCTGTAGTACTCTACAGGAACCTTTTGTTCAGATGTTTACTATTTGCTTTATTTATTTGCTTAAGGTATATGTACAAAGGATTAAAAGTGAGAAAGAAGACCGAAGGGGTTAATTCTAAGTTTACTCGGCAAGACATCGCATCTTGTGCCTACGTATCCTTACGGGAGTGGAATTAGAGTAATCGTAGTTCCCCTCAATAGGGAGGTTAGAAACTTCTTGACTGTGGTCAAGGTCTCAAGGGGAATAAACGCATCTTAAGGACACGCTTACGTGGAGTGTAGAAACTCCAAATCTCTATGTTGAATTGTTAAGTTGTAATTAGGGTTAAATTAGGGATTCCACGGCGGGAAACCCTAAAATGAGCGCGGCAGCTCTTTGACCTAATGCTAGGGGTAAAATTGTAATCTTGCCTGCGGCGAGGCATTTGTGAAAATTAGGGTTTGTAGTTTGTAGTTTTGAGGATTTGAAATTGAGGACTATTGACACGGCGGTCAAATGCTAGACCTAATTCCTTCGGATGCGTAAGGTGACAGAAATATTGCGATACATCAGCAGAAATTTAAATCATTCATCAGCAGAAATTAAATGCGAAAAGTAAACGCGATTATTAGGTTCGCGAGATTACAATTGAGAAACAGATACAAATATAAAGGAAATTTAAATGAAAATTCAACACAATAAGTATGAACTGCAAAAATGAACACCCGTTAGTAGGCCGAGTCAAACGGCTATCAGATGAATTACGAGAAGATGTAAATTGAGATTTTTACTATTTATTTAAAAATTTAATGATTTAATGTTAGCTTACAAAAGAATTTTAAAAAAGGTTTTATTTTTTATATTTTTAAAAAATGGTTTTTCTTATTTTATTTATTTTTTAAAAAAAAAAGTTTTTTCATTTTATATTTACAAAAGTTTTAATTTTATATATATAAAAAATTTTATTTTTATATTTAAAAAAAGTTTTAATTTATTATTAATAGTTATATTTTTAAAAAGATTTTTTTATAATTAAAATTAAAATATTATATTATTCTTTTTTAAAGTTTTTTTTTTTGAATTATAATGTTAAAATGTTAAAAAAAAATGGTTTTTAAACACATAAAACAAATTAATTTAAAAAAACAAAAGAAAAAGAATAATAAAAAAAGGGAGAGGGTTGGGCCGGTCACCACATCCGGACCCAACCCGGTTGGATTAAAACTTGGGAAAACAAATTAGGGTTCTCAGAACCCTAATGCCTTTGAGGCGCCGTTTTACTTCTTCTTCTTCCCTCATCTATCTTGCGATCGCCATGCATCTTCTCCTCTGTTCTCATTCGCGATCCTGAAAAACACATAAACATTTGTAACGATAAGCAATCCTAGCTTACCTTTATGGTGAAATGGCCGGTGATGAGGTTTTCCTCTGAGGCTTGGAATCGATTGCCCGCCGTTCAAACGGCGAAGGTGGTCTTTTCCTCCGGTGTTTCGCTCGTGGCTTCGTTCGTTACAGTGATGAATGGTGACGATGATGAGACTTCGTCTCTGAGTCTCGCGCTTGCTCGTCCGTTAGGGTTTCTGCGCTTTGGGTTTTTCGTCCTCTCCGTCTAGGGTTTTTTTTTTCTTGCATCAGGTTGTACCTTTTTTTATAACCAACTTCTGGGCCTTTAATCCGTGTGGATTTGTACTATTTTTCTGAGATTAAGTTTGATGATTCGATTTGATTTGATTTCTTTTGGTTTTTCCAGATTGAGTTCCAATAGGGGCTTTTTCTGATACGATTTGGATCTCGCTCGAAACTTAGAACCTGATTGGGATTTCCAACTGATGTGATTTTTCTAATTGATTTGTTTGATTGATTCAGATGGAGATGTTTCCTGATACGGTTGGGATCTGACTCGAAACTTTCCATTTCCAGATTCGATTTTGTTTGATCATTTGGATTGCCTCTGAATTTATTTGATCTGATTGGTATCTGGATTAATTCGTTTGTTCTGCTTGAATTCAATTTGGACTGTGCTGATGCGTTTTCGATTTGATTCAATTTTAGTAGTCTGAACTGATTTGTTTTGATTTTCTGGTGCAGTTAGCTTTTCCTCCTCTTCTTTCAGAGAGGGTTGATGCTACGACTTCGGTCGAATCAGAATTGCCGGGAAAGGTATACGGCAATGATGATACCGTTCTGAGCCTTCGAGGGATGTTTCTTCGACGATGTCGCGGTTGCTTCTGATGATCTTCGCGTGTGGTTTATCACTTATTCCCTTTGAGTTGTTTTAACTGCTGATGATATTTGATTCTTGTGTTTCAGAGCTGATACTCTGGGCAATTGTGTCCAACTATGAATGCTTAATGTTGCCTCGATACACTTTTGGGCGATGATGATTTGAGCTACGATGTTTGATTAACCGAGCCATGTATTTGTTCGTTTCATGAACTGAGTATGATCTGATAATTTGTTTCGGTGACTTGTTTGTTGGAGCGATGGTGCTCATGACTGAGCCCCATTCTGTGCTGCCTTGTGCTGCGACTTGGTGCCCATCCTTGTGACTTGCCATCCGTGAGGCTTGCCCTTTAATTGACAGCCTTTTGGTACAGCTTTGCAGCTTGTTACAGCTTTATTCTTCTGGCTTTCTTTGTATTATCTGCTGCTACTTTTTCTTTGGATCTTTGTTATGACAGACCATACGAGATATTTTCTTATGGCTTCTTGCGCATAAGCCTGCCTTCTGATGCATTATTTAGTTGGCATATGGTGTTCTGTTTGCAATTTGATGCGGTTTTGGCTTGTATTTCAATTCTCTTGTCCTGTTCAGGATTGCTGCAGTTTGATGCCTATGGCAACTTATGAATCATTTTGAGTTTTGAATGCTGAAACTGATTATTGATGTGCTTGTGGATTTTCAGGTGTGGGAAGTTTTGAAACCAAAGTTACTCAGACCTGCCGGCATCCGGGTCTGAGCCAGAACTTGCCTATGTTGCCTTATTCTCGTATCAATTTGGAAACCCAATCGTGGCAAAACGAATCAGTCCCACTTCATTTACTTTTTCCTATCTCTCGGATGTCCCATATTGATAAGAACATGTATTACCTGATCTGACGCCTACGGTGCGGATCGGTAACGGGGGTAGGACGCAGCTTCGGTTGTGCCACTCCCGGCACTCGATGATGACATTGTTCTGAGAGTGTCGAAAAAACTTCTAACATTTTTCTGTACTGCTTGTTTTCTTTTGATGTGCAGGTTAGCTGAGGATTCATGGAGGAGTTCAAGTACAACATGAAGACCTTTAGATGCTCTTAGGATTTAGGATAGATGCTTTAATGTAATCCCTTAAGATTGAGAACTTTTAATGTACTTCCTTGTAACAGCACCTTATATGATATGAAGCAACGTCCACATTCTTGTATGATGACATTATTTATGAAATAAAATTCTCAAAATTTTGAATTTATTTATATTTTATTCTTAGTTAAAAAATATAAACAATTGTGAATAAATCCACAAGTATTTAATATTCATTAACATAGGCATAAAACATAAATATTCCCAAGTGGTATTCTTATTGGTGCACTCGTCTCATTTGTAATCCTAATCTCATCATCAGATTAAAATGTTGACCAACCATTTCATAACCAAACATATATGGGCACCGTAGTCACAACATTTTCAGCATCAACAGTAATACTTCTCGTAATTAAATTCCACTGACCAAATGCCAAAAATCTCAATATGATCAGCCCTGGTGATAGGTAAATGCCTCAAAACCATAACGTATCAAATGCCTCAGATTTTTAATAACAGACAGTCTTCGAGGCATTGGTAGAATTTGTGTAAGATGACCAAAATACCCCTGGGACCCAATCTGCAAAACAAACACCTTCATAACTTGTTAGTGGTTAGCAAATGTACATATGAGATGATATGCGAAATGCCTGACTAAATGTAAGGGTAAAATTTGGGGTATTACATGTTGCACATCGGGAATTTGAGTTATCAGTATTAGAGAGGAAGTAGTGTTATGTCACTATGAAGAAAGTTCAAAGAATTTTGGAAAAAGCTGTCAACAGCTTGTGTGTTGGTTTTGTCGAATCCGACAGGACTATTTGTTGTGTTTTGTGATGCTTTGGTGATATGATTGGGAGATACGTTAAATGCACAATTAAAGGTACAAGAGGAATTATCTGACAAGTGACTTAGGGTTGGTGGTTGTTGTGTGTTTGTACCGGAGTTTGGGAGCCTTAATTGTTTAGTTGAGATTTGAGATGATTAATGATCTTAAGGGCTTAAGGTATTTATTTGGTTTGAGAAAATTGCATAGGATGCAGAGGAAATAATAGGGACTTCATATGGATTTGAGCTTTGTACGATGAGACTTATTATTGGTATTCTCGATGGGATTCGAGAAGGTTAGAATTCTAATTGGAGTTAATAGATTGATTGAGTTTAATGGATTGAAGTCGAAGGGCTGATTTTCGGATTTATGGAAATGGTGACATGAGATGTTGTGATAGAGTCTATGTGTCTGAATAGTGTGGATTGGATAAGAGTACTTTGAAAGAGTTGTTTTGGTGGCCACAGATGGAGAGAGAAGTGGTTGCGGTTGTATATGCTGATTAGACTTGTTGAAAATCGAAGTATGAACATCAGAGATTGTTGGCCTGATGCAACTGTCGAGTAATTCTGAGTAGTATGTGATACCGTCTAATATCGTTTTAGATGGGAACCTGTGTTTTTATTGAGATTTTGGAAGAGTTTCCAGACGTTTTGGGTGCCAAGTTGAAGTTGAACTTTGTCTAGCATCCGTGAACAGATGGGCAGACAAAGGGAGCTATCCAGTATGTAGAGGATTTGTTGAGAGCTCGTGTGTTGGATCAAGATGGATAAGAAGGAGGTGTAGGACTCCTTTGTGTTGATGTGTTTCTGGTAAGAGTGTTGTACTCGGACTTGGGATTGTGCAAGAGACGATTGAAAAAATTAGAGGATCCAAGAAAGGACGTGTTTTGAGAATTAAGATAGTAACTGGTATTGATCGAGCTTGAGGTCTCGGAAGAAAATTGTGTCTTGTTGAATCTGTATCCGAGTAGCGCAGCGGAAGCGTGGGAAAATAGCATGTTAGATTGTTTTACCGCTGTCACTAGGAGAAATTGCATGATGTGTTCATGTGTCTAAGCTGAGGAAGCGCAACGATCCAGATGGATGGTGTATGAGTGAGAGAGGATTTGACTGTTGAGACAACTTTAAGGAAAAGGGATTATCTTGGTAAAGGTATTTTGGAGGATCAACTAGAGAAAGCTGGATTTGAATCGGATGATATTTTCGAGGACGAAAATTCCTAAAGTGGGGGAGAGTTGTAACAGCCCAATTTTTAATAACTGATTAATAGTACTAGTTTGTTGGTTTGTATGGTTTAAGTGAATTATTGGATTTAACTGATTTACTCTATTTGGTAGAATCATGAGAATTTATCAGATGTTTTCTAACCAATGTCAAGATGAGATATTTTATGAGAAAATGAATTGACAAATATTTTAAGAGAAGAAATATATTGGATAGAAATAGAAAGGAAGGATATATATATATGGGGGAAGAGGAACGACAATGTAAAAAAATAGAAAACATGAAAGGAAAGTGGAGGAAGAAGAGAAAGTAGAAGGAAATAGAAGGGAAAAGCTTGGAAAAGCTCAAGAACGACTTCTAGCTTCCGATTAATCGAGGTAAGGGTGTGAAATCTTACTATCTTAATCAATGTGTACGATTATGTATGTGTGTGTTGGATTTGTTGGGGTTTTCCACACATTTTCCATTTAGGGCAGAGGTTGGTTCAATCGGTAGAGACGATGTTTTATCGGTTAGAATCGAGAATGAACGGAGTAGTTTAGTCGGGTAGTGTTGGGCTAAGTCTACTGGGGTTGATTTGTACTGAATCGGTTGGTTTTGTGAGGTTTGGGCTTTTGGACAGCCATGGGGTTCTGATCTCGCAGGTTCACCAGGCGAATGGCAGTGAGGCTTCACCAGGCGAAGCCCAGCGAACGGTAGCGAATCAAGTCAGAACCAAACACCCTGTCTTTGTTGGCAAGTTCGCCAGGCGAATGAGTGTGGCAAAGGTTCGCCAGGCGAGTATGCTAGCGAGTGCTAGCGAGTAATTCCAGAATAACTCCCAGTGGTCTTTGCTGACAAGTTCGCCAGGCGAACGGAGTTGCGAAGGTTTGCCAGAGGCTTCGCCAGGCGAAGGTTAGCGAACACAACATCATATTTTCTTTTCTTGTGTTTTCCATTCGTGGATTGATTGTGTGGTTTAGTTGCGATCATTCCTTGTCTGAGATGACTAATTATATGTTGTTATGTGTGTTATGGGTAGCCGCATGGCGTGAATCCTAGATTATGAATTGATTGTGAATATGTGGCCTTTTGGCATATGTGACGCATTATTTAAATTGATTAAAAATGCATGATGGATGTGATTGAGTTTATTTCCATTTGGCACGATATTTGCAAGTGCATATTGCTCGTATGTGAGGTATGATGATTATAAATGTGAACCATGTTTAAATATTGTGAGTGCATAATGAAATATGTGATTAACGTGATGAATGCATGAGTATGTTTGTAAACATGTGTGCATTTCAAGAGTGTTGTTGCACCCCGAAATTTGCTTAAACTTTTCTTGCCTGATTTATGTTTTATTGCATTTCATTTACATAGCATGACATAGCCCTAACATTGGCATAGCATAGCATCATTCATTGTGCAGGGGATCAAGGGTGAGATATGAAATAAAGAGCCTAGCTGGAGGTTCACACAAAATAGAAAAGTCATCAAGAGTATCATGCCAAAAGAGGGTGTCCTTGAGGAGTTTGATCATCTGTATGAGGCCTATCTTCAAGTGTGAGGAGGTATCTGAGGAGCCTCCAGGGTTTAGGGAGTCTTGATCAAGGGTATGATGTGTGAATGAGGCTTAATGAGTCTCTAGAAAGTAAAGAAGGAGTTTAGACAAGTCATTGTATCAAGTTCAAAAGCCATGGTTGAGGTGTGTACAAGTAGGGTTTCATCTGGGTAACCCTAGGTCAAGGAGAGCAAAGAAAGGGCATCAAGACCTAGCTCTAGGTCATGGAAGTCATGGATTGATATTTTGAAGCATGTGTGTGGATGAGCCAAGACCAAGTGCAAAAGAATCAAGAGTGGTTAGAGGTGTTTGAGACAGGGTTCCTAGGGTAAAATCCCCTGTATAGTGCTGGACTTCCAAGCCACATAAGTCAAATTACAAGTTTCAAATGGATCTTTGGCCAACATGAAACTTGTATATCTTCTCAATACCTTCAATTTGAGTACTAGAAGTCTTCAAGAAGATTTGTAGAACTCAAGTTATGGTTCTTGCAAGTTACAAGTCACCAGAGGACACTGAAATTTATCTGTGAAAGTCACTTGACTTCTAAGCAACTTTTTCCCCTCAAGGAATTTTCAAATGGATTCTTGGCCAACTTGAGAGTTGTAGGTCTTGATCTTAGCTTTAATTTGAGTACTAGAAGTCCTCAAGAAGATTTGTGGAACTCAAGTTACGATCTTGGCAATCCAGGGGTATTTTGGGAAAGTTGAATTATAGGTCATTTTCAAGAATGTGCCAAAATCTCCATCTTCCATTCTTCAAATGAAAACTTGTTCAACATGAGATGTGTTTAAAATGATGTTTTTAGGTCAGATGTGAAATCATGGTGGGTTGAATGAGCTTGTATCAAGAAGTGCTCCAAAATGGCCTAAAAAGATGGATTTTTCAAATGATTCAAAGGAGGGAAATTGGGATTTTTGAATTATAAGTCATAAACATGGCATGTGGGTAGTCATTTTGACCAGAAATTGCATTCCAAACACATTGGCAATGTCACAATTTTGAGTTGAGTTTCAATTTCATGACTTGCTTTGAAAAGTGCTTTCTTACATTACAAGTTACAATGCCAAAACAAAAATCAGGGCAATTCAGGCCAAGCTAGCTATCCAAACACACTCAGAAACCAATTTGCAGTTGAAAGGAACATTCTAGAGCAAGCTGAGAGTGCAAAATCGTGACTGTCACCATTGAGTTTCAAGTGTATGACAAAATTTTGGATTGGTTAATTTGGGCCTTAATTTGGACCTAGGAGCCCATGAGAAGCTTCTATATATTCATTTCAATGATTTCAGGTGAAGGTTGGTGTAGAATTCGTGGAGAGAGTGAAGATTGAAGTTGAGCTTTCAAGGTTTCTAACTGAAAACGGTTTTGAAGTTCAAGGCATAATCAAGCACAATTGAAGGTTGGAAAAACTTCCTCTTGCTTCACTGATCGTGTCTGGAGAGTTGTGGAGCTTGAATCCATCATCTTCTATCTTTGTTGATCCAATTTTCACAGGTATGTAATTCTTGAATTTCCTCTTGATCTAGGCTGAACTAGGTAGATTCTTGCATGTGGTTAGGGTTTAGATGGAACCTAGGTCGTTTCTGGATAGGAATTTGAGAAGTTAGAGACATTCCAAGATGACATGTGATTTCTGTTTGAGCACGAATTGAGTTGATCATAAGGCTATGAACTGATTTGGATAGATCATTATGATGTACAAAGCATGAGGATCATTTTTGTGGATTCAATTTTGCAAATGATGATGGTTGAGATTTTGGCATAATCTGAAGATGGCTTCGTGTTTTAATTTCCATTGAGAGTTGGATGAAATGGATGTGATATTCATGATCCTGGTGATTTTTTGAGTGAGATAGGTATAATCTTTGTGATTTCTGGTCACCTGCAAGTGGACCTACACCGGAGAAGACGGTGTTTTCCACCGTGGACCACCGCCTGAGAATAGTCCCAGGTCACCTGAATTTTGGGGAAGATAATGTCTGGACCCTTGGATCAGTCCTTCAGATGGACTTTGTACGCAGATCGTGTGGACATGATTTAAACTCAGCTCTCTCTCCATTAATTCAATATGCAGCGTTTCATTAACGTGACTCAGCTTGTGAGTAACCAGCCACCTCATGCATGCGTGGATACGCTCAGGGTCCATGGATTTGATTACCGGTCTTCTCATCCAACGCACCTCATTTAATTCAGCATTTTATTTTCTTTTTATTCTTTTTGGATTTATTTTAATTCATTTGATTTCTAAAATCCATATTAAATCCAATTTTGATCCAAAAACTATTTTAGAAATATCTCTATGATCTTGGATTTAATTGTGATTTTCTGAAATTAATAAATCCCATTTTCATGCATTTTTCAATTTAATTTGATTTTTTCTTAGTTTAATTGCTTTTATTTTAAATTTGTTTGACATGTGTTTTTGCTGATTTTATTGTGAATAATTGGTGCATGATCTTGAATTGATTATTGTTGGATTAGTTAGCTTAGAGAAGCATGTACCCTTAGAAATTTTATCATATTTTTGTGATTAAATTTTAGGCCAATTTGAGTGGTGAACATGAGGTGTGTTAGATTTAGGGTTTTAGAACAACTAGTTGTAGTTTAAGGCATAGTTTAGGTACTTAGTGTTTGATTTAGGTCCTGAGATTTATATGGGGTATTGAGTATAGGCTTAGGTTCCCTTAGAAATATAATTAGGATTTTATGATCTATTTTAGCATTTTATTTGTATTTTGCAATTGGTGTGATGTTTGTGGGTTTCTCCCTTGATTGTTTGGCTTGTCCAACTTGGTTAGCCTTTGTGCTTTGAGCTTTTGGCTTGGACTCTACTTGGATGAAGTGAAGAGAAATTGAAGATGCTTTGGATAGCTTGAAGGAGCTTGGAGTTGAAGATTTCTCATCTGTTGGAATGCTTGTCAGAAGCTTAGGAGAATTAGGGTTTTAGGAAGAGCTTTTTTAGACTTAGTTCATTTCTTTCCTCAAACATGGAATGCTTTGTTTGCTTCCATCCTATCCTATGATTCAAAGTCCTCTTAAGGAAGCCCCATCTCTCCCTTGGAGGGATGAGTGGTATGCCTTAAAGAGTAGAACTTTTGAGGATACCCTTCATTGCAGATGATGGTTTCTAGTGATTTCCTTTGGTTTTTACTGGTTTCCATTCATTATAACTTGATCTCAATAACCAATCTTTCTTGATAGAGCTTGGATGTGAAGATCTAAGATGTTGAGGGTGCCTTTCATGAGTTTTTCTTGAAGATGGAGTTGTGTTACTGTCAACTTTGCTGTCAGGAGCTTGCTGGAGAATTGAAGCTAGGGTTTACTGTTGCTTTTGAGCTGGAGTTTTCTATAACTGTGGAGCTTAACTGTTTAGGTTTTGAGGAGCCTTATTTGAAGTGTGCTTTCTCTTCCCTGGAGGTTGGAGATTGGAGTTTATTAAAGCTTGAAGATAGGAGCTAGTCATGAAGACGAAAGTTGCTGCTGACAACTTCTTGCTGTTTAACCAACTGTTGCTGTCAGAGCTGTTGTTTGCTGTAGGAGTTTGATGCTGCTGCTTGGGCTGCCTCCTTTGGGTTTTGTTTTCTGTATTGTTTGTTGGCTTGTGTAGCTTTCCCTATAGGTTTGAAGTGAATGTTGATTCATTTTGCCTGTTGTTTTCCCAGGTTCGAGGTTGAGTGGGACTCCCTTGCCTCGCTTGTACTGTTGCATTGCATGTATTTTACTATATTTGCTTGCTTTCTTTTCCGTTTATCCCCTAGGATCTCTGATTTCCTCTGTGCAGGAGGGAATTATGACAGACATTAGGATTCTTATCCATGCATGACAACATTAGGTTAGTTTTATTCCCTTTTCAACCCTAGGCTTTTTAGAGCTTCTCTCTCTCCTTATCTCAAAACAACTCAAAAACACAGTAATAAGATTAATTGATGTCGTACGTTACGAGCCTCAAGCTAGTTAAGAAAAGGTTGCTGGAGGGTCACTCTTCAGTAATCTGACTGCTTAGTGTGTTACCCTTAGGGTGACATGCGACGTAGTCACTCTCAAATCATAGTCTCTAGTGCGTCAGAGATTGCAAACGAACTAAAAAACACTTCTTTTGTAAAAGATTCAAAACAAACATCAAAGTGTCATTTTTGTCAGCTTGGACTCTTAATCAAGAAAAACCCTTTCATAAGGTAATAAAAAACAGTCAGACCAGCTTGTGTCTTCCGTAGCCCGAACTAAGTTTGCTCTGATCTTTCATGCTGTATGAAAGTACGTAGGCATAGGATGTCGTATCCTAGCGAGCAACCTTCCCCTCCTTTCCCGTAGGTAGGCGAATTATGTTGACTCTGATTTCTCGTTCCGGACGGGAATACGTAGGCATAAAGTGTGATACTTTGCCGAGTCATTTTCTTTTCTTTTTAACCCTTGACCTATAGAGTAGATAGAATACAATCCGTACCAGAGACAAGCGTGGATCCCGTCGAGTACGACGGACGTGAGGGGTGCTAATACCTTCACCTTGCGTAACCGACTCCCGAATCCAGGATTTGGTTGCGACGACCATTCCTTTCCCGTCTTTGCGGTAGGTTTACTTCGAGTGTTTCCTTTCCCTCTGTTGGGATAAATAACGCACGGTGGTGACTCTTCTGTTTAGCCGACGCCGATTTTCGCAGTAGCGACAGCTGGCGAATCTGCTGGGGACTCCAACGGTTCCCTATGCGTGTCGATCCTAGCGCTTGTTTTCCCGTCTGGGGTTTTGTATGTATTTACCTTTCTACCTTTACTTTCAGTACTATATTATTGTTGTTGTGCTGGGTAGAGGGTTAGATTGAGAGATAAGCCGGACCGGGGCTTGAGTTTGCACATAGACTTAGAAGTAGAGAGTAGTGGTTAGCCTACTTGCTTAGCTCGCACCAGCTAGCCGCGAAATCTGCACTCGGACGAGATTCTCTTTGATGCTTCTTGCCTGGCCCTTAGGGCTCGACAAGTTGTCTGACCCGAGGATTGTCGACTCTGGGGACCTATCATTTGGGATTCAACTAAGTGAGGCCGCTTCAAGGGATGATGATGCCACACCTTCTGGGTATCGTATCATCGCTCTTGAAAGTCTGTGACGTTGAACCCGCATAGGATGCCGTACCTCGTCTGCGAGTTAAGTACACACCTGTGAGGGGTAGGTAGGTTTGTTTGCAGGAACCTTTGACCTCAGAATACCTGGTTTATCTCTGTCAGTGAGATGTGGTTACAGGGTTCATTTGAGTGGTTGGTTTGAGATAAAGATTTGATGGTTCTCAGGCTCCAGTACAAAGCAGCACAATTCATCAGCATTACACTTGATCTCCTGTTTGCATATGCATGTGCATTTTCATGACTGCATTTCATTAACGTGTATTTATGTTGCAGGTGTGATCATTCCCCTCTGATTCTAGTTGTCGCTTCCGCGAAAATAAGGTGCCGGCAAAATAGAAGAGTCGCCACCTTTCGTTATTTATCCCTCAGAACGGGAAAGGAAACGATCGGAAAAACCTGATGAAAAGGTATAAGACAAGGTCGTCGCAACCATTGTCTGGGTTCGGGAGTCAGTTACGCAAGGGGAAGGTATTAGCACCCCTCACGTCCATCGTACTCGATGGGATCCATGCTTGTTGTGTTTATCTGACGGGTTGGTTTACTATCTACCTATCAAGGCCGGCTTAAAACAAAACAAAACAAAAGAAAATGACTCGGCAAAGCATCGCGCTTTATGCCTACGTATTCTCATCAGAGAATGAGAAATCAGAGTCAGCGTAGTTCGACTAACTACGGGTTATGGGATGGGGGAAGGTGGCTCGCCAATACGTCAGTATTGTGCCTACGTACTCTCAACAGGCTTGAGAGATCAGAGCTTACGTAGTTCGGGATAATACGGATTACGGGTTAAGATTCATCTATTTTTCCCAGTAGGGTTAACAAACAGTTCCAGCAGTTGGATGTACGCAGCTCGACCCTTGGAGACTTAGGCGTTACCGTTTGCGGTAGAACTGGGATTTAACGACACTCTTTTCTTCATAAAAGCTTCCTTTGAATTACGGGCCCACGGGGCAAAAAGGTTTGAAGTTTGTTTTCTGTCTTTTACGGAAGAACTGTTTTTTATGGATGTTTTCAACCAATATCGTACTAGAGACTATGACCTGAGAGTGAATGCGTCGCATGTCACCCAAAGGGTGCCATACTAAACCTCCAGACTGTTGAAAAGAAGCTCTCCAACAACCCTTTCTCAGATAGCTTAAGTCTCGTAACGTACGACGTCAGTTAACCTTTATTACTGTATTTTGATTTGTTTTGAGATGAGAAGAGAGAACGAACAGGTTCAACTAAGGGGAGACTATCAAGTCCTACTGTTGTCATGCCAAGGATTCATCCTATGGTGAAGTTTGAAACAGGGATCTCCTAGAAGTTATCATGCATAGGTTTCAACCTAAAGTTCTATCGTCACTTCCTTATCAAAGGAAGTGAGATTCCTAGGGGATCATGTCAATGATAAACAGAAACAGATAAAGCATCAGCTGAAACAGTAAATAGTAAACGACTGTAAAATGCATGCAATGCAAGTGAGGGAGGAAATGTGTGTGGGACATCAGCCTCCACAAGCTCATCTCAACCTCAAGCCAAATATGAATAACTGCAATCATACAGAAAGGACATGCTATCAAGCAGAATATAAGTGACTGTAATCATACAGAAGAAGGACATGCTATCAAGCAAGATACAAACCACATAGGCAAGGGAGCAGGGCTCTACCGAATACCCGCAAGCAAAGCCATACAGTAAAAATACAAGCAGAGGGAGCAACTCAACCTCTAATGCAATCATGCTCCTAGCTTAAAACAATCTAAATATGAACTTATTCTAATGCATCAAGCAAATCAAACAAGTCACCAATACAGTTACACAACAAGCAAACAGACAGAAAAGAAAGCAGATCAACAACTTCCACAGCTTCTCAGCAAAGCAATCTGCTGATAGCAGCTCAGTCTTCAGCCTTCAACTACTCTTCAAGGATATCACCTTCAATACATCAAACATAAGTATCAACTTATTCTCTCTTCCTCAAGCCTCAGCTCTTCAGTAAATTCCACCTTCAGGCTTCACCCCTAATATCAAGTATCAACTTGGCCCCTGCAGGCTCTCAATGTATCAACATAAGTATCAACTTATTCTTTCTTCTTCAAGCCTCAGCTCTTCAATTTCAATTTGATCTTCTTCACAAGTGTCAACTTGCTCTCCTGGACCTTCAAGCTTCAGCTCTCTCCTCCTTACAAGTATCAACTTGCTCTTCCTGATCTACAAGCTTCAGCTCCTAAGGGTAATCTTCAAACACAAAGAAGTATCAACTCCTAGCCTCCTATCTTCTTCAAGCAAGGAACTCCATCCTCTAGCACTCAATCTTATTCAAGCAAGGAACTCCATCCTCTAGCAAGGGAGAAAGATTCATCTAACAAGAGCAAAGTTTGGATGATTGGTAGCAGAGTGAAGACCAAAGGTCACCACTAAGCATCCTATCATCAGAGAAAGGGACCCTCAAAGGTTCTACCAACTTGTAAAGAGCCACACATCCTACCAAAGGAGGGATGAGGCCTTTACAAGGGGACCTTACATCATAGGGAAGAATGGAAGTGATCAACATCTTCCATGTTTTTGAAGGAAGAGAATCTATCTGGAAGCTCTGCCTACAAACCCTAATCTTAACACCTAATCAACACTACACCAAAAGAAGGGGAGATCTTCACATCCAAGCTTCTTTAAGCATTCCATGATATCCCAAACTTGTCTTCAACATCATCCAAGAGCAAGAGAGACAAAACCCTAATCTAAGGCAACTAAAGAAGTCATTCTAGTTGAATTAGTGCATTAGAATCATCCAAAGTTAGCACCTAAGCTAAAATAAAACAAAAATAGTAAACTACATTATAAATTCCTACAAAAATTCCTAAGGGATCCTAATTCAACCATGAATCTACCATACAAAAATCAGAGGTTGAATCATCCACCAAGTTCTAGATATAAAACCTAAATCATAAGGTACTAATCATAAACCCTAAAAACGGAGCTCCTAAAGTTTCAACCTAAAACTACCACTTACATTCATCACAAAAATGTGAGAAAAATCTAGGTGTAACATGCATATCTATGCTAGCTACACACAAAAAATTAAGGCAAGAATCATCATCACATGATCAAATCAAATTCAACAAAATCAAGCATCAACCATGATTATTTTAATATCAATTAAAATGCAACAAATGCAAATAAAATAAAAAATGCATGAAATATTAATATTTTTTATCTACCAAAAACTAGATTCAGTCATGAACCCATGGAAAAAAGAATGGAATCATTTGAGCCATTTTTCAATTTTTTATGGATTATTCAATAACCATGAATGAAATGAAAAAATAAAATGATAATCAAAAGAAATTGATAAGCGCGTGGTGCAGGTAGCAAATATTCTCAGTTCATTTCAGTGTTGGGCCATAAAAGGGGGTGTTGGTAGAAATCTGTGTTTAAGCCCATGACCAACATTGAAATGAAACGCATCGTTTCATATCAACTCAGAATCCTTCACTAATTAAAATCAATTCCTGGCCGTTAGATCCCACTTTGGTCAAAGTCTCACATCTAATCCAATGGTTATGTGGTCGTCTTCTTCATTTTGAATTTCTGAAGCTTCCTTCACCTGCGCGCGCTAGGGTCACCGCCGGTGACTTCTCCGATCAGCCACTCCCAACCCTAACTCTCTCCACAGGCCTCCATTCCAAATGGTCTCTACACGAAACTTGTCCAAAATTTCACAAGGAATCTTCCTATACTACTCAATCATTCTAAAAGCTCAAGAATTCAAGAATAACAATCTCAACCGAACTTTGCACAAACCCTAAATGGTCACTAATCTCCAAATTAATGATCCAAAAAGCTTCCTACACCAACCTACAATGGTTCTAACCTAACAAATCTTATTGATTCTACTTAAATTAAGCCATGGAATGAGAATTGCATACCTGGTAAAATCGTGTGAACAGAGTGCTCAAATCTTCAAATCAACCCTCAAGAACTTCCAAACTCCTTCACTAGCATCCAAGGAAGGTTCTGTATGCAAAGAAAAGAGTTGAAATGCCTTGAATTCTTGAACCCGATCCTGAGTTGCAAGCTTCAAACTCCAATGGCTAACTCACGATTCTCCCACAGTTGTGCCTTGAATTCAATATGGGATCAACCACTAGCACTATAGCAAGCTATTGGGAGCGAAAGAATGGATTAAAATTGATCCAAACCTTGTAACAGAATTGGATTTGCAAGAAGAAAGTTCACAATGCAATCTCACTCTCCTCTCTCAATTCTCACCAACCTTGGCCTTGGATCACCTCATATGCTTATATAGGACATGAATGAATGATCTAGAAAGTTCTGGATCACTCTAATGAGAAGTTCAATATCTCATGTCATGGAAAATTCAATCTCATGGTACACTCATGACAGTCCTTGCAGCAGCTTGTATTCACTATGCTCTTCATCCAAATTCTCTCCACATGAGATTTTGAGTGTGTTTGGAATGTGTTAGCACCTTGGTTTGATCTTATGAGAAGTTTGGCATATGTACCTTAAGCCATAAGTAACAAAATGAAACTCCATGATTTTGACCTCAAATGGGAAAAGTAACATTGCCAATGTCTTTAAAATGTCATTTCTGATCAAAATGACATATTACATGCCTTATCTTGGCCTTGAAATGAAACATCCCAAATTTGGTCCTTTTAATGAACTTTAATTCTTCCTTTTTAGGTCAATTTTGCAATTTTGAGTTACAAGCAATTCCAACCCCTCAAGACCACTTGGATAGACTTAAAACATCATTTTGAACAAGTTTTATGTTGAACATTTTCCCATTTGAGGCTTGCAAATAGGAGTTATGGACTTATGATTGAAATGACCTATAATCTTCAAATACCCAAAATACCCTTGACTTGTCAAAGCCATAACTTGAGGTCTATAAATCCTATCAAGGACTTCTAGTACTCTATAGAAAGCTAAGAGGATAAGGAACAACATTCATGTTAACCAAAAGTTCATAAGAACCATCCTTCTAGGGCAAACGTTTCATGCAAGTTGGGTAATTTTCAAGCTCCAAATTCACATGCCTCAGATGACTTGTAACTTGTCAAAGTCATAACTTGAGTTCTACAAATCCTATCAAGGACTTCTAGCACTCAAATTAAAGCTAAGATCATGCTCTACAACAATAATGTTGGGGGTAAGATGAGATGACAATCACATCTTGAGCTAAATTTCCTTGAAGATAGGGGTCAAACTAGGGGATTTTACACTGTCAAGCCTTAGAAACCCTAGCTTGAAACTTCTCAAACTCTTCAATCATGATGAGTTAACCTTGGAATCATCCTTATAACATCTCAATGTATCAATCCATGATCACATGGCTCTTGGATTAGGTCTCAACCTTCTTCAAATCCACAGTTGACTTAGGGTTGACCCAGTCAAACCCTAGCTGCACCAATCATGGTTGAGGCTCCTTAATCTTGCACAATGACCTGTCTAGGCCTCAAAGTGATCTTCAACACTTCACATGAGCTCTCTCAAGACCTCAAGTCCATCTCCATGACCTCAGAATCACCTGATGGTTTCCCATAACTCTCAAGTTAGGAGACCTACACACTATTGGTTTCGACCACTCTCTCTGAGGATCTTTTAACTTCTCTGACAAGGATATCAACCCTTAAGCATCTGAATAACCTTCTTAGATAGCTTCATAGTCTTGTACAACTCTTGATTGATAATCATACCTCTTGATCTCCTGCATACATATCAATGAAATGCAAATGATAATGCTAATGTGAATGAAATGAAACACAAGCTAGGTAAAGAAATGTTGGGCAAATTTTGGGGTGCAACAGCTGCCCCTATTCAAACGGCTTGGACCTGACTGGTTGAGAAGCGAGCGGCTCTCAAACAATCAAGGTAAAAGACGTTTGAATACCAACAAACCCAGAAATTTGCCAGCTGCACAAGTACACGGTACTCTGGTGGGAACAAATCTTCAGAAACTGAAATGATAGTTGCACGACAACTAGCTGGAGAAATACTGATCTGAATCTCCGTCAGTATGATTCTCTGATTTATCTGATATCGTTGCGTCCTCAAATCATCAAGGGGTCACCGATTACACGGTAACTGGCGGTCTGCCAACCGCACAGGTAAACAATACTTGGATTGGTAGGAACATCTTCAGAACTGAGCATGACAGTTGCACAGCAACCTGCTGGGGAATTGGTCACCCGGTAACCGGTGAAGGGTCTAATCTCAAATCTCCATCAGGATGATCATCTGATTTTGCTGTAGATCTTCATCCTCAATTCATCAAGGGGTCACTGGTCACTCGGTAACCGGTGATACACGGTCGATCATGCCGTCAGGCATCAGAATTCCTCGGGACTCATCAGGTCATTGGGAACTTTTTAACAATCGAGTTAATCATGTCGTCGGGCATTCAAACAAACTTTCGGGCGTCAGCCGGACTTCATCAGTAAGTCTGGAATAGAATCCTCGATCGATCATGAACCAAATTGGGGTATCCAAACTTCTGCCATCAGGCACTCCGCATCAGCTGAGACAACTGCGTCGACATCACAGTTGGACTTCATTAATAAGTCTTCAAATGGAATCCTTAATCAATCAGGAACCACTAAGGATATACAATCTTTTGCCGTCAGGCACTCCGCGTCAGCTGGGAGAACTGCTTTGACCTTGCAGTTAGACTTCATCAGTAAGTCAGGGGCTTTCGCAACGCTGCCGGACTTCAATCATCCAGTCTTCAAGGAAATTTTGACTTCTCTGTTGAAAACATGCTGGGGATGACACGTCTCCGCTGGGGATTCTGGAGAACTATCAAGTAACTCTGCTTCGGGGATCCAGAAATCATTCTGGGCAAATAAACTCAGCTGAGGAAATCAAGAATCATCTTGAACAAATAACTCCGTAGGGGACTTCAAGAATCATCCTGAACCAATAACTCTGCTGGAGATTTCAGGAATCATCCTGAGCAAACACTCTGCCGGGGACTCTAAGCATCAACTTAAGCAACCCTCTCTGGTGACTCCACTGGGGATTTTAAGAATCATCTTAAGCAATCAACTTCGCTGAGGAGTTCAAGAATCATCTTGGGCGAGCGACTTTGCTAGGGGAATTCAAGAATCATCCTGAGCCACGCAACTCTTTTGAGCTTTCAGGAATCATCCTGAGCGGACATCCTGCCGGGGAACACCTACAAAACAAGAACGGTAACGACCCAGCTCATGCTTCATATGCATATGTTTGACAATGACACAATGCTCCACACGGTGGAAATGCTACGCGTTTAGGGTAAATGCTATGCAATCATGCAAAATGTTATGGCCCCATCAGCAAAATAAATGCTTAAGGGAGAATCCTCCTGTCAAGGAGAAAGAACCACTCTGGGGGGATGGAGGAATCATCCTGCCAAGGAGAAGAAGTCATGCCAATCTCAATTGGACTCCGCCTGGGGAAATGATCTTCAGTTGACTGCTGCAGGGGAATAAAGCTCTCCGAGAACTTGGACTCGCTCAACCGGGTATTCAGACCGCAAACTGCTGAGGAAGACGATATCAATCGCAGAAATAAACTGCGCGGCCTTCGCGGCTAATCTTTTCTGGAGACAACGACTCCGGTGGGGAAATACAGCATCAGCTATTCAACACTCTACTGGAGAAAACCAATCATGGCCTGAACGCTTTCCAAGGACTCGGCTCTCTTGGGGGTTTGCAAACTCGGCTGGGGAAGAAGGAATCATCCTGCTTGCTGGGGAGAACACAACTCTGTGGGGAATTTCAATTCTGCTGGAGACCTCAGTCTGAAATATCGAGCGCTGCACACTTCAGTATAGGACTCAGCTGGGGAGACGATGATCCTTCAGGATACAACTGATTGGGGAGAGAATCTTCTCTGCTTGGGGAGACATATCAATGCTTACAATCTCATGTTCAGACTCTGTGGGGAGATGCCACTGAACTTGCTGGAGAAGAAGGAATCATCCTGCTTGGGAACGCATACGGCGTACCGCCTGGTATATGCTACACCTGCAACAACACAACAAACAGACAAGACACCCTTCTCAAAGGGACCTATCAAGGTTATCATCTTGTGACAATGTTCGAGTAATTCATTGTTTCAACAATCAGTGGCCTAGGCCAGTAAGTTTATGTATGCGCATTTTATCAAAAACATCGGCGTTCTTTTTCGCAAACAAAACAGGCAGATGCTAAACAAACAAACAGAATTGCTGAATAGTATACATTTCATTGATAACGAACCCCTGAATGGGCAAAAATGTTTTACAACAGATGCAAGCTCCTGGAATGAGGAAGCTGCGCAAAAATAACAATAAATATACATCAGTATATACACAAATGTCGGCAATGAGGCATAGACAAACACCATGAGTTGATCCCTCTATGACCCACTCGACTTCGATACTTCTCCGACGCTTCAGCTTCAGAAGAGATTGATTCAGATAAACGGCCCTCAGGTCTTCAAAACCACTAAACAATGAAAGTCCATACGCGGAACGCAGTCGTTTGCTTTTTCAAATCCCTAACTTTTTCCTGAATCGCCCTTTCGAGTTTTCGATTCACCGGGATGCCCTTTTTTGCCAAAGTCGCCCATCCGGGTTTTCGACTTTGTGGGTGTACATTCTTTTCTTTTATATCCCTAATTTTTGCCCGAACCTTTTTCCTTTTTTATGGTTCGCCGGGATGCCCCATTTTTGCCTGGATACTCTTTTTCTTTCCAGCGGGTCATTTTTAAGCAAAGTATTTTTTAACTGCGTCCGCGTTCACTGGGGATGCAAAATCTTCACCATCCATCGTGGATAACAACAAAGCTCCTCCCGAGAAGACCTTGCTGACGATGTACGGACCTTCGTAATTAGGAGTCCACTTGCCCCAGTGATCGGAGTGTGGAGGAAGAATCTTCTTCAGGACGAGATCACCCGTCTGGAAGCTTCTAGGACGCACCTTCTTATCATAAGCTTTCTTCATTCGGCTTTGGTATAGATGACCATACGCAATCGATGCTAATCTCTTCTCGTCCATCAGGCTGAGTTGGTTTAGTCGGTTCTTGATCCATTCTGCGTCATCGAGTTTCACGTCAACCAAAACTCGCAAAGAAGGAATCTCAACTTCTAACGGTAGGACAACTTCCATACCGTACACCAATGAGAAAGGAGTTACCCCGGTTGATGTGCGTACTGTGGTACGATAACCGTGTAGTGCAAACGACAACATCTCGTGCCAATCCTTGTAGGTCACAACCATCTTCTGTACAATCTTCTTAATGTTCTTATTGGCCGCTTCAACGGCGCCATTCATCTTCGGCCGGTAAGGAGATGAGTTGTGGTGTTCAATCTTGAAACTCTGGCACAACTCCTTCATCATCTTGTTATTCAGATTCGAACCATTATCAGTAATGATCCGCTCGGGAATTCCGTATCGGCAGATGATGTCCTTCTTTATGAATTTAGCCACCACCTGCTTGGTCACATTAGCATATGAGGCTGCCTCCACCCACTTGGTGAAGTAGTCGATGGCTACTAGAATGAAGCGATGACCATTAGGTGCAGTGGGCTCGATCTTGCCTATCATGTCGATGCCCCCCATGGAGAACGGCCACGGGGAGGACATGACATTTAACGGACACGCGACACGTGAATCTTATCCGCATAAATCTGGCATTTATGACATCTCTTCGCGAATTTAAAGCAATCTGATTCCATCGTCAGCCAGTAATATCCTGCTCTCAGGATCTTTCTCGTCATAGCATGACCACCGGCGTGCGTACCAAATGTGCCTTCATGGACTTCTTACATGAGCATACTCGCTTTTTTCTCATCTACGCATCTGAGTAGCACGAGATCGTGGTTTCTTTTATACAAAACTCCATCAGGATTGAGATAAAAGTTTCCAGACAGCCTCCTCAGAGTCTTCTTATCCTGGGTTGACGCTCCCGCAGGATACTCCTTAGTCATAAGGAAGGTCTGGATATCGTGGAACCATGGCTTGCCGTCGGAGGCTTCCTCGATTGCAAAGACGAATGCATGTATATCAAGACGAGAAAGGACAATCCTTGGAGCTTCATTCCAAAAATTGACTTTATACATCGAAGCCAACGTGGCTAGGGCATCAGCCATCTGATTTTCAGCTCTGGGCACATGATGGAGTTCCACTCGATCAAAGAACGGAAGCAGCCTTCTGGCATAATTCATGTACGGCACCAAATTCGATTGACGAGTCTCCCACTCCCCTTTAATCTGGTTAATCACAAGTGCCGAGTCACCATATACATCTAGGTTCTTGATTCTCAAATCAATTGCTTCTTCCAGACCCATGATGCATGCTTCGTAATCCGCTTCGTTATTGGTGACCGAAAACGTCAGTCTCGCAGTGAACGGGATATGGGATCCGTGGGGAGTTGTGATGATCGCCCCAATGCCACTTCCATAAGAATTAACCGCCCCGTCAAATATCAACTGCCACTGGGATTTCCTATCTGGACCTTCGTCGAGCAACGGTTCATCGCAATCTTTCACTTTAAGAAACATGATATCCTCATCAGGGAATTCAAATTTCATCGGCTGATAATCCTCGATCGGCTGTTCGGCAAGGTATGCAGACAATACGCTTCCCTTGATGGCCTTCTGGGAAACGTACTGAATGTCATATTCTGTCAACACCATTTGCCATCTGGAAATCCTGCCCGAAAGTGCTTGCTTCTCGAAGACGTACTTGATCGGATCCATCTTCGAAATTAGCATGGTTGTGTGGTTGAGCATGTATTATCGTAAACGTTTGGCAGCCCATGCTAGTGCGCAACACGTTTTCTCCAGCATCGAGTAACGAGATTCACATTCTGTGAACTTTTTACTCAAATAATAGATGGCATGCTCCTTTCTACCCGTCTCGTCGTGCTGACCGAGAACACACCCCATACTATTCTCAAGAACTGTCAAGTACATGATTAGGGGTCTTCCCGCCACTGGGGGTATCAAGATTGGAGGTTCTTGTAGATACTGCTTTATCTTATCAAATGCCTTCTGGCAATCCTCGTTCCAGATAATCGCCTGATCTTTCTTTAGTAGTTTGAACATCGGTTCACACATGGCCGTGAGCTGAGAAATAAACCTTGCAATGTAGTTTATTCTGCCCAGGAAACCACGAACTCCTTTTTCAGTTTTTGGCGCTGGCATTTCTTGTATTGCTTTTATCTTCGCAGGATCAACCTCGATGCCTCTTTCGCTCACGATAAACCCTAGTAGTTTTCCAGACCGTACTCCGAAAGTACACTTGTTAGGGTTCAGCCTCAACCTGAACTTCCTAAGCCTCTCAAAAAGCTTCAGCAAATTGACCAGATGTCCTTCCTCCGTTTGGGACTTCGCAATCATGTCATCAACATAGACTTCAATCTCATGATGAATCATGTCATGAAACAAAGTAGCCATTACTCGTTGGTAAGTGGCCCCTGCGTTCTTCAGACCGAAAGGCATTACCTTGTAGCAAAATGTTCCCCAAGGTGTAATAAACGTAGTTTTCTCCATGTCCTACGACGCCATCTTGATCTGATTGTAACTGGAGAAGCCATCCATGAACGAAAATACGGAGAATTGAGCTGTATTGTCGACCAGCACATCAATATGAGGGAGCGGGAAATCATCTTTAGGGCTCGCCCTATTCAAATCCCGATAATCGACGCACATTCGCACCTTACCGTCCTTCTTCGGTACAGGCACTATGTTGGCGACCCACGGAGGGTAAGTAGTGACCGCTAAGAAGCCAGCATCAAGCTGCTTCTGCACTTCTTCTTTGATCTTAACGGCCATATTTGGTCATGTCCTTCTAAGCTTCTGCTTAACGGGAGGACAATCTTCTCGTAGCGGCAAGTGATGGACTATAATGTCAGTATCAAGTCCGGGCATATCTTCTTATGACCAAGCAAAGACGTCACTATACTCTCTTAGCATCTCGACCAATCTCTGCTTGACATCACTCTGCAATGCGGCCCCTATCCTGACGTTCCTGACCAGTTCTTCAGAACCCAGATTCACAATCTCAATCTCTTCTTTGTGAGGCAGAATAACTTTCTCTTCTTGTTTCAACAAGCGGGCGAACTCTTCTGGCAGGTCTTCGTCTTCATCAATCTCTTCTTCGGCTTGATAGATCGGGCAATCGAAGTCGAAGTGAGTCGTAGAAGGTCCAGAGTCGATGTCATCTGCTATGTGGATCCTGCAATAACAAGGGTTAAGCTTAAAACAAGGATATGCAGGTTAGCACAAACCCCATTGCCATCTTATTGTTTTTCAAAACAAATATAAAACAGGAATAACAGAGATCACAATATTTGAATACGAAGAAAAACGCCTTTTGATTTATTGGTAAAATGCATGTACATAATCAAACAAGGCCCTGACAATAAACCACTATGCCCCGGGTAGGACATAGGGTTGTACAATGATTGAAAAAAGTAAATCATTACTCTTTGCCTGTCACTTGGATGGTATCCCTGATAGACCAGTTGTTGAGACTCTCGCCTGGTTTGTTTGGCTGGATCCAAGAGTCTAGGTCGCAATCGCTGTCTTCGCCGTCTTCAGACACCGCGTTGACACTTTCGAATATTACTCTGCCGCTTGTAAACTGGATCGGCCCTTTACCTCGCGACGCACTATGAGAAGAGGAGGCTTCAGCCGCAGGAGAATATCCCAACCCAAACCTGTCCTGCTTGTTGGGTATCTCTAGAATCTGCCCCCAGCCTGAGGTAGATCCGGCTTGAACAACGGCCCGGGCTTCCTTGAATGAAGAGAGAGTCATCTCTGGTTTCTCAGTGATTACAGGGGCCACGTTCCTGACTTTAACAGCTTCGAACGCCTGACATAGAGTTTCGTGGATTTCCCCATCCATCTCAACATATTTGAAGGACGACAAATGGCTCACCATTATATCTTCCTCGCCACAAACAGTTACGATGCTTCCTCCAACAGCATACTTGAGCTTCTGGTGCAACGTGGAGGTCACGGCGCCAGCGGAGTGGATCCATGGCCGGCCTAGAAGACAACTGTAGGCAGGCATGATGTCCATAATGTAGAAAACTGCGTCGAACGTTTCCGGCCTGACTTGGATTGGCAACGTTACCTCTCCAAAAACATGACGTTTGGTTCCATCGAACGCTTTCACCACCAGATCACTGGGTGTGCAAATCAATCCTCGAGTATCTAACTTCATCAATGCCTTCTTCGGAAGAACATTGAGTGAGGACCCCGTGTCCACCAACACGTGAGACATAATTGTTCCCCTACACTCTATCGAGATGTGCAGAGCACTATTGTGGTTTCTTCCCTTCGGCGTCAGCTCCAGGTCAGTGAACCCTAACCCATTTCCAGTATTCATGTGGGCTACGACCCCTTCTAACTGGTTGACCGATATTTCCCGCGGCACATACATGGCATTCAAAACCTTCAGCAGCGCGTTGCGATGTGACTCCTAACACAACAACAAATTCTTGATTGAAATTTTCGAGGGTGTTTGATGGAGATGATCCACGATCTTGTAGTCACTCTTCTTAATCAACCTCATAAACTCTTCAGCGTCCTTTACCAGTAAGTCCTTCTCCACCCCACGAGAGGTTTCTTCAACGACTTTACTCTTTCCTTTATCAGTTACATCAGCTTTGTCCGCTTTGTCCGCCACGATCTCAGGTGGAGCAAATACTCTCCCGCTACGAGTGATTCCGCCAATTCCCCCTAGGTTATCCACACACGACCCTGATGGTTCCAATTCCAACTTCTGTCCGTTGCAGTAGACGTCTGCCCCATAATGCCATGGGACAGCATTGGTGCTTTCGAAAGGTATCGGCCCAGCTTTGGTGATGGTAATCGTGTGTGGCCTGGGTGCAGAAATAGTTATCGTCCGACGAGGGATGGTGATGGTGGCAACCTCATCATCTTGCTTCAGCATTACCTCTCCAGACCCATATTCGGCCCTTCGGCTAAACTGTAAAATTCCTTCGGTCATCAGACTCTGAATCCCCTCTACCAACTGTTCACATCCATCAGGACTAGTCGCACAGCCCATACACAATTCTCCACAACCTAGGAAGAAACCTCTTTTCATCAGCTTGACTTTGACGAAGCTAAGCGGTGTCTTTAGATCCTTGACGTCAGTCAACAAATCCAAGCTCTCGTCTTCAATAATGGCATTTACCCCACCTCCCCTATGATTCGGCATAGGGTTCTTCATGACGTTTGGTACATTATCTGAGAAATTGATCATCTTAGCGTCCACCATATCCTGCACCTTGTGCTTGAAGGCTTTGCAGTTTTCTATCGTGTGGCCTGGTGCCCCCGAGTGAAACTCACATGTTGCATTCGCATCATAACCTGGCGGAGGTGCCCATGTCAAGGGAGCCAGGGTTCTCTTCTAGATCAGCTGTAACTGAAGCAGAGTCTGTAACAGCTGAGCATAAGACATGGGCGGAGTCTCAAGGTGACGGCTCGACAGAGGTGCCCTGTTCTGATACTTTATGTACCCTTGCTGATTCGGCTGCTGCTGCTGCTGCTGGGGTTGTTGGACAGCGGGGATGGTTATGCTAGCCACCTGCTCATGCTGGCCTTTGCCTTTCCTTTGAGCGTTGGACATAGCGCTCGTCTCTCCTTCCCACCTTTTGCCATTGTACAGTTTCTTTCCTCCTCCAGCTGAGGATAGATCACCTTGAATTTTCCCCAGTTTGATCCCATTTTCAACGTGCTCACCCGTGATAATGAGATCTGAGAAGCTTCCAGATATACTGCTGACCAATTTCTCGTAATAAACCCCTGGGAGGGTGGCTACGAACATTTCAACAAGCTCCCGTTCAACCATCGGCGGCTGAACCCTAGCTGCTAATTCACGCCACCTCTGGGCGTATTCTTTGAACCCTTCGTTGTTCCTCTGTGAAAAATTCTGCAGTTGAACCCAGTTCGGAGCCAAGTCACTGTTATATTGGTAATGGTGCACGAATGCTTCAGCAAGTTCCTTCCACGTGCGCACACTTGTAGGTTCCAGACTCATGTACCATTCCAGGGAGGGCCCGGACAAGCTATCCTGAAAGAAGTGCATCAGCAACTTCTCGTCTTCAGAGTGAGCGGACATTTTCCGGTAGTATAATCTCAGATGGACGCAAGGGCAAGTGGTGCCCTTGTACTTTTCAAAGTCGGGTACCTTGAACTTGGGAGGCACCTTGAAATCAGTAATCAATCCTAACTTGGACATGTCAACACCCATGGTGTTCGAGTTCTCGAAGTTCCTCATCTTGTCCTCGAGTGCCTTAAACCTCAGACGTGCTTCAGCTTTCAGCTCTCCTTCAGCACCTTTCTGTGAGAACACATCGTCTTGATGGTCTTCTAACCATGGCTGAGGCCCATACAGATTCCTAACACCTGTGTTGCCGTTGCCCAGCCCAACATTGACATTAGCTTCAAAATTTCCGTTACCGACGCCAATCGTATTACCATTGAGCCCCATGTTAGCGATCACGTTGTCGTTGCCACTGCCATTCCCCCCAGTCACGGGGATGCCATTCTGAGGAGTTTCAACAGGTGGAGGGGTTGGAACAGTCCCACCATGGAGTACACCATTGTTGTCAACCCTTGAAATCAGAGGCTGGACCAATGTTCTGAGCTGGTCTTAGCCGTTGGCAACCACTTGCATGAGCTCCATGAAGCGGTCCATCCTCTCTCGGAGTTCTTGAACGTCAGTCTGCACTTGCTCCATAGCTCTAACTCGATTTGCTTTGGTCGGATAGCGGTGGATAGGCCTTTGATCAATCCTGGAACAACCTGCATACACAAAGGGTTAGAAAAACGGCAAAGTGCTCGTTATGCAGATGCTTCATGCAAATGCAAACGTGTGTCTGTGCGTTAGGGAGATATCCCCCCCGATCCTAGTGCCTGAGTGCCAGTGCTGATAATAAGAAGTCCGAGTCCAGTCATGGAAATAACATCTCATATATATAAAGAAAGCCCCTCAAGGCGGTACACAACGTCACTGAGTACAAACTGAATCAATAGCATGACCTCAACCAACAAGCCTGGTGATGGTCAGCATACAACAATGATCAACACAAAAGGATTACAAATAGTCAAGCACGGCCACGGGCGCGAAACTCTTCTAACAACCCCTTCGTTTCTGGATGATCAGGCCGAGTGAACAACCCTTCGACGAGTAACTTTCTCTGCATAATGGTGTATTGAAGACCTTCAACCGAATCTTCCCATGCTCCTTCGTCGAAACAATCTTCTAACTTCCACTTCTTGGATTCAAACATCAGCTTGCGCTCCTTCAGGTTAGCAAGAGCCTTGTTGAGCTGGCATTCAGCGGCATATCTGCGAGCGGTCTCTTCATCAAACCTCTTCTCACTAGCCTTCACCTGGGCTTTCAGCTTGGAGATCTGTTGCTTCAGCTTATCCTCCCGTTCTTTGCCGTTGGCTAGGGTGGCCTTCCAATGCCGATTAAACTTGGATATTCTCCGGTACGCTTCATCCAAGTGCTGCTTCTTAGTGGCCAGTACGTCATTGACAGCTTTGAAGTCTCGACCTAAGCGCTCACGCTCAGCTATCTGCTTAGTCAAATCTGTCCTTAACTGGTTCACCAGCTCTGTCTGCCTCTTGAAGGAATGGATGGCTTCGCTTCTCTCGCTTCTGAGTTGAGCCAATTCTTTCTCCAGTTCTTCATTTGCCTTTTTCAGCTCATCTCGCTCAGCTAACACCTGATTGTGCTGCTAAATAGGCACGGTGGTGGGCTCTTCAATCACTGGAGGGCTTTCTGGCTTGGCAGGAGGAAACGACATCCCTATAGCATCTGCTCTGGCTCTGATCCAGGTCACATACGGAGTGTAGGCTTGGCTATTACTCTTTCCCAGCAATGGTTTTCCCCGCTTACTAATACCATTCCAAGTGTGCTGAAGCTTAGATAACGTATCCCCCTCTAGAAGACCAGTGAGGTACAGAGATTCCTGCACCTCTTCATCCTTCGGCGAAGCTCTCAAAGCATAAGAAAACTGTCGGACCAGCAGAGATGGATTATAGTTTATACAGCCCTTCCTGCCTATCAAAGGCACGTTCGGAAACCCACTGCAGCTGAAGATGATCTCGGTACCCAACCTATCTCTATCAAACCAGGCAATATCCTCCGCTGACAGACTCATCAAACGCTCAGGCCACTCAGCTGTGGCTGCAGATGAAGCAAAGGGACCCTTCTTGGGTAGGTGGCTATCAAGCCACCTATAGAGCAGGGGCACACAGCAAGAGACATTCTTTCCCCTTCTGTTCTCGTTTTTGTAGTGGACGGAACGGTAGACATCTCCTATCAAGGTAGGGACTGGATTGCCTGATGCAAAGATGTGGAAGGCGTCGAAGTCTACAAAGTCAGGCATATTGTGGAACAGAATGATGCCATATATGCACAGAGCGAAGATGACATTGAACACGACCCAACATCCGTCTTTGGCGCACTGCTGAGCTTTTCTCACTAAGAACTGCAAGGAGAAACCGGGAACCTTGTTCCAACTAGACAAGACCAACTCGGAGGCATCTAGGTGAAGTGAGGGAGCTAGACTAGCCAGATTGGGCTCAGCATCCATATGAACAAAGGGCATCTGACTCTTGATAGGCACACCTAACAAATCAACATACTCCTCTAGTGTGGGTGCGAGAATAAAGTCCTGGAAGGTAAAGCATCTCACAGGAGGATCGTAGAACTGCAACAGGGCGTGCAACCCATTCAATTCAAACACAGAGGGTTTATGAACCAAGATGAGCAGTTTCCCATAAGACTTTCTGAATTCATCTCTCACAGAATCATCTGCCAAAGCAATCAAACCAGTCAGCTGAACAACATCAGGAGTGGGGAGTTTGTAGGCCACAATCTTCCTCAGAGAACCCATAGTAGCACAATAGAGGGCAAGAAAACCTGAATCGGGGGAAACGGTACCTGCAACACAGACACACGTTAATGAAATGCAAATGAGTATGCAAAGCAAGGTAAAATGCAATCAGGCAGCAGGAGATCAAGACGACTGGTGCTGTGAAGATTCTGTATCAACAAAACCATAATACTGCTCTATCAAGAACAACCACTATCTCTGATAAGAAGAAAACCCTGGTATCGGACCATAAATCTGCTATGTCGAGAACAAACACGCATTTGTTAATAAGGACCTCTGATACAGGACCCTAAATCTGCTCTATCAAGAACATACATCTTCCAATAAGGACCTCTCATACAGGACCATAAATCTGCTCTATCAAGAACATACACATCTGATGATGAGAACCTCTGATACCAACAAAACTGATTCACTATCAAGAAAACCAGGTAGTCTGAAGGCTAAGGTTTCCTGCAACAAACCCAACCCTGCTCACAGGTATGGACCTAAACTGACAGAAGTTCGGCATCCTATGCGGTCATCAGCGTCACAGACATCCAAGAGGGGTGATACGATACCCAGAAGGTGTGGCATCACCATCTCCTGAAGCGGCCTCACTCAGCTGAATTCCAAATGATCGGTTCCCAGAGTCGACAATCCTCCAAACCAACAACCCCTCAGGCCCAAAGGGCCGGAAAAGAAGTCAACCAGGAGAACCTCGTTCGAGCGTGGATTTCATGAGACACTAGTGCCTGCAAAGCAAGCACGCGCCCACTAATTTCCACAACTAATGATAGGTACACTCAAGCCTGGGTCTGGCTTCTCACTAATCAGAATGCCCCTCCCACAACAGCACAGATAATCATATCATACTGAAAATAAAAAGGGGGAAATAAAATGCGATAAATAAACACCACCCAACAAGTAATCATACAAGTGCTAGGATTGACTCTCGCAGGGGACGTTGGATCCCCAAACTGACTCACATAAGGGACGTTGGATCCCAGGAAACTATCAAGTCCCCAGCAGAGTCGCCAGCTGTCGCTTCCGCAAAAATAAGGTGCCGGCAAAACAGAAGAGTCGCCACCTTTCGTTATTTATCCCTCAGAACGGGAAAGGAAGCGATCGGAAAAACCTGACGAAAAGGTATAAGACAAGGTCGTCGCAACCATTGTCTGGGTTCGGGAGTCGGTTACGCAAGGGGAAGGTATTAGCACCCCTCACGTCCATCGTACTCGATAGGATCCACGCTTGTTGTATTTATCTGACGGGTTGGTTTACTATCTACCTATCAAGGCCGGCTTAAAACAAAACAAAAGAAAAGAAAATGACTCGGAAAAGCATCGCGCTTTATGCCTATGTATTCTCATCAGAGAATGAGAAATCAGAGTCAGCGTAGTTTGACTAACTACGGGTTATGGGATGGGGGAAGGTGGCTCGCCAATACGTCAGTATTGTGCCTACGTACTCTCAACAGGCTTGAGAGATCAGAGCTTACGTAGTTCGGGATAATACGGATTACGGGTTTAGATTCATCTATTTTTTCGAGTAGGGTTAACAAACAGTTCTAGCAGTTGGATGCACGTAGCTCGACCCTTGGAGACTTAGGCGTTACCGTTTGCGGTAGAACTGGGAGTTAACGACACTCTTTTCTTCAGAAAAGCTTCCTTTGAATTACGGGCCCACGGGGTAAAAAGGTTTGAAGTTTGTTTTCTGTCTTTTACGGAAGAACTGTTTTTTATGGATGTTTTCAACCAATATTGTACTAGAGACTGTGACCTGAGAGTGAATGCGTCGCATGTCACACAAAGGGTGCCATACTAAACCTCCAGACTGTTGAAAAGAAGCTCTCCAACAACCCTTTCTCAGATAGCTTAAGGCTCGTAACGTACGGCGTCAGTTAACCTTTATTACTGTATTTTGATTTGTTTTGAGATGAGAAGAGAGAACGAACAGGTTCAACTAAGGGGAGACTATCAAGTCCTACTGTTGTCATGCCAAGGATTCATCCTATGGTGAAGTTTGAAACAGGGATCTCCTAGAAGTTATCATGCATAGGTTTCAACCTAAAGTTCTATCATTACTTCCTTATCAAAGGAAGTGAGATTCCTAGGGGATCATGTCAATGATAAACAGAAACAGATAAAGCATCAGCTAAAACAGTAAACAGTAAACGACTGTAAAATGCATGCAATGCAAGTGAGGGAGGAAATGTGTGTGGGGCATCAGCCTCCACAAGCTCATCTCAACCTCAAGCCAAATATGAATAACTGCAATCATACAGAAAGGACATGCTATCAAGCAGAATATAAGTGACTATAATCATAAAGAAGAAGGACATGCTATCAAGCAAGATACAAACCACATAGGCAAGGGAGCAGGGCTCTACCGAATACCCGCAAGCAAAGCCATACAGTAAAAATACAAGCAGAGGGAGCAACTCAACCTCTAATGCAATCATGCTCCTAGCTTAAAACAATCTAAATATGAACTTATTCTAATGCATCAAGCAAATCAAACAAGTCACCAATACAGTTGCACAGCAAGCAAACAGACAGAAAAGAAAGCAGATCAACAACTTCCACAGCTTCTCAGCAAAGCAATCTGCTAACAGCAGCTCAGTCTTCAGCCTTCAACTACTCTTCAAGGCTATCACCTTCAATACATCAAACATAAGTATCAACTTATTCTCTCTTCCTCAAGCCTCAGCTCTTCAGTAAATTCCACCTTCAGGCTTCACCCCTAATATCAAGTATCAACTTGGCCCCTGCAGGCTCTCAATGTATCAACATAAGTATCAACTTATTCTTTCTTCTTCAAGCCTCAGCTCTTCAATTTCAATTAGATCTTCTTCACAAGTGTCAACTTGCTCTCCTGGACCTTCAAGCTTCAGCTCTCTCCTCCTTACAAGTATCAACTTGCTCTTCCTGATCTACAAGCTTCAGCTCCTAAGGGTAATCTTCAAAACAAAGAAGTATCAACTCCTAGCCTCCTATCTTCTTCAAGCAAGGAACTCCATCCTCTAGCACTCAATCTTCTTCAAGCAAGGAACTCCATCCTCTAGCAAGGGAGAAAGATTCATCTAACAAGAGCAAAGTTTGGATGATTGGTAGCAGAGTGAAGACCAAAGGTCACCACTAAGCATCCTATCATCAGAGAAAGGGACCCTCAAAGGTTCTACCAACTTGCAAAGATCCACAAATCCTACCAAAGGAGGGATGAGGCCTTTACAAGGGGACCTTACATCATAGGGAAGAATGGAAGTGATCAACATCTTCCATGTTTTTGAAGGAAGAGAATCTATCTGGAAGCTCTGCCTACAAACCCTAATCTTAACACCTAATCAACACTACACCAAAAGAAGGGGAGATCTTCACATCCAAGCTTCTTTAAGCATTCCATGATAGCCCAAACTTGTCTTCAACATCATCCAAGAGCAATAGAGACAAAACCCTAATCTAAGGGAACTAAAGAAGTCATTCTAGTTGAATTAGTGCATTAGAATCATCCAAAGTTAGCACCTAAGCTAAAATCAAACAAAAATAGTAAACTACATTGTAAATTCCTACAAAAATTCCTAAGGGATCCTAATTCAATCATGAATCTACCATACAAAAATCAGAGGTTGAATCATCCACCAAGTTCTAGATATAAAACCTAAATCATAAGGTACTAATCATAAACCCTAAAAATGGAGCTCCTAAAGTTTCAACCTAAAACTACCACTTACATTCATCACAAAAATATGAGAAAAATCTAGGGGGAACATGCATATCAATGCTAGCTACACACAAAAAATCAAGGCAAGAATCATCATCACATGATCAAACCAAATTCAACAAAATCAAGCATCAACCATGATTATTTTAATATCAATTAAAATGCAACAAATGCAAATAAAATCAAAAATGCATGAAATATTAATATTTTTTATATACAAAAAATTAGATTCAATCATGAATCCATGGAAAAAAGAATGGAATCATTTGAGGCATTTTTCAATTTTTTATGGATTATTCAATAACCATGAATGAAATGAAAAAATAAAATGATAATCAAAAGAAATTGATAAGCGCGTGGTGCAGGTAGCAAATATTTTCAGTTCATTTCAGTGTTGGGCCATAAAAGGGGGTGTTGGTAGCAATCTGTGTTTAAGCCCATGACCAACATTTAAATGAAACGCATCGTTTCACATCAACTCAGAATCCTTCACTAATTAAAATCAATTCCTGGCCGTTAGATCCCACTTTGGTCAAAGTCTCACATCTAATCCAATGGCTATGAGGTCGTCTTCTTCATTTTGAATTTCTGAAGCTTCCTTCACCTGCGCGCGCTAGGGTCACCGCCGGTGACTTCTCCGATCAGCCACTCCCAACCCTAACTCTCTCCACAGGCCTCCATTCCAAATGGTCTCTACACGAAACTTGTCCCAAATTTCACAAGGAATTTTCCTATACTACACAATCATTCTAAAAGCTCAAGAATTCAAGAATAGCAATCTCAACCGAAATTTGCACAAACCCTAAATGGTCACTAATCTCCAAATTAATGATCCAAAAAGCTTCCTACACCAACCTACAATGGTTCTAACCTAACAAATCTTATTGATTCTACTTAAATTAAGCCATGGAATGAGAATTGCATACCTGGTAAAATCATGTGAACAGAGTGCTCAAATCTTCAAATCAACCCTCAAGAACTTCCAAACTCCTTCACTAGCATCCAAGGAAGGTTCTGTATGCAAAGAAAAGAGTTGAAATGCCTTGAATTCTTGAACCCGATTCTGAGTTGCAAGCTTCAAACTCCAATGGCTAACTCACGATTCTCCCACAGTTGTGCCTTGAATTTAATCTGGGATCAACCACTAGCACTATAGCAAGCTATTGGGAGCAAAAAATGGATTGAAATTGATCCAAACCTTGTAACAGAATTGGATTTGCAAGAAGAAAGTTCACAATGCAATCTCACTCTCCTCTCTCAATTCTCACCAACCTTGGCCTTGGATCACCTCATATGCTTATATAGGACATGAATGAATGATCTAGAAAGTTCTGGATCACTCTAATGAGAAGTTTCATATCTCATGTCATGGAAAATTCAATCTCATGGTACACTCATGACAGTCCTTGCAGCAGCTTGTATTCACTATGCTCTTCATCCAAATTCTATCCACATGAGATTTTGAGTGTGTTTGGAATGTGTTAGCACCTTGGTTTGATCTTATGAGAAGTTTGGCATATGTACCTTAAGCCTTAAGTAACAAAATGCAACTCCATGATTTTGACCTCAAATGGGAAAAGTAACATTGCCAATGTCTTTAAAATGTCATTTCTAATCAAAATGACATATTACATGCCTTATCTTGGCCGTGAAATGAAACATCCCACATTTGGTCCTTTTAATGAACTTTAATTCTTCCTTTTTAGGTCAATTTTGCAATTTTGAGTTACAAGAAATTCCAACCCCTCATGACCATGTGGCTAGCCTTAAAACATCATTTTGAACAAGTTTGATGTTGAACATTTTCCCATTTGAAGCTTGCAAATAGGAGTTATGGACTTATGATTGAAATGACCTATAATCTTCAAATACCCAAAATACCCTTGACTTGTCAAAGCCATAACTTGAGTTCTACAAATCCTATCAAGGACTTCTAGTACTCTATAGAAATCTAAGAGGATAAGGAACAACATTCATGTTTACCAAAAGTTCATAGGAATCATCCTTCTATGGCAAACGTTTCATGCAAGTTGGGTAACTTTCAAGCTCCAAATTCACATGCCTCAGATGACTTGTAACTTGTAAAAGTCATAACTTGAGTTCTACAAATCTTATCAAGGACTTCTAGCACTCAAGTTAAATCTAAGATCATGCTCTGCAGCAATCATGTTGGGGGTAAGATGAGATGACAATCACATCTTGAGCTAAATTGCCTTGAAGATAGGGGTCAAACTAGGGGATTTTACACTGTCAAGCCTTAGAAACCCTAGCTTGAAACTTCTAAAACTTTTCAATCATGATGAGTTAACCATGGAATCATCCTTATAACATCTCAATGTATCAATCCATGATCACATGGCTCTTGGATTAGGTCTCAACCTTCTTCAAATCCACAGTTGACTTAGGGTTGACCCAGTCAAACCCTAGCTGCACCAATCATGGCTGAGGCTCCTTAATCTTGCACAATGACCTGTTTAGGCCTCAAAGTGATCTTCAACACTTCACATGAGCTCTCTCAAGACCTCAAGTCCATCTCCATGACCTCAGAATCACCTGATGGTTTCCCACAACTCTCAAGTTAGGAGACCTACACACTCTTGGTTTCAACCACTCTCTCTGAGGATCTTTTAACTTCTCTGACAAGGATATCAACCCTTAAGCATCTGAATAACCTTCTTAGCTAGCTTCATAGTATTGTACAACTCTTGATTGATAATCATACCTCTTGATCTCCTGCATACATATCAATGAAATGCAAATGATAATGCTAATGTGAATGAAATGAAACACAAGCTAGGTAAAGAAATGTTGGGAAAATTTTGGGGTGCAACACCAGTATATCTTCTAGCCAGACAATGGAGTCCATGAAGAGGACAATTTCTTACTGGTTGCATTCGCCACATATCAGTTCCTTGCTGGGACTAGTTGCTCTAGCAGATGGGAGAGTGAGGGCTGAGTTCAGAGTATCTTATGGGAGATTGCTTAGTTTGTTGTACAGGCCTTCAGCATTTGAGACGACTGGGGTGTATACTTTGATGCAGTTTTATGAGCCTCAGCTGAGATGTTTCCTATTCCCCGACTATATTCTGGCACCCACTTTGGAGGAGTATTCTGCTATGATGGGATTTCCTGTGTTAGACCAGATGCCCTTTATACATGTTGACGTCGAGCCTGAGTTGGCTACACTTGCTGAGATTGTCAGCTTAGACGCTTCTGAGTTTCCTGGAGGATTGGTCAAGCTAAACGGAGCCTATGGTTTTCACCTGTCTGTCCTGGTTGAGAAGGCTACATAGTGCGCGTAGAGTGGATGTTGGGTTGCCTTCAGTGCCATTCTAGCTGTCTGCATCTATGGGACTGTCTTATTTCCTAATGTGCCAGATTTTGTTGACTCAGATGCCTTCTTGATTCTTGGGCGATGTTTATCATTCTATTCACTATAAGAATGAGAAACGTCGTGGCAAGAATGTTTCCTGCTGTCTTCCTCTTTTATACAGGTGGTTCCAGGGACATCTTCCGAAGACAGGGCCTTTTGTGGATGTTGCTGGTACTTTGGATTGGTCTTCCCGGTTGATGGGGATGTATGCTGAGAACATCATTTGGTTTGATCGGAGTATGCTTGGCACTGATATTATATATAGTTGCAGTGGCTTTCCGAATGTCCCTTTGATTGGACGGAAAGGCTGTATCAACTATAACCCTTCTCTGCTGGTGAGACAGTTTGGTTATGCCTTGAGAGATGCTCCTATTGAGGTTGAGATACAGGAATCTTTGTATCTCACGGGCTCATTAGACGATGTTGTTTCGATAAGGTTGAGACGTGCATGGGCTAACATCCATAAGAGAGGGAAAGCTTTGCTTGGTAAGAGCGACAACAAAGCTTATGATCCCTATTTTGCTTGGATCCACGAGAGAGCTAGGATTTCCTCGATGCCATATCCTGCTGTGGAACCTCTGTATCTTCCCGTGATGGAGGCACCTACTTCGGTAGAGATTGAGAAGTATAACCAATTGTTGGCTGAAAATGAAGAATTGAAGAAAGCCAATGATGAGTTAGAGAAAGAGATCTTCCAGTTGCGTCATGAGAAGAATGAAGCTACCTTCACTGTGAAGGAACAAACGGAGTTGATTAATAGGTTGGGTTCATAGTTGACTGAAGAGACCAACAAGAAGGAAAAGGTGGGAGTAGCCTTGAACGGTGTTAGCAAGGTGCTTGCTTCCAAGAAGGAACTCTTAAACAAAGTGTATTCCCGACTCGGAAAGTGGGAAGCATTATGGAATACCACGCTTACCAAGCGGAAGGAGCGTGAAGATGAGCTGAAGCTGCAGATTGTCACGCTAGAGGCGCATATTAGAGCTCAGGATGCAAAGATTGCTGAAGAGACATCACTTAGGAGTGCTATTGAGCTTAGAGTAAGTGACCGTGGCGAGAAGCCGAGAGGTTGTGAATTGAAGGCCGGCTCCAAGAGATGCAGACTCGACGAGTGTTTTGGCGAAGGAACCTGCAAGGACGACGCCAAGAAGCTGAGATCCATTACTGAGCGGCATGCATTACTGATACAAGAGCTAATCTCCAGACTAGGTCATTCGGAGAAGTTGAGGGTATTGGAAGATGTCAGAGCGCGCCATTTGGCATGAGTCATCTTTGCCTTGCTTTTTGTACTTGTATTTTGACCATCGCCAGGCTTGTTGGCCGAGGTCTCTTCAGTTGTATTCAGTTGTACTCTTGTACTCTACCTCTTGGCATTTGTTTATATATGAGGGTTTTCTGATTCCTTGCTTGCCTGACGGGGACTCCATTGTCGTGATGGCCTTCTCCCTGAAACTAGAATCGGGGGGGGGGGGGGACTATAACCTGTAGCATATTTATACGTTTGCATCTGCATCCTCATTTTGCATTGTCAGTTACTTGCTGAACTTGTATCTTATTTCCTGCATCTCACAGGTTTTTCAGGATTGACGAACAGAGAGTCCACCGTTATTCAACCAGAAACAACTGCAAGAAGATAATGGATCAAGTTCAGGTCGAGATGCAGGAAATCCGCGAGAAGCTGACTTTGTTCATACAAGCCAAGAAGAGCATGGCCAAGGGCCAGGAGAATCTTCAGACCTTGGTGCAGCCGCTGCTGACGCGGGCAAACGGAAATGGCAATACTGACCACATTTATGTTGAAACTCCTGGCCGGGAGAATGAGATACCGGCAGTTGTTACTCCACCTGTTGTGACTGTCAACAGAAACACTGGTACTGGTGCAGATGCTGGCGCTGGTAATGTCAATACTGGGAATGGTGGTGATGGGCATGTTGTTAACAACAAAGGCAACACTGTGGATGCTAATCAAGGATTCGTTGACAATGTTGGCTTCGGAAACAATGGGTATGGCAATGCCAATCAGGACGGGAACTTCGGGTTCAACAATCAAGGCTTCGGTAATGACGGTTACGGCAACAATCAGGGGTATGGCTATGGTAATGGTGGGTTCGGTAACATGATTAACAACGGTGCTGGAGCACTGCCTTTCAACAATGGTTTTGGACCTGCTGGGGTCAATCTGGGGTTCGGCAACCGAGGACAGGGTCCTGTGTTCAATCAGCAAGGATTTGGCTGTAACATGGGTTACGATGGGAATGGCAATGACTGGAATGTGGGTCAACAGGATGACGCTTTTTCAGGAAGAGGTATGGGACCTGAAGGCCCTATTGACCCTGTTCAGAGGATCAGAATGCTAGAAGAGCAGATGAAAGGTGTGGTTGATCAGAACTCTGTTGGGTTAGATATGGCTACTATGGGGTTGGTACCAGGGCCGAGGGTGCCGTTGAAATTCAAGGCTCCAACATTTGACAAATACAAAGGGGATACCTGCCCAAAGGTCCATGTACGTTCTTATTATAGAAGGATGTCTACGTATTCCAATGATGAAAGGATGCTCATGCATTTCTTTCAAGACAGCTTATCGGGACCATCATTGGAATGGTACATGGGACTGGAGTCCACCCAGATTAGGAGCTGGAAGCAGTTGGCTGATGCTTTCGTTATGTATTACAGATACAACAATGATTTGGCGCCAAACAGAGTTCAGTTGCAGAGTCTGTCGCAGAAAAATGGTGAAAGTTTCAAAGAGTACGCGCATCGGTGGCGCGATATGGCAGCTCGGGTGCACCCTCCTTTGGTTGAAAGGGAGATGAATGACATGTTTGTGGGGACATTTACAGGAATGTACTATGACAAGTTGCTCAATGTTTCGATGGGCAGTTTCTCCGATATGATCCTTATGGGGGAAAGGATCGAAAATGGAATTAAAATTGGAAAGATTCAGGCAGGCGAATTTACTTCAGCCGGGGGTGCGAGAAAAGCGTCCGGCGGAAGACGACAGGGTGATACTAGCACTGTGTATGGTGGCAGAGGCCGGGCCAGGGGCAGAAATCAGTACATTCAACCTCAACAAATAGCCAGTGTTACTATTCCAATTCCTCAACAACCACAACAACAACAACAACAACCGCAACAACAGCAAAGGCAGAATCAGGGTCAGCGAAGATTTTAGAATGTAAGGCCGAAGAGGGTATTTGATAAGCCTCCGTCAACATATGCAGAGCTTCTTCAGACACTGCTGGGGTTGAATTTGGTCGAGAAAAGGACAATGGAACCACCTACAGGACCGGTACTTCCTAGGGGGTATGATGCTAATAAGCATTGCGAATTCCATTCCGGGGCGCCCGGACATGATGTAGAATCTTGTCATGCTTTCAAGCATAAAGTTCAAGACTTGTTGGACAGTAAAGCCATCAACTTTGGCCAAGTGGGGCCCAATATTGTACAACAGCCTATGCCTAATCATGGGGCAAATGCCATCTTAACAGAAGAAAATTTGAACTTGGTGTTGGATGTTAATGAGTTGAAGACACCATTGAGTGAAGTGAAAAGCAGGTTGCTCAGAGGGGGAGTATTCCCCGATTGTGATGAATACTGTTTAGAGTGTTGGACCCAGCCAGAGGGTTGTAATGATTTGAAGTAGGGCATTCAGGCCATGATCGACGAAGGGGCCTTGCAATTTGATCGAACTGCGGTTGAGAAGCCTATGGAGGCATTATGTGACGAGCAGAATGATATTGCAACAGTGACGATCCCGAGGAAGACTATAACGATAACGGCGCCCGTCCAGCGGCCAACTATTACGATTACCAAAGAAGGGCCTGTTCCCTTTGAGAGTACGAAAGCTGTCCCGTGGACATACGGTTTAGAAGCGTATTGCAACGGTGAAAAGATTGTGGTGAATAGCCAACCAGCTGGAGCTGTTGATAATGTCGTTGGAACGGGGGGCATGACCCGTAGCGGAAGGATCTTTACCTCACCTGAAATAGAAGCAGAGAGGTTGGCCAAAGGTAAAGCCAAAGTAAATGAAAGTTGACCTACTCAGTCGAACGAAAAGGATACGTCACTCAAGGACGTAGAGGAGTTCATGAGACTGATTCGCAAGAGCGACTACAAAATTGTTGAACACCTACATCAGACGCCGTCGAAGATTTCTATCTTGTCATTGTTGTTATGTTCCGAGGCGCACCGGAACGCCCTGCTAAAGATCTTGGATACGTCATTTGTACCGCAAGAAGTTTCTGTAAATCAGTTAGAGGGGATAATGGCACATGTCAATGCTGGACATAGTCTGGGTTTCACAGATTTTGATCTAACACCTAAGGGTCGAGAGCACAACATGGCTTTGCATATATCGGTAGAATGCCGGGGCACCGTAATGTCGCGGGTATTGGTGGATACTGGGTCGTCGTTGAACGTATTGCCAAAGAGAGCCATGATGAAATTGGACGTACGAGGAGTTATTTGCACGCCCAGCGATTTGGTTGTGAGGGCGTTTGACGGAACGAAAAGATCAGTATTTGGGTCAATAACATTACCGCTTCAGGTGGGGCCAGAAATTTTTGATACCAAATTCTACATCATGGATATACGCCCAGCTTATAGCTGCCTTCTTGGGCGCCCATGGATCCACGCTGCAGGGGCCGTAACGTCCACATTGCATCAGAAGTTGAAGTACATGGTGGGTGATAGTGTTGTTACCCTTTGTTGGGAGGAGGACATTTTGGTCAGTCACCTGTCATCATTCAGATATGTGGAGGTCGACGGAGAAATACACGAGACTCCTTGCCAAGCCTTCGAGGGGTTGCGGATTAAAGACAAAGTTCAGGGTTCCAGCAAAATGTCAGATGTGGCAGTGTCATCCTACAAAGAAGCTCAGGCTTTAGTGCAGACTAGTGAGACTAAAGGCTGGGGGCAGGTACTGGAGATTCCCGTGAAGAATAACAAGTTTGGGCTAGGGTATCGGCCGACGTCGTCAGCGTCCTCTTCAGGAGTGCCCAGGTTCAAGGGACCGGTCACGATTACGCCAAGCGGGGTGTGCTTTGAGACTGTCAACGCCATTTCCGACGCCAAAGACGGGGATAGCGACTGCGATATGGACGCGATCAAGCCAAGCGTGCTTGGACAAAGTCTCTGTAATTGGTCCATCCGGGAAACTGTCCCAGTGACTCTTAAACAATAATGCTTTGTTTTATCAATTGTTGAATAATCCTATGTCCTACCCGGCGCATAGTGATGTTACATTAAGGCTACTTGATTATGTGTATTGCACTGTTTTAATCATGAAATAAAGGCGTTTTTCATATTCAAATATTGTAATCCCTGTTTTTCTTGTTTTACTTTAACAATAAATGGCAACATGGTTATTTGTTTTGTTTGCATGTTGAAGCATTTAACCATTTCCTTTGCAGGACTAATATTTCAGATGACATCTCCTACGAACCGCCTATGACTCGTCTCGACTTCGAGCACCCGGTATTCCAAGCAGAGGAAGAGATTGTTGAGGATAGCGACCTGCCAGAGGAGCTGACTCGTTTGTTGAAACAGGAAGAGAGAATCATTTTGCCTCATCAGGAAGAAATTGAGATTATCAACTTGGGGTCGGAAGAAGTTGTGAGAAATATCCGTATAGGGGCTGCACTGCAGAGCAACGTCAAGCAAAGGCTGGTTGAAATACTGCGAGAGTATAGTGATATATTTGCTTGGTCGTACGAGGATATGCCTGGGTTGGATACGGACATGGTTGTGCACCGTCTGCCGTTGCGAGAGGAATGTCCGCCTGTTAAGCAGAAACTCAGAAGAATCAGACCAGACATGGCTGTGAAAATCAAGGAGGAAGTTCAAAAACAGTGGGATGCTGGTTTCCTAGCTGTTACAACTTATCCATCATGGGTCGCCAATATAGTGCCAGTTCCGAAGAAAGACGGTAAAGTGCGAATGTGTGTAGATTACCGTGATTTGAATAGGGTGAGCCCGAAAGACGACTTTCCACTTCCTCACATTGATGTGCTGGTTGATAATACTGCTCAGTTCTCCGTATTCTCCTTCATGGACGGCTTCTCAGGCTACAATCAGATCAAAATGGCACCGGAAGACATGGAGAAGACTACCTTCATTACTCCCTGGGGAACATTTTGCTACAAAGTGATGCCCTTCGGACTGAAGAACGCTGGGGCAACATATCAACGTGTTATGACAACTCTCTTTCATGACATGATGCACAAAGAGATCGAGGTTTATATTGATGATATGATTGCCAAATCCCAGACGGAGGAGGAGCATTTGGTTAATCTGCTGAAACTGTTCAAAAGGCTTAGGAAGTTCAGGTTGAGGCTGAACCCTAACAAGTGCACCTTTGGGGTGAGATCGGGTAAACTGCTGGGGTTTATCGTGAGCAAAAAGGGAATAGAGGTTGAAATTGCGAAGATAAAAGCAATACAAGAAATGCAGACGCCTAAAACAGAAAAAGAAGTGCGTGGGTTTTTAGGGAGGTTGAACTATATCGCCCGGTTCATATCTCACCTAACTGCAACATGCGAGCCGTTATTCAAATTGTTGAAAAAGGATCAGGTGTTGACCTGGAATGAAAATTGTCAAAAGGCGTTCGACAAGATAAAAGAATACTTGCAGGAACCTCCTATTTTGATACCCCCAGTGGCCAGAAGACCTTTGATTATGTATTTGACGGTTCTTGAGGAAAGTATGGGTTGTGTTCTCGGTCAACACGACGAGACCGGACGTAAAGAGCATGCGATATAAAATTTGAGTAAAAAGTTTACCGACTGTGAGTCCAGATACTCAATGCTCGAAAAAACGTGTTGTGCGCTAGCCTGGGCCGCCAAACGTTTGAGGCAATACATGTTGAATCATACAACCATGCTAATTTCAAAGATGGATCCAATAAAATACGTGTTTGAGAAGCAAGCACTCTCCGGAAGAATTGCCCGATGGTAGATGGTGTTAACTGAATACGATATCCAATATGTCTCGCAAAAGGCTATTAAAGGTAGCGTTCTGTCAGAGTACCTTGCGGAGCAGCCTGTTGAGGAATACCAATCGATGAGGTTTGATTTTCCTGACGAGGATATCATGTACTTGAAAATGAAAGATTGTGAAGAACCATTGCTGGACGAAGGACCAGAGTTGGGTTCCAAATGGCAGTTGATATTTGACGGAGCTGTAAATTCCTATGGTAGCGGAATAGGGGCAATTATCACTACTCCTCAGGGGTCGCACATCCCCTTTATAGCCCGATTGACTTTTCCTGTTACCAATAATGAGGCTGAATATGAGGCTTGCATCCTGGGTCTGGAGGAAGCCATTGACTTGCGAATCAAACATCTGGATGTATACGGAGACTCAGCTCTAGTGGTGAATCAGATTAAAGGAGAATGGGAGACACGTCAGCCCAATTTGATACCGTATATGAATTATGCAAGGAGATTGTTGCCTTTCTTTGACAAGGTGGAATTGCATCACGTGCCACGAGCAGAAAATCAAATGGCTGACGCCCTGGCGACATTGTCTTCAATGTATAAAGTTAACTTCTGGAACGAGGCTCCCCGGATTGTTATCTCTCGGCTTGATAGGCCTGCATTTATATTTTCCATTGACGAGGCTCCCGATGGCCAACCCTGGTACTTTGACATCCAGAATTTCCTGAAGAACAAGGAGTATCCGGCTGGGGCATCCAGTCGAGATCAGAAGACTCTCAAAAGATTGGCTGGCAATTTCTATTTGAATCCGGACGGTGTCCTATACAAAAGAAACCACGACTTGGTGTTGCTACGTTGTGTAGATGAGAAAGAGGCGAAGTTGCTCATGGAAGAGATACATGAGGGTACATTTGGTACACATGCTGGTGGGCATGCTATGACGAGAAAACTACTGCGGGCAGGTTATTATTGGCTAACTATGGAAACAGACTGTTTCAAGTTTGCAACGAGGTGTCATAAATGCCAGATTTATGCGGACAAAATCCATGTGCCTCCAAGTCCTTTGAATGTGATGTCATCACCGTGGCCTTTCTCGATGTGGGGAATTGATATGATTGGCAAGATCGAACCTACAACATCAAACGGACACCGATTCATTTTGGTGGCAATCGATTACTTCACCAAATGGGTGGAAGCAGCATCATATGCCAATGTCACCAAACAAGTGGTAGCCAAATTTATCAAACGAGATATTATCTGCAGATATGGAATCCCCGAGCGGATTATCACCGACAACGGTTCGAATTTGAATAATAAAATGATGAAAGAGCTGTGTCAGAATTTTAAGATTGAACATCACAACTCTTCTCCTTACCGGCCCAAGATGAATGGCGCTGTCGGAGCGGCCAATAAGAACATAAAAAAGATTGTTCAGAAGATGGTTGTGACATATAAGGACTGGCATGAGATGCTACCTTTCGCTTTGCATGGTTATCGTACGACGGTACGCACATCAACCGGGGCAACCCCTTTCTCATTGGTATACGGGATGGAGGCGGTGTTACCGTTGGAGGTCGAGATTCCTTCCATGAGGGTTTTACGTGATGTCCAACTCGACGAGGCAAAATGGGTTAAAGATAGACTGAATCAGCTCAGTTTAATGGATGAGAAGAGACTGGCTTCTTTAGCATACGGTCGGTTATATCAGAGCCGGATGAAGAAAGCTTACGACAAGAAGGTATGCCCTCGAAGCTTTCAGACAGGCGATCTTGTTTTGAAAAAGATTCTCCCACCACAAACAGATCACAGGGGTAAGTGGACTCCTAATTACGAAGGACCCTACGTTGTCAGAAAAGTCTTCTCTGGAGGAGCCTTGTTACTATCCACCATGGATGGTGAAGACTTTACGTCTCCTGTGAATTCGGACGCAGTTAAAAAATACTTTGCTTGAAAGTGACCCGCTGGACAGTAAAAAGAGAGTCCAGGCAAAAATGGGGCATCCTGGCGAACCATAAAAAATGAATAAAAGGTTCGGGCAAAAATTAGAGATAAAATTGAAAAAATGTACACCCGCGAAGTCGAAAACCTGAAAAGGGAGATTTTGGCAAAAAAGGGTATCCCGGTGAATTGAAAACCCGCAAAGGGCGGTTCACGCAAAAGTTAGGGATTGAAAAAGCAAATGACTGCGGTTCGGGTTTGATACAACATTGCTTAGTGGTTTGGGAGTACCTAGGGGCCGCCTATCCAAAAACAATCTCTTCCGAAGATCGAGTACCGGGAAAGCGCAGAGTCAGGCGAGTCATAGGAGGATCAGCTCATGGTGTTTGTCTGTACCACGTCGCCGACATGTATACAAAATATTGTTTTGTATTTATGCTTTTTGTGCATATATGTATGTGTGTTTGTGCGTAACTTCCTCTTTTCAGGAGTTGCATCCAGTGTACAAAACTTTGCCTATTCAGAGGCCCGTTATCAATAAAACATGTTATTCAGTACTTGATGCTTGTTCTTTACTGTTTTGTTTGGGAAAGACGCCGATGTTTTTGATAAACTTGCACTTGCATAATCTTGCTGGCCATTGCCAATAATTGCTAAAACTTCGAATTGACTGAAGTAATGTCACGGATGCTAACCCGGGTAGATTCTGTTGTATAGGCCTGTTTTGTCTCGTTTGTGTTTTGCAGGGTTCTTACCTAGGGAGCAAACAGTCAGGGATTGTATTCCCCAGCCAAGGTCGCTTGACGTAAGACCTGATTCCGGTTGATGTCATTCCTCAGCTAGTCGCAGCTTATTCCCCGAGATTTGAAATGACGTTTATCCCTTCCCGAAGAGGGAGTTATCTTTCCCCAGGAGGGTGTCCTCATGGAAAGCCGTCCATAGGATTAATCCCAGCAAGTCAAAGTCAATGTTCCCTGCAGAGGTTGCGCTCCTTAGCAAATCGAAGGTGTGCATGTTCAATCTCCGGCATGGGAGATTCCCACAATAGTTAACCAAGTTGTTGGTTCGAAAGGATTATACTCGGAGGAGGTTTTTCTTGCTCCCCCACAGGTCGTCATGCCATTGAAAGGATGTTGATCCTCAGCAGAGTCCGAGGCTCTGAGTTCGTAAACTGTGCCCAGACAGTGTGCTTTTCCTAGAAGTGTCGCTTCTTCCCCAGCTAAGTTTGTTCACCAGCAGGGTGGCTTGTTCTTTCCTCCCAATGGAAATTGATGTTTAATCGCTCCTTGGCAGAGTTGGTTGTATTTCTGACGTTTATTTCTCCAGAATACCTTATGATACTTGTTCATCCCCAGCGGAGTTGGCTTTATCCTCAGCATTCATGTTGTTGAGACATCATTATCAGAGTGGCCCTGGCAGCTTGAGCCCGCATTTGCATTTGCATATATCGTCACATTTTCATCTACTCAAACGCGTAGCATTTCCTTGCCGTACGGAGCATTACGCCATTTTCAAACATACGCATTTTGAAGCATAAGTCAGGTTGGCTACCTCTTTGTTTTCAGGTGCTCTTCCCTGCAGGTAATTGGACTTCTTGTTCAGGATCGTTTTTAGATATTCAGATTGGCGGCATAAGATATGTGATGATAATGTTCGTCCCGCCATATGTTCCCTTATCAGAGGTGCTTGATTAACTTCTCTTCTTCCTCAGCGGAGTGTTCTTTACACGGCTTCATAATTGGACTTTGGAGTTATTGTCAAAAAATCCCCCGGCGGAGTGTTCCCTCGGGTTGCTGTCACATCAGCATTTTCAGAAAAGATTTCAGGGATGAGACATCTAAAGTCATTACTCGTCGTCAAGTTGGATGTCTGACAGTTGACGTAAGAATTCCCCCGGCAGAGTTCTCCCCAGTTTGCTGTTATGGCTTCATAATTAGACTTTGAAGATTGTTATGTCAGCATTTTATGGCTTCGTAATTAGACTTTGAAGTTTGTTACCATCATGACATGGCTTCATAGCTTGAATTTGACGTTATTGTTAGTTGTTTTCAGCAGTCAACGGTTTCATGAATAGACTTCGAAGTTGTTTTTAAAGAGAGATTTCAGCGATTTGATGTTTTGAAGTCATTACTTGTTGTCAAGGCTTCACGATTTTGACCTTGGAGTTATTGTCAGCATTCAACAACTTCATAACTAGACTTTGGAGTTGTTGTTAGGAGTTCCCTAGCGGGTTTTCCTCGCGTAGATGTTATGTCAGCATGGCAGACTTCATAATTTGACTTTGGAGATCGGCCTAGTTTCTTCGGGTGGCTGTTATGTCAGTGTTACACGGCTTTAGAATTAGACTTTGGAGTCGTCGTTAGCGATTCCCCAACAGAGTTTCTCTAGCAGCTGTTACGTCAGCATTGCGCTGCTTCATAATTAGACCTTGGAGTTGTCGTCAACATCAAACAACTTCGTAATTAGACTTTGGAGTTCTTCAACGGTACCGCATCTTCATGATTAGACTTTGGAGTTGTTGTCCGAAAGTTTGTCCGCATGGAATAGCTTCATAAGTAGACTCTGGAGTTGTTGCCAGTTTTTCCCCACAGAGTTGCTTGTTGAAGTTTCTCTTATCCGACCATCGGAGTATTTTCTTCAAGTTTGCTGTTCCGTCAGCGTCACAGGGTTTCATAATCAAAATTTCAGAGGTTGTCGCCTGTTGTCGAAATAGGTGCCCGACAGCTAATTGCAAAGCATCCCCAGTGGGTTTGGCTACTATAAAGATAAGGCAGAGTTATTGTCCAGTATGATTGACTGAATTGAATTACTATAGGGTGGAAGAATTCGATCCCCAATGAAGCCGCCGTGATTTCTTCGTGTTGACGAAATATTATTATCCCCAGTAGAGTCCTCCTCAAAGTCGTTTGTGGGTTGGGCCCAACGGAGTTAGCTACTGCAGAGATAGACAGAGAAACTATATTCAGAGTATTTTCCCGTATGGATAGGTGGATGAAGTTTCCTGCGTTTAGGCAGATGATTTTCCCGTATGGATAGGTGGATGAAGTTTCCTGCGTTTAGGCAGATGATTTTCCCGTATGGATAGGCGGATGAAGTTTCCTGTGTTAGGCAGATGATTTTCCCGTATGGATAGGCGGATGAAGTTTCCTGCGTTTAGGCAGATGATTTTCCCGTATTGATAGCCGGATGAAGTTTTCTGCGTTTAGGCAGATGATTTTCACGTATGGATAGGCGGATGAAGTTTCCTGTGTTAGGCAGATGATTTTCCCGTATGGATAGGCGGATGAAGTTTCCTGTGTTTAGGCAGATGATTTTCCCGTATGGATAGGCGGATGAAGTTTCCTGTGTTTAGACAGATGATTTCCCCGTATGGATAGACGGATGAAGTTTCCTGTGATTGGACAGAAATATTTCCCAGTGAAGTCGACAAATTTATTGCCCATGATTGATAGGACCTCCTCGTGTTGGCAAGAGGCGGACAACTCATCCCCAGCGGAGTAGCCGGGATTTCTCCGTGTTAACGGAATGTAGCGTCCTAACATGGACAAAGTTCTATTCCTGTGTTGTTGAGATTTCTTCGGGTTGACGAAACGTGAGTCCTGACGTGGACAGATTGGTGTTTATTCGTGATTTGACGAAATTTGGGTCCAGATGTGGGCAAGGTTACTCCTGTGACGACGAAATCTCTGTTCGTGTTGATGCATTTATTTTTCTTCTTGTGTTGACAAGGTTAGTCCGGTTGTGGACGGAGGTGTTCAGTACCTGTGGCGTTACACAGGTGGTTGATGTTGAAATCAGAGTTATCATCAGACGTTGAATCAGTTGTTGCCGTAACAACCAGATTCAGTTGGTGGATGTCGTTCCCCAAGCAGTTGTGCAGTTTATTTCTGCGGTTAGCAAATTTCCGGGTTTCTTGGTATTCAACCGTCTCGTACCTCGATCTTTTGAAGGTCGTTCGCTCTTCATCCAGTCGGGTCCAAGCCGTTTGAATAGGGGCAGCTGTTGCACCCCAAAATTTGCTTAAACTTTTCTTGCCTGATTTATGTTTCATTGCATTTCATTTGCATAGCATAACATAGCCCTAACATTGGCATAGCATAGCATTATTCATTGTGCAGGGGATCAAGGGTGAGATATGAAAGAAAGAGCCTAGCTGGAGGTTCACACAAAATAGAAAAGTCATCAAGAGTATCATGTCAAAAGAGGGCGTCCTTGAGGAGTTTGATCATCTGTATGAGGCCTATCTTTAAGTGTGAGGAGGTATCTGAGGAGCCTCCAGGGTTTAGGGAGTCTTGATCAAGGGTATGATGTGTTAATGAAGCTTAATGAGTCTCTAGAAAGTCAAGAAGGAGTTTAGACAAGTAATTGTATCAAGTTCAAGAGCCATGGTTGAGGTGTGTACAAGTAGGGTTTCATCTGGGTAACCCTAGGTCAAGGAGAGCAAAGAAAGGGCATCAAGACCTAGCTCTAGGTCATGGAAGTCATGGATTGATATGTTTAAGCATGTGTGTGGATGAACCAAGACCAAGTGCAAAAGAATCAAGAGTGGTTGGAGGTGTTTGAGACAGGGTTCCTAGGGTAAAATCCCCTGTATAGCGCTGGACTTCCAAGCCACATAAGTCAAAATACAAGTTTCAAATGGATCTTTGGCCAACATGAAACTTGTATATATTCTCAATACCTTCAATTTGAGTACTAGAAGTCTTCAAGAAGATTTGTAGAACTCAAGTTATGGTTCTTGCAAGTTACAAGTCACCAGAGGACACTGAAATTTATCTGTGAAAGTCACTTGACTTCCAAGAAACTTTTTCCCCTCAAGGAGTTTTCAAATGGATTCTTTGCCAACATGAGAGTTGTAGGTCTTGATCTTATCTTTAATTTGAGTACTATAAGTCCTCAAGAAGATTAGTGGAACTCAAGTTATGATCTTGGCAATCCAGGGGTATTTTGGGAAAGTTGAATTATAGGTCATTTTCAAGAATGTGCCAAAATCTCCATATTTCATTCTTCAAATGAAAAATTGTTCAACATGAGATGTGTTTAAAATGATGTTTTTAGGTCAGATGTGAAGTCATTGTGGGTTGAATGAGCTTTTATCAAGAAGTGCTCCAAAACGGCCTAAAAAGAGGGATTTTTCAAATGATTCAAAGGAGGGAAATTAGGATTTTTGAATTATAAGTCATAAACATGGCATGTGGGTAGTCATTTTGACCATAAATTGCATTCCAAACACATTGGCAATGTCACAATTTTGAGTTGAGTTTCAATTTCATGACTTGCTTTGAAAAGTGCTTTCTTACATTACAAGTTACAATGCCAAAACAAAAATCAGGGCAATTCAGGCCAAGCTAGCTATCCAAACACACTCACAAACCAATTTGCAGTTGAAAGGAACATTCTAGAGCAAGCTGAGAGTGCAAAATCGTGACTGTCACCATTGAGTTTCAAGTGTATGACAGAATTTTGGATTGGTTAATTTGGGCCTTAATTTGGTCCTAGGAGCCCATGAGAAGCTTCTATATATTCATTTCGATGATTCCAGATGAAGGCTGGCGCAGAATTCGTGGAGAGAGTGAAGATTGAAGTTGAGCTTTCAAGGTTTCTAACTGAAAACGGTTTTGAAGTTCAAGGCATAATCAAGCACAATTGAAGGTTGGAAAAGCTTCCTCTTGCTTCACTGATCGTGTCTGGAGAGTTGTGGAGCTTGAATCCATCATCTTCTATCTCTGTTGATCCAATTTTCACAGGTATGTAATTCTTGAATTTCCTCTTGATCTAGGCTGAACTAGGTAGATTCTTGCATGTGGTTAGGGTTTAGATGGAACCTAGGTCGTTTCTGGATAGGAATTTGAGCAGTTAGAGACATTCCAAGATGACATGTGATTTCTGTTTGAGCACGAATTGAGTTGATCATAAGGCTATGAACTGATTTGGATAGATCATTATGATGTACAAAGCATGAGGATCATTTTTGTGGATTCAATTTTGCAAATGATGATGGTTGAGATTTTGGCATAATCTGAAGATGGCTTCGTGTTTTAATTTCCATTGAGAGTTGGATGAAATGGATGTGATATTCATGATCCTGGTGATTTTTTGAGTGAGATAGGTATAATCTTTGTGATTTCTGGTCACCTGCAAGTGGACCTTCACCAGAGAAGACGGTGTTTTCCACCGTGGACCACCGCCTGAGAATAGTCTCAGGTCACCTGAATTTTGGGGAAGATAATGTCTGGACCCTTGGATCAGTCCTTCAGATGGACTTTGTACGCAGATCGTGTGGACATGATTTAAACTCAGCTTTCCCTCCATTAATTCAATACGCAGCGTCTCATTAACGTGACTCAGCTTGTGAGTCACCAGCCACCTCATGCATGCGTGGATACGCTCAGGGTCCTTGGATTTGATTACCGGTCTTCTCATCCAACGCACCTCATTTAATTCAGCATTTTATTTTCTTTTTATTCTTTTTGGATTTATTTTAATTCATTTGATTTCTAAAATCCATATTAAATCCAATTTTGATCCAAAAAATATTTTAAAAATATCTCCATGATCTTGGATTTAATTGTGATTTTCTGAAATTAATAAATCCCATTTTCATGCCTTTTTCAATTTAATTTGATTTTTTCTTAGTTTAATTGCTTTTATTTTAAATTTGTTTGACATGTGTTTTTGCTGATTTTATTGTGAATAATTGGTGCATGATCTTGAGTTGATTCTTGTTGGATTAGTTAGCTTAGAGACGCATGTACCCTTAGAAATTTTATCATATTTTTGTGATTAAATTTTAGGCCAATTTGAGTGATGAACATGAGGAGTGTTAGATTTAGGGTTTCAGAACAACTAGTTGTAGTTTAGGGCATAGTTTGGGGACTTAGTGTTTGATTTAGGTCTTGGGATTTATATGGGGTATTGAGTATAGGCTTAGGTTCCCTTAGAAATCTAATTAGGATTTTATGATCTATTTTAGAATTTTATTTGTATTTTGCAATTGGTGTGATGTTTGTGGGTTTCTCCCTTGATTGTTTGGCTTGTCCAACTTGGTTAGCCTTTGTGCTTTGAGCTTTTGGCTTGGACTCTACTTGGATGAAGTGAAGAGAAATTGAAGATGCTTTGGATAGCTTGAAGGTGCTTGGAGTTGAAGATTTCTCATCTGTTGGAATGCTTGTCAGAAGCTTAGGAGAATTAGGGTTTTATGAAGAGCTTTTTCAGACTTAGTTCATTTCTTTCCTCAAACATGGAATGCTTTGTTTGCTTCCATCCTATCATATGATTCAAAGTCCTCTTAAGGAAGCCCCATCTCTCCCTTGGAGGGATGACTGGTATGCCTTAAAGAGTAGAACTTTTGAGGATACCCTTCTTTGCAGATGATGGTTTCTAGTGATTTCCTTTGGTTTTCACTGGTTTCCATTCATTATAACTTGATCTGAATAACCAATCTTTCTTGATAGAGCTTGCTAGAGATTTGGATGTGAAGATCTAAGATGTTGAGGATTCCTTTCATGAGTTTTGCTTGAAGATGGAGTTGTGTTACTGTCAACTTTGCTGTTGTTGCACCCCAAAATTTGCCCAAATTTTCTTTACCTAGCTTGTGTTTCATTTCATTCACATTAGCATTATCATTTGCATTTCATTGACATATATGCAGAAGATTAAGAGGTATGATTACCAATCAAGATCTATACAAGACTGTGAGGCTAGCTAAGAAGGTTATTCAAGTGTTCAAGGGTTGATATCCTTGTCAGAGAAGTTAAAAGATCCTCAGAGAGAGTGATTGAAACCAAGTATGTGTGTCTCCTAACTTGAAAGTTGTGGAAAGCCATCAGATGATTCTGAAGCCATGAAGTTGGAATTTAGGTCTTGAGAGAGCTCATGAGAAGTGTTGAAGATCACTTTGAGGCCTAGACAGGTCATTATGCAAGATTAAGAAGGCTCAGCCATGAGTGGTGCAGCTAAGGTTTGACTGGGTCAACCCTAGGTCAACTGATGATTTGAAGAAGGTTTAGACCTAATCCAAGATCCATGTGATCATGGATTGATACATTGAGATGTTATAAGGATGATTCCAAGGTTGACTCATCATGATTGAAGAGTGTGAGCTAGGGTTTCCAAGGCTTGACAGTGTAAAATCCCCTAGTTTGACCCCTATTTTCAAGGCAATTTAGCTCAAGATGTGATTGTCATCTCATCTTACCCTCAACATGATTGTTGTAGGGCATGATCTTAGCTTTAATTTGAGTGCTATAAGTCCTTGATAGGATTTGTAGAACTCAAGTTATGGCTTTGACAAGTTACAAGTCATCTGAGGTATGTGAATTGGGAGCTTGAAAGTTACCCAACTTGCATGAAACTTTTGCCTTAGAAGGATGATTCCTATGAACTTTTGGTTAACATGAATGTTGTTCCTTATTCTCTTATATTTCTAGAGAGTACTAGAAGTCCTTGGTAGTATTTGTAGAACTCAAGTTATGGTTTTGACAAGTCAAGGGTATTTTGGACATTTGGTGATTATAGGTCATTTGTGATCATAGGCCATTTTCACCAACTTAGAGGCCTCAATTGAAATTTTGTTCAACTAGAAAGTTTCTCAAAATGGGGTTTTAACCTTGACCATGCATTAAGGAGGCGTTGAAATAGCTCAAGGAGAGGCTTGGTTCAAGAAATTTTGAAAAAAGAAAGAATTAAAAGGCATAAAAGGCAAGAAATTCAAATAAATTGATTTATGTCCAAATGATACAAACTTATAGGTCATTTTGATTGGAAAATACATTTTAGAGACAATGGCAATGTTTGTTTTTTCATTTGAAGTCATTTGCTCACAATTGCATTTGGTAGCTTATGATGTAAGTTACATATGCCAAACTATGCACAAGATCAAAACCAAGGTTCCAATCCATCCCAACACATTCAAAATGTCATTTGAGGAGAATTTGGATGAGAATGAGGTGCTGCAAGAGGCCAAAGCAGAATTGTCATGGATGAGCATGAGATGAAAAATTCAAGAGCAAGAGATATTGGATATCTCATATAGATGGTTCCAGAAACTTCTAGATCATTCCTACTGGTTCTATATATACATTAGAACTGAATCAAGGCCAGGGTTGGTGGAAATTGAGAGAGAATAGAGAGATTGCATTCTGAATTTTCTTCTTGCAAATCAAATTCGGTTACACACATTCGAGCCATTTCAATCCATTTCTTTGCTTTCAACATCTTCCTCTTGAGTGTATGAGTGATTCCAGATAGAATTCAAGCCAAGATCATTGCAAAATCGTGAGAGAGCACTTTGAGTTCATAGCTTGCAAGTCAAAATCGAATTTAAGGATTCAGGGAGTTTCAATCCAATTTGTTGAATACAGAAGTTTCATTTGGTGTTAGTGAAGGTATCTGGAGATTCTTGGAGGTTGATTTGAAGGTTTCAGTGCTCTGTGCATTCAAAATTTGCAGGTATGTAATTCTCATCCTATGGCTTGATTCGTGTAGTTTCTTTAGGTTTTGATAGGCTAGATTCAATATAGATCATTGCTAGAAGCTTTCTGGATAATTAATTTGAAGATTAGAGACAATTTAGGGTTTATGCCATTTTCGGTGGAGAGTGATTTTTTTTTATCCTTGCGTTTTTAGCATGATTAAATAGTGTAGTTGAGTTCCTGGTGAAATTTAGAGCAAGATTCATGTAGAACTCGTGGCAATTGGTGGTCTGTAGAGGGAGTTAGGGTTGCGTGATGGTGGCCGGAAAAGCCACTGGCGGTGGCCTTCGCGCGCGCAGGTTGGAAAGTTGCAGAAATTTGAATTGAAGAAGACGTAATCTAGGGCGTCCATTTGTGAGGGAGACTTTGACTCAGGCGTCCATCCAATGGAAGTGATTGCGCCACATACCCCCTCCCCTATGCGCACCGTTTTGGTTTAATGAGAAATCCCAGGCTTGTTTCTTCGCTACATATACCAAGAAGAAGCGAGTTCAAGTCCTCGCGTGTGCATCTTTCTATTAATTTGAGAGCTGAATTCCATTAATTCAAGGCGTTGGGCTTTAGTATACAGATGCTTTTGACACCCCCTGCTCCTTGGGCCCAAGCGCTTCAAGTGAATTTTGTTGCTAACTGCACCCTCCCTTCATTTCTTTTAATTTTGTTTTCTTTTTTAATTGTTGTTTTCATATTGTTTGATTTTAATTCCCAAAAAATAGTAAAAACTGACATTAAATCTTGAGAAAAATTGTAGATGCAATTTAAAATGTCTAGATTTTTATCATGATTTTTATTTTTATTTTTCATGCATTTGTCATTTTATTTCATATTTCTTAGTTTAATATGTGTTTAATGGTGGAATAATTGTGTGATGATCTTGTCCATGTTATTTCTTACTCTTGGTTCTGAGTTTAATCTTGAGATTTTTCATGATGGTTATATAAAGGTTGATGATGTTGTGTGATTTTTATCATAATTTTTAGATGATTTTTAATAAGGTTTTAGGATGGTTGTTTAGGAGTGTTCATGATTGAATCCCTTTGATGTACCCTTGAACTTTAGGTTTAGTTTGAACCTCTTAGGCTTAGGTTTAATTTCTGATTTTTGGACTATAGCATGTTGATACATGTAGGATGATGTGATATTTTCCTTAGAATTTTTAGGAATGATTTTCAATTAGTTCCCCATTTTACAATTAACTAAGTTTTAGGTGATCCTAACTTGCTAATTCAACTAGAATGACTTCTTTAGTTCCCCTAGATTAGGGTTTTGCCTCTCTTGCTCTTGGATGGTGTTGAATACAAGCTTGGGCTACCATGGATTGAGATGAAGAAGCTTGAATGTGGAGATTTCCCTTCTTTGGTGTAGTGTTGATTAGGTGTTAAGATTAGGGTTTGCAGGAAGAGCTTCTAGATAGATTCTCTTCCTTCATAAACATGGAAGGTGTTGATCACTTCCATTCTTCCCTATGATGTAAGGTCCCCTTGTAAAGGTATCATCCCTCCTTTGGTAGGATGTGTGGCTCTTTACAAGTTGGTAGAACCTTTGAGGGTTCCTTTCTCTGATGAGGGAATGCTTAGTGGTGACCTTTGGTCTTCACTCTGCTGACTATTATCCAAACCCTGCTCTTGTTAGATGAATCTTTCTCCCTTGCTAGAGGATGGAATGCCTTGTTAGAAGCTTTGAAGAGAATGGAGGTTTCTACTTCTCTGTACTTGAAGACTACCCTTAGAGCTGAAGCTTGAGGATCAAGAGGAACAAGTTGACACTTGTGGGAAGGAGATCAAGCTGAGATTGAAGAAAGAGCTGAAGCTTGAAGAAGATGAAGAACAAGTTGATACTTGTGAGGGGAATCCATGGGAGATTGAATGAAGAAACTGAAGCTTGAGGTTGGAAATCAAGTTGATACTTGTGATTTCAATGCATTGAGTCCCTGAAGGAACAAGTTGATGCTTGCTAGTGGGATTGAAGCCTGAAGGTGGAGTTTGCTTTGGAGTTGAGGTCTGGAGAAGAAAGGATAAGTTGATACTTATGTGAGATGTATTAGAAGCTTGAAGGAGAAAGTGGACACTTGCTGTTGAAGATGGTAGCCTTGGAGGGCAGTTGGAGGCTGAGGACTGAACTGATGTCAGAGGAGCTTTGCTGTGAAGCTGAGGAGGCTGTTGATCTGCTTTCTTTCCTGTCTGTTTTCTTTCTGTGCAACTGTATTGGTGTGACTTGTTTGATTTGCTTGATGCATTAGAATAATTTCATATTTAGATTGATTTAAGCTAGGAGCATGATTGCACTAGAGGTTGAGTTGCTCCCTCTGCTTGTATTTTTACTCTATGGCTTTGCTTGCGGGTATTCGGTAGAGCCCTACTCTCTTGCCTATGTGGTTTGTGTTTTGCTTGATAGCATGTTATTTCCTCTGTATGATTACAGTTATTCATATTTGGTTTGAGGTTGAGATGAGCTTGTGGAGGCTGATGTCCCACACACATTTCCTCCTTCACTTGCATTGCATGCATTTTACAGTCGTTTACTGTTTACTGTTTAAGCTGATGCTTTATCTGTTTCTGTTTATCATTGACATGATCCCCTAGGAATCTCACTTCCTTTGATAAGGAAGTGATGATTATAACTTTAGGTTGAAACCTATGCATGATAACTTCTAGGAGTTCCTCGTTTCAAACCTCAACGATAGGATGAATCCTTGGCATGAATACATTAGGACTTGATAGTCTCCCCTTAGTTGAACCTGTTCGTTCTCTCTTCTCATCTCAAAACAAATCAAAATACAGTAATAAAGGTTAACTGATGTCGTACGTTACGAGCCTTAAGCTATCTGAGAAAGGATTGTTAAAGAGTTTCTTTTCAACAGTCTGGATGTTTAGTATGGCACCATTTGGGTGACATGCGACGCATTCACTCTCAGGTCATAGTCTCTAGTGCGGTATTGGTTACAAACATCCATAAAAAACAGTTCTTCCGTAAAAGACATAAAACGAACTTCAAACCTTTTTGCCCCGTGGGCCCATAATTTAAAGGAAGCTTTTCTGAAGAAAAGAGTGTCGTTAACTTTCAGTTCTACCGCAAACGGTAATGCCTAAGTCTCCAAGGGTCGAGCTGCGTACACCAAACTGCTGGAACTGTCTGTTAACCCTACTCGAAAAAACAGATGAATCTGAATTCCCGTAATCAGTATTATCCCGAACTACGTAAGCTCTGATCTCTCATACCTGTTGAGAGTACGTAGGCACAATACTGATGTATTGGCGAGCCACCTTCCCCGTAACCCGTAGTTAGCCGAACTACATTGACTCTGATTTCTCATTCTCTGATGAGAATATGTAGGCATGAAGCGCGACGCTTTGCCGAGTCATTTTCTTTTCTTTTCAGACCATCCTTGATAGGTAGATAGATAAAACCAACCCGTCAGATAAACACAACAAGCGTGGATCCTATCGAGTACGATGGACGTGAGGGGTGCTAATACCTTCCCCTTGCGTAACCGACTCCCGAACCCAGACAATGGTTGCGATGACCTTGTCTTATACCTTTTCTTCAGGTTTTTCCGATCGTTTCCTTTCCCGTTCTGAGGGATAAATAACGAAAGGTGGCGACTATTCTGTTTTGCCGGCACCTTATTTTCGCGGAAGCGGCAGCTGTCAGGAGCTTGCTGGAGAATTGAAGCTAGGGTTTACTGTTGCTTTTGAGCTAGAGTTTTCTGTAACTGTGGAGCTTAACTGTTTAGGTTTTGAGGAGCCTTATTTGAAGTGTGCTTTCTCTTCCCTAGAGGTTGGAGATTGAAGTTTATTAAAGCTTGAAGATATGAGCTAGTCATGAAAAGGAAAGTTGTTGCTGACAACTTCTTGCTGTTTAACCAGCTATTGCTGTCAGAGCTGCTGTTTGCTGTAGGAGTTTGATGCTGCTGCTTGGGCTGCCTCCTTTGGGTTTTGTTTTCTGTATTGTTTGTTGGCTTATGTAGCTTGCCCCATAGGTTTGAAGTGAATGTTGATTCATTTTTCCTGTTGTTTTCCCAGGTTCGAGGTTGAGTGGGACTCCCTTGCCTCACTTGTACTGTTGCACTGCATGTATTTTACTGTATTTGCTTGCTTTCTTTTCCGTTTATCCCCTAGGATCTCTGATTTCCTCTGTGCAGGAGGGAATTATGACAGGCATTAGGATTCTTATCCATGCATGACAACATTAGGTTAGTTTTATTCCCTTTTCAACCCTAGGCTTTTTAGAGCTTCTCTCTCTCTCTCTCCTTATCTCAAAACAACTAAAAAACACAGTAATAAGGTTAATCGATGTCGTACGTTACGAGCCTTAAGCTAGTTGAGAAAAGGTTTCTGGAGGGTCACTCTTCAGCAATCTGACTGCTTAGTATGTTACCCTTAGGGTGACATGCGACGTAGTCACTCTCAAATCATAGTCTCTAGTGCGTCAGAGATTGCAAACGAACTAAAACACACTTCTTTCGTAAAAGATTCAAAACAAACATCAAAGTGTCATTTTTGTCCGCTTGGACTCTTAATCAAGAAAAACCCTTTCATAAGGTAATAAAAAATAGTTAGACCAGCTTGTGTCTTCCGTAGCCCGAACTACGTTTGCTCTGATCTTTCATGCTGTATGAAAGTACGTAGGCATAGGATGATGTATCCTAGCGAGCAACCTTCCCCTCCTTTCCCGTAGGTAGGCAAACTACGTTGACTCTGATTTCTCGTTCCGGACGGGAATACGTAGGCATAAAGTGCGATACTTTGCCGAGTCATTTTCTTTTCTTTTTAACCCTTGACCTATAGAGTAGATAGAATACAATCTGTACCAGAGACAAGCGTGGATCCTGTCGAGTACGACGGACGTGAGGGGTGCTAATACCTTCCCCTTGCGTAACCGACTCCCGAATCCAGGATTTGGTTGCGACGACCATTCCTTTCCCGTCTTTACGGTAGGTTTACTTCGAGCGTTTCCTTTCCCTCCGTTGGGATAAATAACGCATGGTGGCGACTCTTCTGTTTAGCCGGCGCCGATTTTCGCAGTAGCGACAAGTGTCATGAGTCATGTTGCATGTGAAGCATCATGGTGTGCATTCTTGTGTTGATTGATCCCTCAGAGGATTTGCAGAACCTCGTATGTTGCGATGGTTATATTGATTCCTCGGAGAATCTGCAGAACCTCGTGTGCCCTTGTGAGGTGTGAGCGATGGTTATTTATTGATCCCTCGGAGGATTTGCAAAACCTCGTGTGCCCTTGTGGTGTGTGAGCGATGGTTATTTATTGATCCCTCGGAGGATTTGCAGAACCTCGTATGTTGCGATGGTTATATTGATTCCTCGGAGAATCTGCAGAACCTCGTGTGCCCTTGTGGGGTGTGAGCGATGGTTATTTATTGATCCCTCGGAGGATTTGTAGAACCTCGTATGTTGCGATGGTTATATTGATTCCTTGGAGAATCTGCAGAACCTCGTGTGCCCTTGTGGGGTGTGAGCGATGGTTATTTTTGGTTCTTCAATTGAACCTGCTGAAATGAGTCGGTACCGCATTTGCATCTGCATAGAGTCGTGTGTCGGTCTCTATGAGTTTCATGTTGTTATCTTCATATGATGCATTGGTGAAATAAACATGAATGTAGATGTTTATATGAATTAACGTGAATTACGGTAATGGCTTGAGTGAGTATGCTTGAAGATATGTATTTATATATGTATGTGAATATATGTATATATGTGGGTTTACATGGATTGATGTAAACATTGGTGAATGCATATTGTATATGCTTGATGTTCTATTTATATATAGATACTTATATGGATACATTGCGATGTATGGAATGATTGAGATGTATAGAATGATTGTAAATGTTTATGTGAAAATGATGTGAATTAGAAGTATGATTGTATATGCTTATATGATTTGCGGTAAATGAAACATAATGTATATGTGATTGTTAGGAGAAGTGTGCATATGTATATATATGATATGTTGATGTGGGAGTGGTGAGTGTGTGAATTGATTGAGAAATGTGGCATATATGTATTTTATGATTGTTTATATACATAATTATATGCATTGTTATTATGGTAATATTTCTCACCCTTCTGCTGTTTTATGATGCTCTATGAGGCATTGCAGATTAGGATTGCTGGAGGTTTTCTTTTGGAGTGTAGCTCATTTCTCTTGAGCCGGTCGCTCTGATAAGTAACATCGGGTAGCTATGCTTGTAGAGTATCTTTGTGATACATTACATATGTAATAGTTGATGATGTTTGGTAAACTGTGATTGATGTTATGAACAACCTAATGGCGTGTACTTGTATTTTATCATGTCTTAAGTAATTCAATGTTTTAGTCTTCCACTTTAACAGAAAACATGAATATGCCTATTTTAAGAACCATGCGTTTCTTTCTTTTTAGTTGAGATTTACCCCTTTTGAATTATTTCTTTATAAACATTAATATTCATGTGGTCGTTTCTTGAGTAATGTGACGCACTTCTTTCATACCATGAAATAAATATACTCTGATGGAATTTTTAATTTGTGCCTAAATGATTTAATTGTGTTATTTGGGGGTATAGAAAGGGGGTGTTACACATACAACGGTTATGCTTTGTCCATCAATCGTCTAAGGACGACAGACTTTTCTTTCCGTCAATTCCTATTGACGACGTGTACCTCCGAGCAGGTTTTCTTCCCGTCAGTTCCTATTGACGATGTGTTTCCCCCGCAGGAATTTTCTTCGTCTATCTTTAGACGTCGTGAGTTGGGGTATGGAATCTTCTCTGTCTATCTTTAGACGTTGTGAGTTTGGATATTGTATGTTCCTCTCGTCTATCATTAGACGATGCGAGATTTGGATTGTTCCTCTCGTCTATCATTAGATGATGCGTGATTTGAATATGATTTTCCTCTCGTCTTTCATTAGACGATGTGAGATTTGGATTGTTCCTCTCGTCTATCATTAGACGATGCGAGATTCAGACAAGGTTTTCTCTTGTCTATCATTAGACGATGCGAGATTTGAACAAGGTTTTCCTCTCGTCTATCATTAGACGATGCGAGATTTGAGTATGGTTTTCCTCTCGTCTATCATTAGACGATGCGAGATTTGGATTGATTTTGCTCTTGTCTATCATTAGACGATGCGAAATTTGAATTGATTTTCCTCCTGTCTACCATTAGACAGTGTGAGCCTTCGGGATGGTGCCTTTCCGTATATTAGTAGACGATGTGAGTATGGATTTTGTTCTCCTTCGGGATGGTGTCTTTCCGTCTTTCTTTAGACGATGTGAGTATTTCTCTTCCTGTCTATCATTAGAAGACGTGAGAGGATCAAGTGCATGTTGATCCACCTTCGGGTTTGTTATCTGTGGCGTCACACAGGTAACTGGTGCTAAAGTCAGGTTTTTTGTCAGATGATTGATCCGTTTGTTGCGTGACAACTGGGTTCAGTTTTCTGGATATTTATTCCCCAAGCAGTTTGTGTAGTTTATTTTTGCAGGTTGGCAAATTTCTGAATTTCTTTTGTGTTCAACTGTCTTCTACCTTTGAATGTTTAAAAGTCGTTCGCTTCTCAACCCTTCAGGTCCAAGCCGTTTGAATAGGGGAAGTTGTTGCACCCCAAAATTTGACCAACCAATTATCGCATTTGACTTATGTTTCGACTCATTTTGCATGTTGCATCTGCATACCGCATACATTGCATTTTCCAGTCAGGTTGGCTTTATCGAGATTTCAGTCTCTTCTCGCATTTCAGGCAGTCTCATACCATTTTGAATCCGAGGATTTGTTTTGGGAATTGGTGCTCGTCCCGGTGTTTTCAACTCTTGCTGTTGTTTTTGCGGGCATTTTGGGGTCCAGTTTTTAACGCTTATTTCGCTGTATTCGCGCATCTTTTTTCTAATCGATTTAATTGGCTTTATTGCATTTTATAGAATTTTTCCTTAATTTTTAGCTTTAGGAGATAGATTTAATTGTTTTTTCTAAATTTTAAATAGATATTAAATAGATTTTAAAATAGTTTTTAGAGGTTAAATTCTTTTTCTAGAATATTAATGGAGTTTAATGGATTTTAAATCATTTTTTCTAGATTTAGTTTCTTTTGAGAAATTACATATTTAATTCATTTTTTAGATATTAAGTGATTTTTTTTAGCAATTAATAGATTTAATTAATTTTCTAGGTTTAATCCATTTTTTTATATTAACTGATTTGTTTTAGAATAGTTTAGTTTTATAATACCTTTAATAGATTTTCTAGATTTTAATATTGTGTTTAGATATTATTTTGGATTTTAATAACAATTTTCTTTTGATACTAATTCATTTTTTTTAGAATATAATAGGGTTTAATATAGGTTTTAATATTCTTTTTACAGATTAATGGGTCTTTATTAGGATATTGGGGTTATTAACATTTAATTTTCAGTTGATTAACTTTAATTAGGTTCAAAATAGTCTTAATTGTTGTTTAGATTTTAATTGCAATTTTAATCATCATTAGTTGCAATTAACTGAGTTTTAATAACCATTAAGTAATTAATTGAATCAGGTTTAGTCTTAATAAGTCTTTAATTGAGTTCACTAATCAGTTTTTTTGCATGTCCACTAGTCTGAATTCGTGGGCCAGGTGTCATTCTAGAGGCCCAGTCCAGTCTGCGTTGCGACTTGTCACCATATAAGGGTCCCACGCGTGTTTCTCTCTCCTGGACACAGAGTCCCACCTAACTCCCATGCGCCACCTCACTACCTGCATGGCTGACACGCCACCTCACACTTTCCCCTCCCATGCGTCCTGCCACGTTTCCCCAGCCATCTCACCCTCGCCGCCGGCCATGCAAACAGCCAGAATTTCTCGCCGGAGAAATCAAGCCATCCAAACACCACCGTAACTATCTCCGGCATCCATTTCTTCACCGGAAACTGCATTCAAGCAGTGTTCATCAGAAATTCCCAGATTCACTGTGTTCTTCATCCTTTTCATATGAAACCCAAGAGCATCATCGTCTTCACCATGATCATCACCAAATCCAGATTCAAACCTTCATCAAGATCCATCAAGATCTTCATCGTTTTCTAGAAAATCAAGATTCTTCAACGGAACTCCATCAACTCCACTAGAACCTTCATCATTTTCCTAAGGATTTCCCAGAAACCTTCAACCAAGTTCAACTTCAACCTTTTCCAGAACTTCAAGATCGTAACCGTTCATTGTATGATCTTCATCATTCTGCATCCTTGTTCATCAGTCTTCTCAGAACGTCCATCAATTTTTCTGGATTCCTTCAACGAACTTCATCCGTTTCCGCCAAGATCATTATCTGTTCATACGTTTTATCCAAATCCTTCGTATCCATCAAGATCTAGTCCAGATCTTCGTCATCCTCAAGCTTCAAGATCCAACGCCATTTCCAGAAAACTTTAAGTTCATCTTAACTTCACGAATCCTTCATTCGTGTTCATCCTCAAGGCCATGCATCCAAATTCACACTCTGTCTTATGGATTATCAACCAAAACACTCGGCTGACCTTGCAATCAACATCAAGTTCCCCACGGATCCACGTCTCGACCGTCTTCATCAATTCACTTTTAACAAATAGCAACATCCGTGCGTGCCACAGTCGGAAAATGAAGAGGGCGTGAGGTCTAAAAGAAAAGTTGGAAGACGGAGAAAGATTTCTTGAATGGAGAGGATTTTCTGGGAGGTGGTTTTGTCTCGGCTGAGGAACAGAGATAGTGGGAGAGACAAGTGTTCAAACGGCGGTGGTGAAGGTGAAAGAAGGTTTTAGGGTTCTGAATGGAGTTGGGAGGGGAAAGGTCTCATGGACCAGTTTGAATTCATTGGGCCTGTGGCCCAATCGATTCCAGTTCACACCTTAGTTTTCCTCATACGCCCCATGCTGTTTTTTTGTGTGTTTTGTTTTGGTGTTGGGCTGGGCCCAACGAATAACTGGCATTCTTCATGTTGCTACCTCCGTTTCACTGCGCGCACACCCCCATTTCCCTTGAGTTCTTTATTTTTCTGGATGTATTGTGGGCTGGGCCCAGTTTTGTTTTTCTGCATTTCACCCTTGTTATGCTGATGTACCCCCTTCCCTTTACATATTTTTAATTTTTTTTTGTATTGGATGGTTGATTGTAATAATTGTAGTTTTTATTTTTCTATTTTTCTTTTAGGGATTATTTTTATAGTTTAGAATATTATGCATATTTTTACTATAGATTTTAATATAGAATTTATAGTCTATTGTTTTTAAAATATTATAGAATATTGCATAGTATAGAATTTTCATTCTATTTTCTTATAGGATATTATTAGAGTTAGATAGATTTTATATGCTATTTTCTATTACGCATTTCTTTAGAGATTTTATTTCTATTAGAGATTTATTTTCAATTTAGGAGTAGAACTTTATTTTCATTTGTGATTGGATTTCTCTCCTATTTTCTCTCCTCATTTCTTTTCTTATCCGATTTTATCTCCGATTTTATTTCTATTAGAGATGTATTTTCAATTGGAGAATGATTTTCGATATCATTTCTCTATCTTGTCTTTGACACGAATATCAATACGCTACCTCTTAGAGTTCGATTCTCGTATAAGTCGAACCATGATGGTCTAAGCGTTACATTGGTACTGATTCGAGCGTCATCATCAAGGATCCAAAGAGGAGAAGATTGGAATGGAGCTTGCGCACATGTCAAGATCCAACGGAGCCGCTTCGTTTGATATCATCTTTCTGATTCAAGTCTTCGTGCAACTGTCGAGTGTTGTGAGCCGTAGCGTTAGATACGTGGGAAATGACAATCGAGCGGTCTCCCCTCGATCGTTTAGAGTGTTTAGTATATATCCCTTGGGTGATATACGACGCACTCGCTCCTACGCCTTAGGTTCTTGCGTGTGTGTCCCGAGTTCCTTTCCGTTTAGGCGTGTTAAGTCTGCTTCCTCTTTGTTCTCGTCCCCGTGCGATCGAAACCCTTTTCTCTCGCGTTCAGGCGATTGAGACCCCTTCACTTGCCCCCGCGTAATCGAGACTTGCCTTCCTGTAGGCCGAACTACGTTTGCTCTGATCTCTCGTACCAGACGAGAGTACGTAGGCATAGTATTACGATAATCCTAGCGAGCTCCCTTTTCCCTTTTCCCCGTTTGTTGTAGTTGGCTGAACTACAGCTGCTCTGATTTCTTGTACCAGACGAGAATATGTAGGCATAGGATGCGATATCCTAGCGAGCACACTAACAACTTACTTATGTGTTCTCTCGCTGCCGTGCGATTGAGACTTTCCCGCTAACGACTGATGTTCCCTTTCTCTTGCCCTAAAGCAATTGAGACCAGACCTTAGTTCTAGTTCCCGTAGGTTCCCATACCTTTAAACCCGACATACTACGTCCGTTCTACCGCAAACAGGTAATGCCTAGGTCTCCGTCGAGCGAGCAACATACACCTAACTGCTAGAATGCGTACGCTAGTATCGTCAATCCTTTCTCTCACCCTCGTGTGATCGAGAACACCCCGTCTAGCTGTAGTTAGCCCGAACTACGTAAGCTCTGATCTTTCACGCCGTATGAAAGTACGTAGGCACGAGATGCGATATCTCGGCGAGCAAATTCCCCCTTAGTTTCTCGAACTACGTTGACTCTGACTTTCCCATTGCACGAGGAAATACGTAGGCATAGAGCGCGATGCTCTATCGAGTCAGTTTCTTTCCGTTTAGCTTTAGCAGCCTTAGATAGATTGTTTTTCACCCGTAGACAAACCAGCAAGCATGGATCCCATCGAGTACGATGGACGTGAGGGGTGCTAATACCTTCCCCTTGCGTAACCGACTCCCGAATCCAGACAATTGTTGCGATGACCTTGTCTTATGCCCTTTCGTCAGGTTTTTTCCGATCGTTTCCTTTCCCGTTCTGAGGGATAAATAACGAAAGGTGGCGACTCTTCTGTCTTGCCGACCTCGTTTTTCGCGGTAGTGACAGTGATCACAATTGGCATCTCAAACAAGAATGATCAAGTGAAAACAATATTAAAAACACTTCAAATTGCAAAATTAAAATTAAAAATTATGGAAAATTAATTAAAGTTTTGAAATGTTTGAAAATAATTTTTGTGGAATTTTTAGCAATTGGGAGATATTTTTAAAATTACAAAACAAAATAGAAAAGAAAAATAAAATGGAAATGGAAATGGAGGTGCAGTAGCAAAACAGAAATGCAAAGAGATCAGGCAAAGCGCGCAATAAGCTGAAAATCAGGGGGTGCCAATATCACTTCTGGCCCAATCCAATAGCCAAAGCTCAGATTAATGAAATTCTGCATTTCATTAATCCTACATGGAGTCAACAATGCCAAATGGACAAGTCAAACGAATTAAAAGCAAACATGCGTGCAGTCAAAGTTTCAACACCAAGCCCCCTCAGATCTGACTGAGTAATCACTAGGCACCGGAGAGATGGCCGAAGACACAGTCATCCAACCTCAACCAAAATGCACAAAAATGGCACCAAATGAAAGCTGAAGTTACACAGGTTCCAAATCCAAGATCCAATCATTCAAAACACTCATGGATTAAGAGAATTGAACGTTTGAAGTTTGGTGCACACATGCTGAAATTCAACCAAACATGAACAACGAGTATGCAAACATGGCCTACTCAATGTAGGGCTTCAGATGCATCCAATATGAACCTAAATCATGGTCTAGAATGAGAGAAATGTGGATTGGAAACTTACTGAATGGAGACACTTCGTTTGTGCTTCAAACGTGTGTAAGGTTACTTCTGTTGCTCCAGATTTATTCCAAATACTTCAAGAAAGATGAGTTGAGCTTCAATTGAACTTGATTTACAGAGAAAAAGTGAATTCGATTTTGAAATTTCCTTGAGAATTTTGAATATGGAACTGCTCTCTCAAGCTCCAAATGCCCATTCTCCGCTCTTAGGGCGAACTTAGAACTTATATATGATGGATCTCAGATAATTTGGAAGGCCCATGAGGCTTCAATTTGATTAATTAGAAAAATTCCCAAAAATGGTAAGCTTCTCATGCACACGTGAAATGCTCTCCTTCACTTCTGAAAACCCCTTCAATCTAAAACATGTACGTTCAATTTGACAATAGAATTGATTTGGGCCTTTGGTTTGATCCAATTTACAAGTTTTGAATTGAAACTTCTTTGTGAAGAAAAGTGAAATTGCACGTGTTTTCTCCTTCTTGTACCAAAACCAATTTGTGCAAACTTCTTATGAGTATATTATGAAAAGAATTGAATTAAAATGAGATCAAACCATGACCTATATTGAGTTGAATTGAAATCATACTTCAAAGTTCATTTTTCACTTGAAAATTCTCCCACATGTCCATAACCATCCATAATTCACATGATCCTTGAGTTCTAAGGTGTAAATTATGTCTCTAGAAGCAAAATCCATGTTGTTTGAAAATTCATTTGAGGTACACAAGTGCATGAAAATGACCTATGTAACAAATGACCTATAATCAAACTTTCCCAAAATACCCTTTCCTTGTAAGGTCCATAATTTTAGTTCCACAAATGATATAAAGGACTTCTAGGACTTTTTGGAAAGCTAATATCATGAAGAATAACTTTTATGTTCACCTAAAGTTGAGGAGAAACTTGGTTCTAGGTAAAAAAGTGTCTTGGAAGTGAGTTGACTTTTAGTTGACCAAAAATAAGTTCATTTGAGACCTCTAACTTAATGGCATCATAACTTGAGTTTCACAAACCCAATGGATGAGTTCTATTACTCAAAAGAAATCTTGTAACATGCACTACAAGTTTCATGTTTGCAAGAAAATGAGATTGAACATGTATCATATGGTAAATTGTTCTTGAAGTTAAGCACTAAAGAAGGGGATTTTACACTGAGATCCTCTGAACCCCTAATTTAGTAACCCTTTGAACTCTTGATTCTTCTAGTAACCCTTTGACTTTTAGTAACCCGTTTTCTCCATGTCCTCCGGAGCCATCTTGATTTGATTATATCCGGAGAAACTGTCCATGAAGGAAAACACTGAATACTGCGTGGTATTATCAACAAGCACGTCAATATGGGGGAGCAGGAAATCATCTTTCGGGATCGCTTGGTTGGGATCACGGTAATCTATACACATTCACACCTTACCATCCTTCTTAGGTACAGGTACGATGTTAGCGGCCCACGGAAGGTAATTCGTCACGGCGAGAAATCCTGCATCCAACTGCTTCTGGACCTATTCTTTGATTTTTACCGCCATGTCCGGTCTGGTTCGTCTCAACTTCTGTTTGACAGGTCAACACTCTTCTCGAAGAGGTAAGCGATGAACTACAATATATGTATCAAGACCGGGCATATCTTTGTATGACCAAGCAAAGATATCCTTATACTCTCAGAGCATTTCAACCAATCTTTGCTTGACATCACTCTGCAATGCAGCCCCTATCCTGACTTTCTTTCTGGCTTCCTTGATACCCAAGTTGATAACCCCAATTTCCTTCTGATGAGGCAGAATAACTTTCTCCTCTTGTTTCAGTAGCCTGGCGAGCTCTTCAGGCAAGTCTTCGTTTTCTTCAATCTCTTCTTCAGCTTGAAAGATTGGATTATCAAAGTCATACCGAGTCATAGACGAGTCTGAGTGGGTGGCATCTGCAATGTGAAACCTGCAATAATGATGATTTAATGTTTAAAATGATATGCAAACAAGCACAAACCACATTTCCATTTTATTGTTAAAATAAAAACAAGAAAAACAGAGATCACAATATTTGAATGCAAGAAAGCGCCCTTTGATTAATGACAAAACAATGTTCAAACATAAAAGATAAGGCCCTTCAGACAAAGACCACTATGTTCTGGGTAGAACATAGGGCTGCACATAATCAAGAAAACAAATCATTACTCTTCATTAGTCACTTGGATGACTTCTTTGATGGTCCAGTTGTTAAAGCTCTGACCAGGAATACATGGCCGGATCCATGCATCCATGCCGCAGTCACTATCCCCTTCTTCGCCGGACACAACATTGATCTAATCAAAAATCACTCCACCACTGGTGAATTGGACTGGTTCCCTGTAGCGCGGCGCGCCCTGTGAAGAGGAAGAAGGTGGGTTGTACCCTAGTCCAAACTTGTCTTGTTTATTGGGGATGCTCAAAACTTGCCCCCAGCCCTGAGATGCTCCAGACTTCACCATTGCATGTGCCTCCTTAAAAGACGACATAGCAACTTCAGACATCTTGCTCACATCTGGCGCTTTCTCCTTAATCTGCACAGTTTCGAAAGCTTGGCACAGCGTTTCATGAATCTCACCGTCAACCTCTACATATTTGAATGAAGACAAATGAATTATCATAATATCTTCTTCCCCACAAACAGTAACAACACTGCCACCCACCATATATTTCAACTTCTGGTGCAGAGTTGATGTTACAGCGCCCGTCGAATGGATCCAAGGTCGTCCTAACAAGCAGCTATACGCTGGCTGAATATCCATAATGTAAAACACCGCATTGAAAACCTCTAGTCCAACCTGGATTGGAAGAGTCACTTCTCTGAAAGCGGACCTCCTTGTCCCATCAAATGCCCGCACAACCAAATCACTTGGGGTGCACATTATTTCTCGGGTGTCCAGCTTCATCAAAGCTTTCTTGGGTAACACATTAAGTGATGACCCAGTGTCCACCAGCACATGTGATAATACCGCCCCTCTGCATTCAATGGAGATATGCAGCGCGTGATTATGGTCTCTTCCCTTGGGCGTCAAATCGAGATCTGTAAATCCTAGCCTATTCCCGGCGTTGAAGTGTGCCACCACTCCTTCTAACTGATTCACATAAATTTCCTGTGGCACGTACGCGGTATTCAGAATCCTTAACAAACAGAGCACAAAAGTAGAGATAAAATTGAAATCTTCGACGGAGTTTGTTGCAAGTGATATACAATCTTATAATCACTTTTCCTGATCAAGCGCATAAACTCTTCCGCATCTTACAACAAAGTTTCTTTCTCACCACTCTGGGAATTCTCTTCAACCACAGCTTTTCCTTTTCCCTTATCGGCCCTTTCAGCATTCATTTCTGGATATGAAAATACTCTTCCACTTCTGGTTATCCCACCGGTCCCTACCAGATTATCAACAGAATCTAATGGTGATCTCTTCAACTCCTGCTTCTGACCATTGCAATATACCTCATCCCCATAATTCTATGGGATCGCCTTGGTGCTTTCATAGGGTACCGACCCTGCTTTAGTGATTATAACGGTGGGCAGCCTTGGCAGCGCAGAATTAGTGATTGTCTTATAAGGAATGGAAATTGTAGCCACCTCATCCTTCTCTTCAACTATTACTTCCTCTCTTTCTTCTAAAACTCTGTCAAATTGCAGGACATCGTCATCCATCAACCTCTGAATATGATTCTTCAATTTCTCGCATCCCTCAGGATGAGTTAAACAACTTGTGTAGTCTCTATCACAACCATGAAATAATCCTCCGCTCAACAACTTATCCTTCATAAAACTCAACGGAGTTTTCAGTTCTTCAACATCAGTCACCAGATTCAAACCTTTCTCCTCAACAATGGCATTTATCCCAGCCGCTCCATGATTAGGCATGGGATTTTGCATAACGTTAGGCGCGTCATGAGAAAAATTGATAGCTTTAATGTCGATAAGGTCTTGCACCTTATGCTTGAAGGCTTTACAATTATCAATGTCATGGCCGGGAGCACCAGAAGGAAAATCACACCTAGCATTAGCATCGTACCTTGGGGGTGGTGCGTCAGTTAAAGGAGCCAAAGTCTTCTTCTGGATCAATTGTAATTGCATCAAATGTTGTAGTAATTGTGATTAAGGCATCGAAGGTGCATCAAATTGCCTGTTCACTTCTCTTCCCCGATCTTGGAATCATCGTGGAGCATAATTTTGTTGTTGTGGACGTTGTTGCTATTGTTGCGGTGCAGCTAGAATTGTAATGCTTGCGACCTGAGGTTGCTGTTGACGATATTGCTGATTTATGTTTTTATTTCTGCCTCGGAAACTTGATACTGCATTTGTTTCCCCCTCTCTCTTCATACTGCCAAAACTTTATCTACCTCCTCCAGCTGAGGATCCTTCTCCGGCCTTTATCTTCCCTAGTTTGATTCCGTTTTCAACCCGCTCACCTGTAATGATAAAGTCTGAAAAACTGCCCGACATATTGCCTATCAATTTCTCCTAATACACTCCCAGCAGTGTGGCAAAAAACATGTCAATCAGCTCTCTCTCCACCATAGGAGGTTGAACTCTCGCCGCCAGCTCGCGCCATCTCTGGGCGTATTCCTAGAAACCTTCATTACTTCTCTGTGACAGGCTCTGCAATTGTACCCTGTTTGGTGCCAAATCATTGTTATACTGATAATGCCTGACAAAAGCTTCAGCCAAATCTCTCCAACTCTTGATGTTGACCGACTCTAGACCCTTATACCATTCCAGGGATGGACTAGAAAGATTATCCAGGAAGAAATGCATGAGAAGCTTCTCATCGTTGGAGTACGCAGACATCTTTCGATAATAAAAGCGGAGGTGCACCCCGGGACAAGTTGTTCCCTTATACTTATCGAAATCTGGAACCTTAAACTTCAGAGGAATTCTCAGGTCTGGGATCAGCCCCAGATTTTCCATATCTAGACCCAGCGAGTTTTAATTTTCAAAATTCCTCATCTTTTCCTCTATCGGCTTAAATCTTCTGTCTGCGTTAGACTGCAGACCAGCACCAAACTCTCTCATAGAGAAAACATCATCTTAATCATCCTCATCCCACTGAGGGCCAGCGTTTCCATGCACAGCACATGTTGGTGAAGGAATAGGGATTCCAGTATGATTACCTCCGCCCAGAGGAATAACAGTTGTTGGGATGGCAGTGTTAGCATGAGGGGTGACATTGTCAGCAGTAGGAGGTATAGAAGCAGTTCCTCCATGTAGAACCCCACTCCCGTCAACCCTTACAATCATCGGTTGCACCAGTGTTCTCAGTTGTTCTTGGCCATTGGCGACCCCTTGCATCATATCCATAAACTGGGCCATACAGTCACGGAACTCCTGCAACTCGAGTCGAATCTGGTCTTAGCTTTGCGTTGATTTCCCCTGGTAGAGTAGCAATGAATCGCTTGATTTTCAATTCTGAAACAAGCTGAACAGACCACAAAAAAGAGATAAGGTTAGCAAAACCTGGAACACCTGCGATGCAAAATGAGAAATGATGCAATATGTAGACATGCAATTATGCTTTAAGGAAATTTTCCCATTGATTCTAGTTTCCTGAGAACAACAAGACAATGGAGAACCAACAGATAAGGTCATATAATCCTCTCATAAATAAAATGAGAACCAGAGTCAATACACCGCGTATCACCAAGGAAGTACAATGGAAACAAACACGACCCCAACCAACAATCCTGGTGATGGTCGAGATATAACATAACAACAAATACAAGGAAAAAACATCAGGTATGATAGTGAGCCTAGAAATCCTCCAATAGCTCCTTCGTATCCGGATGATCTGGCCTAGAAATCAATCCTTGAATGAGCAACTCTCTCTTGCTAATAGTATTCTGCAAGCCCTGAGCATAATCCTCCCAAGCGCCTTCACCAAATGCTTCTTCCAGCTTAGGCCTCTTCAAATATGCTCTTAACTTGTACTCTTCCAACGTTGCAAGAGCTTCATTTAGTTTTAGGTCACTTTCGCGCCAGCGAGAGGATTCAATTATATCTTTCTCATCTCTCACCCGGAGTTGAGCCTTTAACCTGACAATTTATTGCCGCAATCCATCTTCCCGTTCCTTGTTTTTAGTCAGAATAGCGTTCCATTACGCATTGAACTTGGATATCTCTAGTTGTGCTCTTTCTAACTCCTTCTTCTTATCTTTGAAGATGTCACTAGCATTCTTCAAGTCTAGGCCCACTCGCTCTCGGGCACGAATCTCTTCAGTTAGCTCTCTACCCAACTTGTTCACCAGCTCTGTTTGCTTCCTGGAGGAATAAGTAGCTTGATTCTTTTCACTTCTGAGCTGCATAACTTCCTTTTCCAACTCCTCGTTTACCTTGCGTAATTCCTCCTTCTCGGCCCACAGTTGATTGTATCTCTGAATGTCAATTGTTGCTAGTTCTTCAATCATTCTTGGATACAAAGGTTCTCGAGCTGGAAATGGTAACGACAATCTCTCAATTCTTTCTTGAATCCAAACCACATAAGGCTCACATGCTCTACTATTGCTCTTTCCCAAAGAAGGCTTCCTCTTTCGGTGAATCTTACTCCAGGCCTTCTCCAATCTGATCAGGGTCTCACTGCCAATCAAGCTGGTGAAATACAGAGATTCCTGTATTTCCTCTTCCTTTGGAGGTTCCCTTAGAGCATAACCAAATTGCCTCACTACAAGAGCTGAATTATAGTTAATACCACCCTTTCTTCTAATCAAAGGTACATTAGGAAAACCACCACAACTATAGATTATCTATGTACCCAAATGATCTCTGTCAAACCATACCATGTCTTCAAAAGTTAACCCCATCAGCCTCTCTGACCAATCTGCAATATCAGAGATATGAACAAAGGGACCAGACTTAGAAAGATGACTCATGAACCATCTATACAGGAGAGGTACACAGCAGGAGACATTCTTTCCCCTCATATTATCATTCTTGTAATGAACAGAGTGATACACATCTCCCAAGAGTGTCGGCATAGGATTCTTCGAGACAAAGATATGGAAAGCATCCAAGTCCACAAAATCGGGAATGTTTGGGAACAATATTATACCATATATGCAGAGTGCCAAAATAGAATTAAAGACAACCCGACAACCTTCCTCTGCAAAATGTTGAGCTCTACCAACCAAGAAAGGTAATGGGAAACCAGACATTCCATTCCTTTTAACCATCTTTCCTTCTAACTCAGAGGCATCTAGATGAAGCGCATTAGCAAGCTTAGTCAAATTAGGTTCAGCTTCAGAGTGATAAAAAGGCATCTGATCCAAAATAGGAACTCCCAACAACATGGCAAACTCCTCCAGAGTAGGCATCAGTACATAACCAGGGAAAGTGAAACACCTCAACTGTGGGTCATAGAACTGCAGCAAGGTGTGGAGACCTCCTAACTCAAACACTGAAGCTTTATAGACACAACCCAAAAGCTTCCCATACTCTTTCTTGAAATCTTCCATTACACTATGATCAACAGCAGAGATCAAACAGAGTAAAGATCCTATATCTGGTGTGGGAAACTTGTACACAACTGTCTTTTTCAAACAACTCTCCATGTCAGCAGGGGATGGTTTACTAGAATCAAGAGGAGAATATGCACCTGAAACATAAATACATGTCAATGTTAATATGCAAATGAAAATGAAAATGCAACAAGGGATCAAGATTGATGTGCTATTGACTGAGATGAACTGGCGCTTCGCTCTGGCGACTTAGGCTTTGAACTAGACCGACCCATCCGCCAAAAAATACCGGAATACCCAAGTATCAGAGATCAAAGGTTCGCACTGATAAGAAATCCAGGTAGGTTGAAGGCCAAGGTTTCCTGCATAACCCTCCCCACTCACATGTATGAACCTATCTCTGACAAGGTCTAGCATCCTATGCGGTCATCAGCGTCACAGACTTTTGAGAAGCGATGATACGTTCACCATTTCTGGTTTGGCATCATCGTCTAACGAAGCAGCCTCACTTAGCTGACTTCTAAATTATCATTCCCCAGAGTCGACAATCCTCAGATTCAACATCCTCTCAACTGTCCGAAACAGACTGGAAAGGTAGTCATCAAAGAGAATCTCGTCTGAGCGCGAATTTCGTGGGAACTAGTGCATGCCAAACATACAGGTTCACCACTACTTTCCACTTTTAATTCTAGGGTTATACTCAAGCCTGGGTTTTGGCTTATCACACAGTGGAACATTCTCACCCAACAGCACAACAATAATGATATATAACAATACTGAAAATAAAATGCAAATCCAGTAAAGTACAAAAGCAACACATATACACACCCAAAAAAATAAAACAAACAAACGCTAGGACTGACTCGCGTAGGGGATGGGAAGTGTCCCCAACAGAGTCGCCAGTTGTTGCATCGTTGCGAAGAGGGGCCGACAAGGACAGAAGAATCTCCACCGTTCATTATTTATCCCAAAAGAGGGAAAGGAAACGATCAGAGAAAACCTACAAAAAAGGAAGAAGACAAGTCATCGCAACCAAATCTTGGGTTCGGGAGTCGGTTACGCAAGGGGAAGGTATGAGCACCCCTCACGTCTGTTGTACTCAACGGGATCCACGTTTGTTGTCTATCTAAAAGGGTGTTAATTATAAGGCTGGCCATAGGGACAAAAGAAAAGAAAAGAGACTCAATAGAGCATCTCCGCTCAATGCCTACGTACTCCCTCGTGCAATAGGAAAGTCATAGTCAACGTAGTTCGGACAACTACGGGTGAAGGTGGGGAAGGTTGCTCGCTAAGACATCATCGTCTTGTGCCTACCTATCCTCTTCTGGTACGAGAAATCAGAGAAAAAGTAGTTCGGGATGACACGACCACAGATTGGTTCAAGTGTTTTAACTGAGTAGGGTTAAACCTTCGTTCTAGCAGTTAGGTGTATTGTTGCTCGACCATTAGGCGTTACCTCTTTGTGGTAGAACCAAGAGTTAACACACTCTTTCTGAAAATAATTTTCAATTAATCCTGAAGAATAAAAAGATTTGATGTTTTGTTTGTGTTTTTTATGAAGAAATGAATTGAGTTAAGTTTGTAACTCATGTTGCACTAAAGACTATGACTTGAGAGCGAATGTGTCGCATATCGCCCAAAGGGCATACGCTAAACACTCTAGACATTTTAGAGGAATCCCCTCAACTATCATTCCCCAAATACTTAAGGCTCATAGTGTACACAACACTTGTTATCCTTTATTAGGTGTCTTGAAGAAGTTTTGAGATGAGAAGAGAAGATACAAACTCTAAGGGGAAACTGAAGGTGAGAAAAACACTTAGAGGGGGGGTTGAATAAGGGTTTTGAAATACTTATGGCAATAAAAACAACACAGTATTTTTATCCTGGTTCGTTGAACTCAACTAATCCAGTCCCCCCTACCAAGGTGATTTGCCTTTCTCAACAAGGACTTAATCCACTATATTCAAACAGATTACAGTGTCAACCACTAAGAACAACTGTCTTAGTCTTCTCAAGAAATTATGACCACAACTTGGTCTTCTTAAGGAACCTTTTACAAATAAATGTAAACTAACAAGTGTTTAGGTTGCTTCTAAAAAGCTATATCACAAACTGTGATTTTTACACTTAGTTTAAGAACGAAAAAAAAACTATTTAGCTTATGAATAACATTGTATGAGAGCTTGAGAGTAGTTTTAAATTTGATTTCTCAATAATTCTTCCACTTTGAAATTTTGTTGAAGACATCCTTTTATAGAGCAGAAAGTCCAATGCTTGAAGACTGTGCGTGGCAGAATAGTTGTAGCCTTTTTGTCTTCTATTGACTTTAGTTTTCCCAGAAGAGGAATGTTCAGACAAATCCCTTTTGTCTGATTTCCTGTGCCATACATGAATAAGGAAAGAGTCGTTTGGAATATGCCAATGAATATATCTTTGAATAATATTTTCTTCAACAAGCTTCTATCTCAAAGTTATCAACATCAGAGTCTTGATGTTATCAGAGTTTTGCAGCCAAAGTGCTTCAGCGTGAATATCAATCAAAGCAGAGTTTGAATAACAAAGTCTCTGTACTTGCAGCGTAAAGTACTGTTGCACCCCAAATTTTGACCCCTTAGATCTTCATCATCATTTTACGATCATATTCATTTTATCTAACCTTAACCTATTTCAAGTTTGTCTTTGTTAAGATACAGGCGAATTAGGGTTCCGTACAGTCGGGAATCAAAGTCTCAGCGGTTTAATCAGTCAATGTATTGGATTGATTCTCCATGAAACAAGTCTCCACATTATTAAAGATACTCCATTGTGTCAAGTATGAATCCAATTTGAGGTTGTCACCCAAAGATTAAGGACAGTGCAGTTCAGGATCCCCGATTAGGGTTTTTTGATCAGGAAAAGTCAACTGTAGTTTGACTTTAAATTTAAAAGGTGTTCCAATGATGGAATTAAGGTTCATGAAGCTCATATGGCTTAGTGAAGTCCACTCAAGAAGTTTCAAGGCCTCAGGAGACCCAGAACATGAACAGTCGACTCGGTAGTCATCGATCGATCGTTCGGTTGACCAAAAAGTCAACTCTTCAACCATAAGGAATTTGACCTCAAAGTGTGAAGAAAAAATTTTCCTAGTAACATATTACACCTATCCATGAAGTTTCATGGTCATTGGATCAAGGATTGAGGAGTAATCGAGAAATCAGGAAATTAGGGTTTTGAAAGGGGAAAGACCATAAATCCCTAACCACACATCCAATTGAGTTGGTTCAAAGCTTGTTGGAAAGGTCTTGACATTTTCTACAAAAGTCTCACAGTGGTCCATGTGCAAAAAATGAGTAGATTGGGAGTTATGACCAAAATCATCACAAGAGGGGGAAAACACTTAGAAAAATTCTAAGTTACTGGCCTTTTTAGGCATGTTTTCAACCAACTTTGAGGGGATTTTTGACCTAGTTCCAATTGAAATTTGAAAACTTCAAAAACATGAAAGTTGTAGAGCTCCATGAGGGCTTTCCAGAAAGTTATAGAACTCTTCTATAACCCTTGTGAGCTGAGAGTTATGAAGTGAGGAAGTTGGGCCTAAACACTAGTTTGTCAACTTTTCAAAATTCAACATAAATTTGATTTCCAACCATAAAGACATATCTGGTGTGGTGTTAATATTAGGTTGGAACCTGATGTGGGGGAGAACCAAGGGAAAACTAAAAATCTCACCATAATCCCTTTGATTACTATGGTGAAACACAAAAGTAGATTGTGTAAGAAAACTTTGATTTTGCTGCAGCATAACTATTTTAAGCACAGCCAGCTTAGGGATAGCTGTTAGTGAGGACATTAACTGTTGGAGTTAACATTAAACCAGTAGACACACTTTTGAAATATTGAGGTTTCCCACCAATGCAAGCTTGCAATTCAAAAAAGACAGTTCTGCCCCAGCCTTCTTGGCCTATAAAAGGAGGGCTCATTCCACTCTCCAAACCACACCAGAGCACTCTAAGCACCAGAGAAATACAACTCTCATTTCCTTCCTCTCTTTGCTTGAAAGTAAAGAAACCCTCAAAAACCACCAAAATTGCCTTGTGCAAGTCTCATACCAGCTCCATTCTCAATCATTCAAACCCCATAAAAACCATATACACAACCTCAAAATAACCATCTGAAGTTGTTTCCATCATCACATTCACCAAAATATCCATAGGACAAAAAGTCAAACTTCACACTACCATAGTTTGATTTTTGTGCACCTTTCATACCAAATCACTACCTATGTCCATTCCTACCAATTTAACACTCAAAACACATTATATCCATGATATTCTAGCTATCCACCATCTTAAATTATAGCTGGAGGTTTTATAAAGATATTAGCCCATTGATGATCTGTATCAACAAAGTTTAAACTGATAATTCCCTTCTGAACATAGTCTCTGATGAAGTGATGTTTTATCTCTATATGCTTTGTCTTAGAGTGTAAAATAGGATTTTTAGACAAGCATATAACAGAAGTATTATCACAGAAGATTGAAATGTTACTCTCATGGATCTGATGGTCTTCTAGTTGACTCTTAATCCAGAGCATCTGAGTGCTACAACCAGCAGCAACAATGTATTCTGCTTTTGTTGTTGAAAGCGCAATTTTGGGTTGCTTCTTGCTGAACCAAGAGATCAGATGACTTCCAAGAAACTGGCAGCTTCCAGAAGTACTCTAACGCTCTACTCTGTTCCAGCATAGTCAGCATCACAGAATCCAACTAATTTATAGTCATCAGATCTTCTATAACATAAACCCACGTTAGTAGTACCTTTCAGATACCTTAGAATCTTCTTAATAGCTGTTAAGTGAGATTCTCTAGGATCTGATTAGAATCTGGCACATAGACAAACACTGAATAGAATATCAGGTCTAGAAGCAGTCAAATACATAAGAGATCTAATCATGCCTCTGTAGAGCTTTTGATCAACCTTCTTACTTACCTCTTCCTTACCAAGAGTGCTTGTAGGATGCATTGGAGTTTTAGCCAACTTGCTTTCAGTCATATTAAACTTCTTCAGAAGCTTCTTTACATACTTAGTCTGATGTATGTAGGTGCATTTTGGAGTTTGATTGACTTGGATTCCCAGAAAGAATCTGAGCTCTCCCATCATGCTCATCTCAAATTCAGCCTGCATAGATAGAGCAAACTCCTTTCCCAATGTAATATTGGTAGATCCAAATATAATATCATCTACGTATTTGAAAAATTAACAAGTCTTTCTTAAATGATTTACAGAAAAGAGTTGTATCCACTTTGCCTCTGATAAAGTTCTTTTTCAGAAGAAAATTACTCAGCCTCTCATACAAAGCTCTGGGAGCTTGTTTTAAGCCATAGAGTGATTTCTTAAGTTTAAAAACATGTTCTGGAAATTTATCATTTTCAAAGCCAAGAGGTTGATGAACATAAACTTCCTCTTCTATAATACCATTTAAGAAGGAACTCTTAACATCCATCTGATATAAAGTGATGTTATTTTGTGCAGCAAAAGAAATGAGTAGGTGTATAGACTCTAACCTGGCCACAGGAGCATAAGTCTTTGTGTAGTCAATTCCTTCTTGCTGACTATATCCTTGAGCAACTAGCCTTGCTTTGTTTCTTACAACTTCTACTTGCTCATTCAGTTTGTTTCTGAAGACCCATTTAGTTCCAATAATATTGAATCCTTTTGGTCTTGGAACCAGATCCCATACGTCATTTCTGGTGAATTGATTTAGCTCTTCTTGCATAGCAAGTATCCACTCATTATCGTTCAGAGCCTCATCAACAGAAGTTGGTTCAATGATAGACACCAACCGAAAAAGTGACATTCCAGATGATCTGAGAAATGACCTTGTTCTGATAGGGTCATCCTTCTTTCCAATAATCATCTCCTCTGGGTGAGAGGCTTTGATTCTGGATGATCCTTTAACATTTGGTTCTTCAGATATATTCAAATTGTTCATCTGAGCAGCCAATGGAGTTACATTTGGCGTTGCTTCTGGTTCTTCTGCTTTATCTACCTTTGAGTCTTCAGAGTCTGTGAGAATTACCTCTCTATCTGCAGAATTTTCAACCTGCTTTGGCTTTTGATTGCCAAGCTCATCATCAAATCTAACATGAATTTATTCCTCCACAATTTGTATCTCAGTGTTGTATACTCTATAGCCTTTAGAGCGTTCAGAATACCCAAGCATGAAACACTTATGTGCTTTAGAATCAAACTTGTTCAGATTCTCTTTAGTATTCAACATAAAACATACACATCCAAAAGGATGGAAATAAGAAATTTTGGGCTTTCTATTCCTCCATAGTTCATAAGGAGTCTTCTCTAGAAGAGGTCTAACTGACACTCTGTTCTGAATATAACAAGTTGTATTCACTGCTTCTGTCCAAAAATGTTTTGCCAGATTAGTCTCGTTGATCATGGTTCTCGCTATTTCTTGCAATGTTCTATTTTTCGTCTCTACAACTCCATTCTGTTGTGGAGTTCTAGGGCAGGAGAAATCATGTGCAATGCCATTTTTTAAAAAATATTTTCAAAATATTTTTTTTCAAATTCACCACATGATCACTTCTGACTTTAAGAATTTTAAAATCTTTTTCGTTCTGGACTTGTTTGCAGAAGTCAATGAATTCAGAATGAGACTCATCCTTGTGTTTCAGGAATTTTACCCATGTCCATCTGCTGTAGTCATCAACAATGACTAATCCATACTTCTTGCCTCTGATGGATTCAGTTTTCACTGGTCCAAACAGATCAATATGAAACAGCTCTAATGGTCTTGAGGTTGAAACAACATTTTTTGTTTTGAAAGAAGATTTTGAAATTTTTCCTTTCTGACATGCTTCACAAAAAGCATCTGAGTTGAACTTCAACTGAGGAAGTCCTCTGACCAAATTGAGTTTATTAATCTGAGATATACGTCTCATACTAATATGCCCCAATCTTTTGTGCCAGACCCATTGCTCTTCATTAACAGACAGAAGGCATTTTACATTCTGAACCTTAAGTTCTGAAAGATTGATTTTATAAATGTTGTTCTTCCTTTTTCCATTAAAGAGGATTGAGCCATCCTTTTGACTGACAGCTTTGCAACATTTTTTATTGAAGATTATGTCATAACCATTGTCACTTAATTGACTTATGGACAATAGATTATGTGTTAATCCTTCAACAAGTAACACATTAGAAATGGAAGGGTGGTTACCATTACCTATAGTTCCAGAGCCAATTATTTTTCCCTTCTGGTTCCTTCCAAACTTCACATCACCTCCAAATCTAAGCTCCAGGCTTTGGAACATAGACCTTCTTCCCGTCATATGACGCGAGCAGCCAGAGTCCAGGTACCAGGACTGGTGTTTCAACTTTGCTGCTAAGGATGTCTGCAACAAAAATAATTTTGTCTTTAGGTACCCATATTTTCTTGGGTCCTCTGGGGTTAGTAGGTTTGAAATTCTTTCTGAATTTATTTCCCTTATAAGCATCCTTGTTCTTCTGAGGTTCTGATTTAAACACAGGTTTGTTCAGATCAGAACTTGTGTGTTTAATATCATTTAAATGACCAAATTTGAAATGAGTATATAGAGGAGAATACTTTATGATCATTTTATCAACAGGTTTTTGATTTAAATCTTTCCTAGAAGAAGATTCATATCCAATACCATTCCTGTTGTTTCTGCTAACGCCATAGATCATTGAAGCCATCTTGCTTCTCTCTAGGCCTCTAGCCAGAAACTTCTGAAAGCTATAGTCATACTCTTCTAAAATATATTTTGAGCATGATATAGGTTCTGAGTCAGATTTCTGAGCATTTTCTAAATCATTTTTTATTTTAAGATTTTCTGCTTTAAGCTCAGCAACCTCAGACTCAGATGATCATTCTCAGATGCAAGATAGCTTTGAAGCTTGTTGTATTTGAGTTTGATTTGGCTGTAGCTTTCCAGAATTTCTGATAAACTTCCAGAAAGTTCTTCTCTAGTGAGTTCAGAAAATACCTCCTCAGGATCTGATTCTGATTCTGATTCTGATGTTTCTGCATGGTCTTCTACGTCAGCCATGAGTGCCATGTTTGCACATTCTTCTTCTGACTCTGATGAAGAATCAGATGCATCTGAATCATCCCAGGTTTCCATCAGAACTTTCTTTTTATGATCAGACTTCCTTCTTGGCTTCTCCTTCTGAAGTTTTGGGCATTCATTCTTATAGTGCCCAGGTTCCTTGCATTCATAGCAGACAACCTCTTTCTTTCTAGATCTTTTGTGTCCAGAAGACTCTTTACGTTGATCTGGTTTCTTGAAGTTCCTGAACTTCTTTTGTTTATGCTTCTAGAGTTTGTTGATCCTTCTGGACAGCAGGGACAATTCATCTTCTTCTTCAGAAGAAGATTCTTCAGAACTTTCTTCTATAACTTGCAACGCTTTAACAGATTTGTTAGATTTTAAAGGAACAAACTTACCTTTCTTTTGAGATTTGTCTTCTTCTAGTTCAATCTCATGACTCCTTAAAGAGCTGATCAGTTCCTCCAGCGTGATCTTGTTCAGATCCTTTGCAAGCTTCAGAGCTGTGACCATTGGTCTCCATCTGGTTGGCAAGCTTCTAATGATCTTTTTGACATGATCAGCAGTGGCGTAACCCTTGTCCAGAACTTTCAAGCCAGCTGTGAGAATCTGAAATCTAGAGAACATAGTTTCTACAGATTTAGACTCCTCCATTTTGAAGGCTTCATATTTCTGGATCAGCGCCAGAGCCTTCAAAGATTCAAACATATCAAATGCAGTATCTCTATTTGTTATTTTCTCATACTCAGTATGAGATATTGCATTTAACAGAACAGTTCTTGCTTTGTGGTGGTTTCTAAACTCCTTCTTCTGTTGATCAGACATAGATTTTCTGTCAATCTTTTTCCCTTCATCATTGGTAGAATGAGTGTAACCATCAGTTACTAAATCCCATAAATCAGCATCATAACCTAGAAAGAAGCTTTCTATTCTGTCTTTCCAGTAGTCAAACTTCTCACCATCAAACATGGGAGGTTTGGTGCTGATTCTATCTTTATCATCGTATCTGTTGTTGTATGAAGTTGAAGTAGAAGCTTCAACAACCATGATGAATAAAGAACAAGATATTTGGAGTTTTTCTCAACTGGATCTTTTCTGTTCACGGTGAAGTGAGAGCACTAACAGAACCGGAGCTCTGATGCCAACTGAATGTGAGAAAAACACTTAGAAGGGGGGTTGATTAAGGGTTTTGAAATAATTGTGGAAATAAAAACAACACAGTATTTTTATCCTGGTTCGTTGAACTCAACTAATCCAGTCCACCCTGTCGCTTCCGCGAAAATAAGGTGCCGGCAAAACAGAAGAGTCGCCACCTTTCGTTATTTATCCCTCGGAGCGGGAAAGGAAACGATCGGAAAAACCTGACGAAAAGGTATAAGACAAGGTTGTCGCAACCGTTGTCTGGGTTCGGGAGTCGGTTACGCAAGGGGAAGGTATTAGCACCCCTCACGTCCGTCGTACTCGACGGGATCCACACTTGTTGTGTTTACTGGACGAGTTGGTTTATCTATCTACCTATCAAGGCTGGCTAAAAAGGAAAAAATGACTCGGCAAAGCGTCGCGCTTTATGCCTACGTATTCTCATCAGAGAATGAGAAATCAGAGTCAACATAGTTCGACCTACTACGGGATGCGGGGAAGGTAGCTCGCCAATACATCAGTATTGTGCCTACGTACTCTCAACAGGTATGAGAGATCAGAGCTTACGTAGTTCGGGCTACTACGGATTATGGGGATTCAGATTCATCTGTTTTATCGAGTAGGGTTAAACAGCAGTTCCAGCAGTTAGGGACAAAGCCTGTTTGCGTTGGCACTGAAGTTTAACGACACTCTTTTCTTCAGAAAAGCTTTCCTTTGAATTATGGGCCCACGGGGCAAAAAGGTTTGAAGTTTGTTTTCTGTCTTTTACGAAAGAAGTGTTTTATTGTGTTTGCAATTTCAATCGCACTAGAGACTATGACCTGAGAGTGAATGCGTCGCATGTCACCCAAAGGGTGCCATACTAAATATCCAGACTGTTGGAAAGAAGTTCTCCAACAATCCTTTCTCAGATAGCTTAAGGCTCGTAACGTACGAAAGAAATCATTCATGATTACTGTATCTTAAACTGTTTTGAGATGAGAAGAGAATAGGCTCAACTACGGGGAGACTATCAAGTCCTACTGTTGTCATGCCAAGGATACATCCTATAGTTGAGGTTTGAAACAGGGAACTCCTAGAAGTTATCATGCATAGGTTTCAACCTAAAGTTCTATCATCACTTCCTTATCAAAGGAAATGAGATTCCTAGGGGATCATGTCAATGATACACAGCAACAGATAAAGCATCAGCTTAAACAGTAAACAGTAATAGAGTAAAAATGCATGCAATGCAAGTGAGGGAGGAAATGTGTGCGGGGCAGCAGCCTCCACAAGCTCATCTCAACCTCAAGCCAGAATGAATAACAGTAATCATACTGAGGAAATAACAACATGCTATCAAGCAAAATACAGTAAACTGCAATCATACAGTAAGAATAAAATCATGCTATCAAGCAAAATAAACCACATGGGCAAGGGAGCAGGGCTCTACCGAATACCCGTAAGTAAAGCCATACAGTAACAGTACAAGCAGAGGGAGCAACTCAACCTCTAGTGCAATCATGCTCCTAGATTAAATATAGTCTAGATATGGACTTATTCTAATGCATCAAGCAAGTCAAACAAGGCACATCAATACAGAGAAGAAACAGACAAGAAAACAGACCAACTCCTCCCTCTTCCAACTCCAAGCCTCAGCTCTTCTGACAGCAACTCAGTCTTCAGACCTCCATCACTCTTGACAAATATCAATTTGCTTCTCCAGGTTTCAACCCTTCAACATACGTTTCAACTTATTCTCTCTTCTCTAAGCTTCAGCTCCTTAATCAGTTCCACCTTCAGGCTTCACTCTTAACCACAAGTATCAACTTGATTCCTTCAGGATCTCCAAGCTTCAAAGTAAGTATCAACTTATCCTTTGTCCTTCAAGCCTCAGCTCTGCACCCAATCTCAATTGAATCCTCTTCATAAGTATCAACTCAGTCTTCAAGCTTTAGCTCTCTTTGCTTTACCAGTCTTAACTTGGTCTTCTCTTCCTGCAAGCTTCAGCTTCTCAGAGTAACTCTTAATCACTTAGAAGTGTCAACTTCATCCTTCAATCTTTAGGCATCAGCTCTTCATTCAGTCTTTACTGGATCTTCAAGTATCAACTTGCTCTTCTTGCTCTTCAAGCTTCAGCTGCAATGGCAATGCTCAGGGAATCATCCTCTTCCATACTCTTCAGTGAAGTCTTCATCTTCACACTCAAGCCCAACATCTCTCAAGATACCCAAACCAGAAGAAATCACTTAACTGGATAAGCTAGGATATTAAACTGCTTATTGACCACCCAAGGTGACCTATAAGGGTTTAACATCAAAAGAATGGTTCCCTCAAAAGTTCTACTTCCTAGGTACCATCACTTATCCCTCCTAAGGAGGGAGGTGAATACCATGGAAGGACCTTGAATCATGGGGAAGAATGGAGGTGAAAGATACCATCCATGTTTAAGAAAGAAATTGACTAGGTCTAAGCTCTACTTAATTCCTAACCCTAAAGCAACAACAAAACAAACAAGTCTACAAGCTCTCAAGCTCCTTCTTCAATCTTCAAGTATTCCACTACTTCTCCATGCTCCACAAAGCAAGACCAAGCCCACCAAGCCAAGCAAAACAAAATACAAGCCCACAAGGGCAACACAATCAACAATCAACTACAAAAATCAATTAAAAATAGTATACTATTATATTAAAATCTAATATAATTTCTAGGGGATCCTACATGACTACCCTTAATACCCTATATGCCCCAATATCTATCTTGACCTAGAAACCCAAAATTCTAGTGTTATTGTGGACCTATGTTAAGGATTGACCTAATTCTATACAACCTAAAGTCATCTAATCAAAACTAATAAAAAATTAATCACAAAATTATGGAATAAATCCAGAGGGGAGCTAAAGTCCTAATCTAACTATCCTAAAAAGAATGGCTCAAAAATATGAAGGGAACTAGCTAAGCAAAATTCTACAAAACTATGCATCAACATAAAAGGAATTAAAATGCTATTAAAAGAGAAAATACACAAAAAATATTAAAAATGCATGAAATGCAAATGTTTTGATTTTATAATTTTCTAGAAATAAATGTGAAATAGGAGAAAAAATCCCCATGTAAAAATTATCATTTTTCTATTTAATATGATTTTTAAAAGTTTAAAGAAAAATGGAGAAAAAGAAAAGAAAATGGTAAATGCTTGGTGCAGATAGCAATAGTATGCAGTTCAATATGAGAATGGGCTTGAAACGGGGGTGCCATCAACAATGCGTGCTAGGCCCAAAATATAAAGAAAAAAGAAAAAAGCATGGTGCAATAAGTAAAGAACATCAGTTCAAATTCTGATTGGGCCATGGATGGGAGTGTGACTATCAAAATCCACTAAAGCCCAAGACCTCACTTTAAGTGGTACGCTGCGTTTTGGGGTATCTTCAGAACTCCTCTTCAAACGTGAAATTGAATCATGGCCGTGGGATCAAGATAAAGTCAACAAGTCCTTGTGCATCTGACGGCCATGGAGTCATCTTCTTCCTCCAGCCATGAAAATGGAGGGAAAGCTCCATGAACAGAGCTTCAAATACCTAACTCGGGCTCCATCCAAACTCAACCAAAATCCATGGTTCAAAACCCTAATCTGTTCTAAATTCAACCCTGATCACAACCATGGTATTAGGATCAATTGAAATGCTCTCAATCTCTAAACCCGATCCAAGATCAAAACTATGCTCGAACTTCAACTTTAATGATTCTTGAAATTGATTGGCTCAGAATGATCACCACCTCACACTGGTTAAATCTTGCTATTAAACTCATGTTATATCTCACTATACATCGTGTTCTTGATCAAAACAAAATTGGTGTCACTAACCCAAACTTCACCAAATGATCTCAAAGTTTCCAGAATCCATCTCCTACTTGTCTCTAACCATTCTAACCTAACAAATCTAACTAATTATGCTTAAATTAAGGTGTAGAAGAAAAGTTGCAAACCTGTCAAATCTTGAATACCAGATAGGTCAAAGCTTCAGTTCAACCTCTCAAACTCTTCAGAATCACTCCTTGATTGATGTTAATGCTTCTGTTTGCAAAAGATTTAATCCAAGAAGCTTGAATCTCCAAATCCGATTGTGACTTGCAGCTCCCAAAATCCAAATGTTATCTCTTCAATTCTTCATGATCTTGCCCTCAATTTGGTATGCACACATTCAGTATGATCAATGAAAGGTGTTAGGATTGAAAGAATCAATGGAAATGGTGTGGAATGTAGAAATTGATTTCAACTTGCAATGGAAGAAATTGAAATGGCTATCTCACTCTCCTCTCTAATCTCTCACCAACCTTGCATCTGGGCAAGTTCTAATCACTATATAGGATGGTTCTAAACCATCCAGAACTTTCTGGAATCATCCAATGAGAATTTGAGATTCTCATGTCATGAGTTTTTGGTTTCAACTCATCTCACATGCCATCTTGTGTTATACCTCTTGCAGCACTTGTATCTCCTTTGAAAATCTCCTTAGATGAGATGCATGATGTGCTAGGGTACTTAGCTAGCTTGTGTATAGAGTTTCCTTGTGTTTTGCATATGTACCTTAATATGCAAGCAACCATTTTCCAAAGCAAGTCCATGATTTGAACCTCAAATAAAAAATATGGCTGAACCATTGTTTCTAAAATGCTTTCTAGAGTCAAAATGGTATATTACATGCCATGGTTTGGATGTGTAGCTTGGAAATTTCCATTTCCAACTTTGACTTATTTAACTTATGCCTCCATTTTAGGTCATTTTTACCATTTTGAGCTACAAGCCTTTTCAACATCTCATGACTTCCTTAATAGCCTTAAAACATCATTTTAAGCAAGTTTGATGTTGAATATTTTTCCATTTGAAGATTGGAAATAGGAGTTATGGCCTTATGCTTGAAATGACCTATAATCTCCAAATGACCAAAATGCCCTTGACTTGTCAAAGCCATAAGTTGAGTTCTACAAATCCTATCAAGGACTTATAGTACTCTCTAGAAAGATAAGAAGATAAGGAACAATATTCATGTTGACCAAAAGTTCATAGAAATCATCCTTCTTGGGAAAACGTTGGATGCAAGTTGGGTGACTTTCAAGGCCCCAAGTTCACATACCTCAGATGACCTTTAACTTGTCAAAGTCATAACTTGAGCTCTACAAATCCTATCAAGGACTTCTAGTACTCAAATTAAAGCTAATAACAAGATCTACAACATTCATGTTGGGGGTAAGATGAGATGACAATCACATCTTGAGCTAAACTGCCTTGAAGATAGGGGTCAAACTAGGGGATTTTACACTGTCAAGCCTTAGAAACCCTAGCTTGAAACTTCTCAAACTCTTCAATCATGATGAGTTGATCTTGGAATCATCCTTATAGAATCTCAATGCATCAATCCATGATCACATGGCTCTTGGATTAGGTCTCAACCCTCTCCAAATCATCAGTTGACCTAGGGTTGACCCAGTCAAACCCTAATTATACTACTCATGGTTGAGGCTTCTTATTCTTGTACAATGACCTCTCTAGGCTTCATGATGGCTTTCAAGACATCTCATAAGCTCTCTCAAAGCTTCAAGTCCATCCTCATAGCTTCAGAATCATCTGAGGAGCTCCCCCAACTCTCAAGTTAGGAGGCACACAGCCTTGGTTTCAACCAATCTCTCTGAGGATCTCTTAACTTCTCTGACAAAGATATCAACCCTTGAACACTTGAATAAGCTTCTTGGCTAGCTTCAAAGTCTTGTGGTGCTCTTGATTGGTAATCATACCTCTTGATCTCCTGCACACATGTCAATGAAATGCAAGTGATAATGCTAATGTGAATGAGATGAATCACAAGCTAGGTAAAGAAATGTTGGTCATATTTTGGGGTGCAACACACCCTACCAAGGTGATTTGCCTTTCTCAACAAGGACTTAATCCACTATATTCAAACAGATTACAGTGTCAACCACTAAGAACAATTGTCTTAGTCTTTTTAAGGAACCTTTTACAAATAAATGTAAACTAACAAGTGTTTAAGTTGCTTCTAAAAATCTATATCACAAACTGTGATTTTTACACTTAGTTTAAGAACGGAAAAAAAACTATTCAGCTTATGAATAAAATTGTATGAGAGCTTGAGAGTAGTTTTCAATTTTATTTCTCAATAATTCGTCCACTTTGAAATTTTGTTGAAGACATCCTTTTATAGAGTAGAAAGTCCAGTGCTTGAAGACTGTGCGTGGCAGAATAGCTGTAGCCTTTTTGTCTTCTATTGACTTTAGGTTTCCCAGAAGAGGAATGTTTAGACAAATCCCTTTTGTCTGATTACTTGTGCCATACATGAATAAGGAAAGAGTCGTTTGGAATATGCCAACGGATATATCTTTGAATAATATTTTCTTCAACAAGCTTATGTCTCAAAGTTATCAACATCAGAGTCTTGATGTTATCAGAGTTTTGCAGCCAAAGTGCTTCAGCGTGAATATCAATCAGAGCAGAGGTTGAATAACAAAGCCTCTGTACTTGCAGCGTAAAGTACCTTCAGAGTCTTCTTGAAACAATGCTTGAAATTCTTCATACAAATTCTTCATACAAATTCTTCAACTACGCTTCAGAGTCTTCTGCAGCTTCTGCTTCAGAGCATTCTGCAGCTTCTGCTTCAGAGTCTCTTCTGGCAGCGCTCAGAGTCTTCTGATGACTTGCTTCTGATGCTTCAGAGCTTTGCGTAGAGTAATGTTCAGATGCATTTTTGCTTCCATAAGAGTATTTAATTTAATATCTGAAACAAAAACACTTGAACAAAATTAGAGTATATATTTTCTTAATACAAAATTTCATTAGTTATCATCAAAACATAGAGATATAATTAAACACCAATCTGTGTTCTAACAGAAACTAGTCAACCCTATTGTTATCTCTAATGTGCTCCCAAGATTGAGATTAAGAGGGGAAAAGACTATCCTAATGTTATCATGCTTGGATTGAACATTTAATGTCTCTCCTACTCCCACCTTAAACAAATGGGACTAGGAATCCTAAGGGATCATGGAAAAGAAACCAAGTAAACACAAGATAAATCAATCACAAAATGAAATGCAAGAAAGGGATGAAGATGAATTAAACAAGTCAAGAGAATATGCAAACATGATACGCAAGATGCAAGAGATGCAAAGCAAACAAAAATAAGAATAATTTGACTTAAACAAGTTAAAGAAAAATTGATATGAAATGGGAGAAATTACAACTCCTACAACCATTCATACATCAATCACTAATCTCAAAAGGTAAACATCAAAGCTAAAGGAGAAGCCATGATCAAGATGAATATGGGATAATAGGCTTGGGCAGCAAGCAACATGAGAAATATCTCAACCAAATGCATCAAATTGATCATGCAAAAAGAAAGCACAAACATGTTCTCAAAGTGGTTTCTCATTCAAAGCAAACTCAAAGTGTGATCAATCAAACCAAATCACTTTGAATGAGTACCACAACCCAAGGGACAAAAGTGAGAACATGAGAAGGGAGCTCACGAACAAGAGAAGAAACAAGGCATAAACAAGTTGCAAGCTAGGGCAAAGGAAAGAACCCAAGTTCAAATCACATTCAATACCTAAACACAAGTGGAATGTCTAACTTTAATGTAACTTGCAACATAAACTACACAAATGTGTGACCTATAAAATTAAAACCAGCATCCTAAACATGTCAAGAATGTGAATCAAGAAGCATAGGATGCATATGGGATCCATCAAGGTCATCTCCCAAAGGAACTAGGTCAACTAGTTTATATGAACTTCAACTAGGGTGACTTGACTTGCAAGGTTCACCAAAAATAGGAGAACTGTTCAATAAATCTCAAATAAAATGCACAAAACACCTAACTATATTGGCACCCATAGGCCAAAACATCCAAACCAAATTCCAATAAAGGCATCACCAAATGATTTGATCAACTAGGGTGCTCCACCTTATGGAATTATTATCGAGGGTCAAACAAAAGCAACACAAAGTCAAACAAAAATTGATCAAACCTTGACCAAAACCAACCTCAAAGGTACCTCAATCCATCCTCTAAATAGAGAGGAAATCCTATTCATTGGTGACCACAATTGGCATCTCAAACAAGAATGATCAAGTGAAAACAATATTAAAATCACTTCCAATTGCAAAATAAAAGAAACCTAAATTTTAAAATTATGGAAAATTAATTAAAGTTTTGAAATGTTTGAAAATAATTTTTGTTGAATTTTTAGCAATTTGGAGCTATTTTTGAAATTGCAAAACAAAACAGAAAAGAAAAATAAAAGAAAATAAAATGGAAATGGAAATGGAGGTGCAGTAGCAAAACAGAAATGCAAAGAGATCAGGCAAAGCGCGCAATGGGCTGAAAATCAAGGGGTTCCAATATCACTTCTGGCCCAATCCAATAGCCAAAGCTCAAATTAATGAAACTCTGTGTTTCATTAATCTTACATGGAGTCAATAATTCCAAATGGACAAGTCAAACAAATTGAAAGCAAACACGTGTGCAATCAAAGTTTCAACACCAACCCACCTTAGATATGACTAAGTAATAACCAGACACCGGAGCCCTAGCTCCGGTCGTCTCCTCCGGTGAGATGGTCGGAGACACAGTCATCCAACCTCAACCAAAATGCACAAAAATGGTACCAAATGAAAGCTGAAGTTACACAGGTTCCAAATCCAAGATCCAATCATTAAAAACACTCATGGATTAAGAGAATTGAACGTTTGAAGTTTGATGCACACATGCTGAAATTCAACTAAACATGAACAACGAGTATGCAAACATGGCCTACTCAACGTAGGGCTTCAGATGCAGCCAATATGAACCTAAATCATGGTCTAGAATGAGAGAAATGTGGATTGAAAACTTACTGAACGGAGACACTTCGTTGGTGCTTCAAACGTGTGTAAGCTTGCTTCTCTTGCTCCAGATCTATTCCAAATACTTTAAGGAAGATGAATTAGGCTTCAATTGAACTTGATTTATAGAGAAAAAGTGAATTCGATTTTAAAATTTCCTTGAGAATTTTGAAGATGCAACTACTCTCTCTAGCTCTAAATGCCCATTCTCCGCTCTTAGGGCGAACATAGAACTTACATATGATGGATCTCAGATGATTTGGAAGGCCCGTGAGGCTTCAATTTGATTAATTGGAAAAATGCCCAAAAATGGTAAGCTTCTCATGCACACGTTAAATGCTATCCTTCACTCCTGAAAACCCCTCCAATCTGCAGCATGTAAGTTCAATTTGAAAATAGAATTGATTTGGGCCTTTGGTTTGATCCAATTTGCAAGTTTTGAATTGAAACTTCTTTGTGAAGAAAAGTGAAATTGCACATGTTTTCTCCTTCTTGTACCAAAACCAATCTGTGCAAACTTCTTATGAGTATATTATAAAAAGAATTGAATTAAAATGAGATCAAACCATGACTTATAATGAGTTGAATTGAAATCATACTTCAAAGTTCATTTTTCACTTGAAATTCTCCCACATGTCCATAACCATCCATAATTCACATGATCCTTGAGTTCTAAGGTGTAAATGATGTCTCTAGCAGCAAATTCCATGTTGGTGAAAATTCATTTGAGGTACACAAGTGCATGAAAATGACCTATGTAACAAATGACCTATAATCAAACTTTCCCAAAATACCTTTTCCTTGTAAGGTCCATAATTTTAGTTCCACAAATGATATCAAGGACTGCTAGGACTTTTTTGAAATCTAATATCATGAAGAACAACTTTTATGTTCACCTAAAGTTGAGGAGAAACTTGGTTCTAGGTAAAAAAAAGTGTCTTGCAAGTGAGTTGACTTTTAGTTGACCAAAAATAAGTTCATCTAAGACCTCTAACTTGATGGCATCATAACTTGAGTTTCACAAACCCAATGGATGAGTTCTATTACTCAAAAGAAATCTTGGAACATGCCCTATTTGCAAGAAAATGAGATTGAACACGTATCATATGGTAAATTGTTCTTGAAGTTAAGCACTAAAGAAGGGGATTTTACACTGAGATCCTCTGAAACCCTAATTTAGTAACCCTTTGAACTCTTGATTCTTCTGGAATTGAGTTTGAAATGACATCCTAAATGTCTCAAGGTAACTTCCAATAGCTTCAATGACTTAAAACCAAGTCTCAAACTCCTTCAAGTCCACAGTTGACCTTGAGTTGACCAGATGAAACCCTAGATTCATATCTTTTGAATGTGACCTCTTGCAAATGAAATGAAGGCATAGACATGCTCCACAATGGCTTCCAAAGCACTCAATGAGCTTCTCAAACACATTTATCCATAACAATGAACTTATAAACCCCTGATGATCCTCTGTTGACCCCTAAGATAGGAGACAAACAACACACATCAATCCTTCCTTTCAAGGAGCTTTGACAACCTCATGGTGATGGCATACACTTGATGATTTGAATAAACACTCTTGCTTGAGCTTGAAACCCCTGAAACTCTTCTCTTGAATGACACACCACTCTTGATCCCCTGTTAGGAACAATGCTATGCAAATGCAAATTCTAAAATGAAATGAAACATAAGCCAAGTACAAGAAAAGGGTTGGTCAAATTTTGGGGTACAACAGTGTCATACGTACTGATAACTCTATCCCACGCTGAAAGCAAGAGGGACAGATGCAACTATGCTTCACCCACTTTAGTCTTTAGTGGTTGAACAGCTGAAAGCTAACTTCAACTTATCTTTATGATTGATTGTTGTTTTCATGCTTGTTTTTGAGATCGAGGCTGCTATTCTTATATTTTATATTCGAGTTACCCTGTGCGCTAGTTGACTATCCAATATTGGCCGATCTACGGATGGGCTCCCTTAAGGGAGGAGCTCACCAACTGGGTGGCATGTGTAACGCCCATTTTAATTATTTAGTTTTCTGTGTTATTTTATGTGCGGTGCCTTTTTGTGGGAGTGTGTTCGAGTGCGGGGTGAGTAGCCCTTAAGTTGGAGTTTAACTGATAATTTTGAACCTTAAGAATAATAATATAATTATTAATGAATAATGATAGTTTAATGAATAATAGTAATATTATTAATATTATTATTATTAATATTATTATTATTGTTATTACTATTATTATTATTAATATTATTATTATTATTATTATTATTATTATTATTATTAAAAAGGGATAAAAGAATTAGTAAGAACTAGGAGAGGGATATTTGGATTTGGAATAAGGAAAGAAGAAGAACACGATCATTGTGGAAAGAACAAGAAGAAGAGCAAGTCAAGTGGAAGAGGGTTTTCATAGAAGGATCAAGAGGAAGAGAGGAAAACTTAGATTTATGAATCTTCTACAACTTGATCGAGTTACTGAGGTAAGGGGGGGGGGAAGAATCGGGTCGAAACTGGTAATTGCATGAATTCTAGGTAGAAGGGGATTTCCCAACCCCATAGGTTCTGATGAACTGAATAGTTATGTTGTTGTGATTCTAAGTTTGTTGATGGTAAGATAGGCTTGTTGCATGCGATTGTTGGGGTGATTTGGGGCGTATGGGTAGTTTATCATTTTAAGCCAGAAACGAGTTAATCGATAGAGCTGAAGTTTTATCAAGTGCAATTTAGAAAAGATTATGTAGCTAAGTTGCATTAGTGGCGTGGGAACTGGTTTGAGTAAAATCGGGCGATTTCGGAGAGTGTTGCCGATTCTGAACAGTGGTGTTTTTGTGAAATCGCAGACTTTCGCTAGGTGAGCGAATAGCGAGCATTCGCTGATGCTTCGCTAGGCGAACTGGGTAGCGATAGCTTCTAGTAGCCACTGTCTGCCTTCGCTAGGGAGTTTGTTGGGCGAGCGAGTAGCGAGCCTTCGCTGATGCTTCGCTAGGCGAGAGAGCTAGTGAGCAAGAGAGTAGTTTGTGTTTTGGTGTTGTTTTGTTTTGTTCTTTGGTGTTATTGGACCCTTGTTGGTCATGACTGAATATAAAATTGATAGTGAACTGTGGAGAGTGTATGTGTGGTGTGGAACATGATTCTGGGTTATTCGTTTAATTAGAATACTTCAATGGGTGTATGTTATTATACATGGATGTGGTGATGTGTGGAATATGTATATACATATATATGATGTGTGATGAAATGTGATCAGTAGGATCGTGTGCACTTAGTGTGTTTGATGTTGTGTGTTGTGCATTGGGGTTATGCATAGCATGTAATGATGAGGTGCTCCTTTGTGGAGGGTGATGGCCCTGTGCCCATCAGTGGTTGTGAGGGATAGATCATGTCTCAGGGGAGCGTAAGTAATCTATCCTGTTATGATGTGCTCCTGTGTGGAGGGTGATGGCCCAGTGCCCATCGATGATGATGATGTGTTCCTTCGGGGAGGGTTGATGGCCCGATGTCCATCGTTGTTGTTGAGTCGGTACCGCATATCATGGTGTTGTGTTGCATATGGTTGCATTGTTATGTGTACTGTGTTGGTGTTGGACTGTAGGTCCGGGTTGATGTATGTTGAATGATGTTTATTTGTTTACTGCCTTTTATTCATGTACATTATTACCGTTATATTTTATCGTGATTTCTCACCCCTTGTTGTTGTTATGGTCTGTGCTTCTTCGAAAGTACACATAATCCAGGTGCGTAGCTAGCTTGGATAGTGGCGAGTCAAGTCGTAGGGATGCTCTGATACGTGACACGGGGCTTTTGGGAGTTATTTGTTTATCTGATGATTTTTGTTTTGACTCCGTGTCATATCATGCTGTGATGAATCCTTTTGGTGGATATATTTTGTATATTTTGGGCGGATGGCTGAATATTGTTGTACATGATGTTTATATGTATATTTATATGACGATTTCCACTGCTTATTGTTGAATTCACATAAATGAAGTGTTTTGTTGAGATTCTGTTTTGTGACATCCCGTGTTGGGTGGAAACTCTGATATTTGTTTTGATTTAAATTGCATTTATTTTATTTTTGGGAAATGGGGTGTTACAGCGTGGAAGGGGGATATTTCGCTATGTGCGGGTAGAGCTGCTCTTGCTCAGTTGCCACTGGATATCCATATTTATCCCCTAGAGCTGTTGTTCATTCCTCCCCCCATCAGTTGAGTGATTTCATTCCCCCGAGACTTATTGGAAAGTAGGGGCTTACCCTCCTTTTTCCGAGGAAACTACCCTTGCCATAGCTACCCCCAGCCAAAAGGCAACCATAGATAGGCTTTTGGCCCTAAAGCTACGGTTGAGGCCCCAACTAATTCTGAATTTGAACAAAAAAACAGTTGAACTAGAGTTTTCCCCTACTTGTATGAGTGGGGCTTGCGCTATAAATTTAAGTAATTAATTGGCCAACCGCACCTAAGATGACTGAGAACAGAAACTACCCGATCAAAGAGTCTTCCTTCTCCGCCTGGGCCTTCGCTTAAGATTAGAACAAGAGGGGTGAACTTCACCTGAAATCATTTCCTAAGGATTGAGGTTGATTGGCTTGTTCAAGGCAAGGCTCGACGTAGTTGAGTTGTTATGGGGAATCTCCTATCTAAGATTGAGGCTAAGCTCTTGTTCTGGCTCGATCTTTAACCCATTTAAGGTTAGCTTTGGTATTTAGCCATTGTGGAGAGAGGGGTACATTAGAATTTTCAGTTTAGTTAGAATAGCTCTAGTCTGAACGCTTAAGCGAAAAGTTAAGAGTATGGGCACGCAAGTTTAGGCAAAACTCAATATCACATTAGGAAGTGCAGTAGTTAGCGGGTTCCTTTCACTTTTATCTTGATGGATAGGCGGACTTCACTCCCATTGGTAGCATGGGATATGATCACAAGAGGTGATTCAATGGGGTTCACATCATCGGGTATGATCACTACTAGCAATCTAGTTAGTTAGGTCTATCTTATACAGTTTTAGAGAATATATAATTTGATCAGATAACAAATTCAATTAAACCTGTTGAATTGTTCTCTTAGAGAAGTTCATATTCGTCTATCCCGCTGACTGGCTTATAGATTAGAGGTTGACTCAGGAGCTTCCTAGTATAATGTCTACTAGGATAGATTACTCATAGTGTGTCTTCCTATAACGAGCTTAAAAAGATCACAGGTTACTCCTAAAAATAAGGCTTAGGAGGGTTGCTGACTACTAAAGGGTAGCTTGCTTACGCACCTGGGATTTTAGGATTAGCTGGTGACTCTAGAAATGGTTTAATAAATAGAGGCTGACTTGCTCGCAAAAGGGTACAACGCTGGTAGGCTATATAGGGATTGACGGATACAAAGGTTGGATAAGGTTAGCTTACTCCTCTCCTACTCTAGCATTTGGATACAGAGAACGACTATCCCGTTGGATCTTCTGTTGATTCTTAAAGGCTGGGCTATATGCGGACTACATAACCTTATAAGTGATTAGCTTAAACTTGAGACTGATAGCCATACTCTAAAAGTTTACACCAGGTCTCTCACTATACCTCGGGATTCTCTAGCTCTTGCACGTTGACTTTATCCTATGGTCTCTCTCGGGGCAAGGTAAGCTTTCTCTTATTGCACGCCTACCTTTCTTTGTAAGGGGTTTTGGGATGAGGATAATTAGTTTGTAATTAGCACTAAGGCAATGGAAGCAAAATCCGTTGGTGAATGCTAATATATAAAAAAATAAAGTAAAAACTAGGATAAGGTTTTGTAGAATAGGTAGGGCACGACTCTTCTCTCAAATAATCCTATCATCTATGTCTTCATCCGAGTGGATTTCCCATGGTATGAAAAGTCGGGAATATCTATATTTACATAAAACAATTTATGGACGGATGTCCTTGATCAGGAAGTCGAACATATGCCTGTATAGGTAAAATATAATACATCGATCATACTAAAGTACAGGACGGACTAGAAGGGACCTAAGCAGTCCTTGATTGGTAGATTTCATCCCTTCAATAGAAGCCCTTTTACTAATTCTAAGCTCTTCATTGGCGCCTTGGTATGTCTCAACCTAACCTCTTATTGCCAATTATAGGCTTGGTTATTGGGCCGACAGTTTAAAAATGTTTCAGATACAACCCTAACATGTCTTTCGTCTAATCGGGAGAAAAAAGGAAAAAGGCATTATTGTTGTGCTTCCGTTCCCAGTCACCATTCTGACAGGGAATGAAGCGAGGTAGATCTAAGAAGCTTGAAACTAGGCAGCAAAATAAGGAAGAGTGGCTTACCGCAGGCTTTTCAAAACAAATACTTAAAGAGATTTGTGCTTTCCTCTTAAAGTAGGGGTTGGACCAAAAAGATAGGTCACAAGTGGCCTTACTCTCTTTGTTTCGGAATGAGGATGGGAAGGCCTTCCACTCCAATAAATGATAGGACAACTTTTGGTGCCCTACTCTCACAGAACGGAAGGAAAGCCACAGAATAAAGTTTGCTACTAGAAAGGAAAGAAAGAGAGGGATACAGAGAAGGGATCCTAACGCATTCCCATATTGATATTCACCTAGAGACAAGACTATGTCACAAGATAAGACAATAAAATAATACAAAAAATAAGACAGTCTGATAGATAGGAGAAAGAGAGGAGTCTAGAACAACTACAGGAAACTATTAGACGTTACGCTTCTACCTATAGATAGGAGAAACTTCCCTGACTCTCTGTCTCTGCATCCTGACCGCTTCTTGCTATGGGACTAACGGGAGTGCTCGGATCTTGCTGTGAACTAGAATCTCCTACTCACATTTTTAGATTCCTTCGTGCGTATCCCCTAATGTGTCATCTTCCATGAATGTGCCACCTGTCTTGAAGAGGGTGATGAAAAACCATTAAATTAAGGCTCTCACCGGAGCCCAGGGGAAACACTTACATAAGCCACTGTCAACCACTGTAATAAGAGCAATGAGATACACGACAACGAGCGAATCTCTTTCCCATCCGAAGCTTTAACTGAACCTCTATACACGACACAGGAATGACAGCGAGAATGGACCTTAGCAACCCCATTCTCCTTCCATTGCAAATACTTAGATAGATCGAAACGGTTCCCTTCCTTGGGCAAGAATGCATGAGTTGTTAATCCGTATATGAGTCCCCTCACTTCCTCATGTAAGTCAATGTTTCCCCCTCTAGGAGGAGAAATATCTTTCTCATAACTTCACAAGCCTACCTGACATTCCCTTCTATCATTCGTTCCTGGATAGTTGTGGTGTTCCAAGAGACATATGGAAGATTCCGAAGCCTGCTCTGTGATGGGAGGTGAGGCTGTTCAAGGAAGTATCCTTGGGGAAGGTCAGGTAGTCAAGCGGGCTTAGGAGAGATTGAGATTCTATTCTTCGGGAAGGGAAGGGAAGTTGTTACGAAAGGTTCTCAGTCTTTCGACTTCCTCGTATGGATGAGGACCAGTTTTTTTTTTGTTTTGGCTTGTAGCTTGATAAAGGGCAGATGGAAGGATAGCTGGAAATTTAATTCCACTTAAAATTATAAGGAAAAAGTCTCAGTATCTAATGAACCAAACGCTTCAGCCGTGGAACAAAGTAAATGTTGGACCAATGTGTTTGTGCCAAATCAAAAGGCAATGACAATTGTCTCAGGAGAAATCCCTTTCAGTTCCAATTTCGAGCTTGCACAGGGTATATCCCACTTAAGGGAACGGGGGCAAGAAAGAATAGATTAGAAGCCCCTTGAAGTTTCATTTATCTATCCTTTATTTGTGAATCCCAATTGGGAGTCAAATAGGAGAATATGAGAACACTTGAGAGACTTTCTATTACTTCCTTGCCTACCTAGCTCACTTTGCAACAAAGAGAAGTAGTTTATTTGCTTGCTTAGCTCGAAGATGCCAACTTCGTTCACTTACGTCTCTCGTTTACTTGTTAGCTAGCCCTATTCCTCACCTTTGCTTTGGGGGTATCTAAATATAAAGTGGTGTGCTCGTTAGAGGATGCTTTTTAAGTTAGCTAAGCGACTACCTTAGTTGAAGGTGGGAGAGAAGCAAAGTCACTTATCTTCCCAAAGAAGGCAGAAATCGAGATGTGAGAAAAAGAATAGCTATTCACTCTCTAAAGCCCTAATAATTCTTTCTAGCAGATGTGAAGAGAGGATTGTTGACAATTCAATAAGCACTGCAATAACCTCTGACGAAATGATCTCGGTGTTCTCGCTATGTCGTCAATCTCAGTATACGGAAATGGTCTGACCAAGAGGCATCGATCTGGAGTGGGTCTTGCATTACCGAATGACAGGAGCCCCTCACCTCCATTCTTCCATTATATCCATACCAGGTGAACACAGGTGATCGACCTTCAGTGCCTGGTTAACCATTAAAGAAGAGAAGAGGATCAGAACAATGAGAAGGAGTTCGTAGCCCTCCAACCAGAACTAGTCAATCCTCCTCTTCAACATCTTCATTTACCATTCCATCTCTGGGATCTAATGCTTCTTCACCAGGCCCGCCCGATCCCATTCCAATGCCTAGCCCGAAAGTATGGAATCACCACCATTCTCCATATGACCCGATAGCAACACCAGGATCCCAATTCTAGTATTTCCTCTCTCCTGGCAAAGAAAGGAGGGGAAAACCCTGGTATCTATCTACTGGTCACCCAAATGAAAGCTCCTGCCCTCAAATGCTTCCCAATGAGAGAAGCTAAGGGAGCGCAGTTAAGGCCGGTTGTCCAATCAACGAAAATGGGAGTCAATTACCTAATGGAGGTACTGAGCCCAAAGTTGGATCTAATGTCTTCTGTTCTAGGATCAAATGCTTAGGAGGCAGCCTCTACATCTGCATTTCCATTCCCAGGGAGCTCAAAGAAATCAAGTGAATCCTTGCCGACCAATCCCTAGCGCCCAAGCAACGGCAGCTAAGAACCTTTATTCGAGACCATTAGTAGGTAGCACGTTGAGGTTCCAAGTCGAACCAAAGCAATCTATTTATCTGAGTCGACGGTTTAAATATATTAGTAAGATATATCGGTTCAGCCAACTAGCGGCATGCCGTATCGGGAAGCGCTGATTCATTCCCCAGATTGTAGAATTTCGACATGTTTGTGGTGAACGAGGAGCGGACCTACGTCTAGAAGAGAATACCGGCTAGGGTGTGAGCATTTTTATACTACGGAAATAACAGGCATACCAACTTGATTGTTACCGGTCATCAATTCAACCTCTCGTACGAGTAGGAGTGCTTGGTCTTCTACTTGAGCGATGGGCTAGAAGCCCGAGCGATACCTAATATATATAATTATAATAATCTAGAATGAAAAAATCTTGGGGTATGTATGGATTCGTGATCCTAATATGAATGGAGGAAGTGCGCCTAATAGGTAGGAATGGCAGGGTTAACAGCAATGGTTGGTTAAAGAGTCTTTGATGCAAAAAAAGTGCTTCTCATCTCCTTATTTTGAATTCCATTCTTCTTCATTTCCCACCCTAGCTTTATTGCGAGCCAAAAACCTTGATGGATCCCCCTTTCTTTTTAATGCAAGCTTTCTCCGTGCTTACCCGATCATCTCATTTAGGACAGTTGCTGATACCTTCTCTTCTGGCGCTATCACACTCATCATTCTATTCTAGTAGTAGATAGTCAAGTAGCCATTCGGCTCCTAGCCTCTTTGCCCCTTTCTATACCTAAGCTCTACACCTACTTCGTCTGTTGCTAGTCTGACCCCTTCCTTTGATCCGAAGGGACTAGCTTTTGGTTTGGTACACTACTCTATTGTGATTATGATAGAGTCTTCGCTTAGCGACGAAAATCAATAATCTCGGCCTTGCGGGATAGAATAGATAATCAAGGTTATTTCCCCTTCTTTCAACTCCAGTTGCTTTCGGCGCCTGTTCTATTGGCCTGTTAGGAATAAAAACCTCTTTCTTTGGCTTTGCCTCTTGTCGAGGCCCTTTTTTTTTCTGTGACATGGCCCGTGCGTGAAGGTTTGTGTCCGTTCTTGTCTCTTCCCGTGGTACTGGCTAATCCAAGAGATATGGTTCTAAAATTGGGTGCGGGTGAATAACTCATCTAAGTATGACCGTTCTCTCTGCCCACCCCTTCTTCCATTCCATAAAGTCAGGGCGTAGGAAGAAGATTGATCGCGACTTTCTATGTCTAATACAACTAACTGCAAGTGCACAGTCTATCGCGTAGTAATAATAGATATCGATCCCACAGGGACTCGTAATCAAACTAGTGTTCTCGGGAGTTACTATGTTTAGCTAGGTAGAATATGTTTAAGGGAATAAGATTGTCACTAAAAGGGAACTAAGATTACTATTTAGATTATAATTAATTGAATCGATACGTAGTAATTGTGTTCTTCAGGGATTTGATAAATTACTGGTGTATGAAATAATTTTCAAAGTTTATTTAAGCAGAAAATGGAGATTTGAAGACTCTCGTCTCACGATGGTTATTAACGCTAATCATAATCCTAAGGGCCGAACGTACACTTCCGTATCCCGTTCGAGGTTAAAATTATTTTTTGGAAATCTCTAAGTTCTAATTCATTTTAAAGTGCTTTCGCTGTTATTAAAACAAATGCCTAGTGTTTACTATCTGACCTTACCGCAGCTTTTGCTTGTTGGTTCGTATCTTAATTAATTTCCCACTTTCGTGGCAAAACTACTTTTAAATAAGTTCTCGCTTTCGCGACGAAGTTTATTCAGTGAATCACTTTTAAACACTCAGACCATAAATTACTTTTTGAAAAGAAAGTTTTTCAACCAGTGGTTATCAAATCCCATTCGAATTATTACTACATATCGATTACCTAAGTTTAGCTAGACATGGATTTGGGAAAGATAAAATATAAATAAGAACAATAAATAATAATTTGCATTATAATAAAACTGAAGTCGATCAAAATGAAAACCTGTAAATATGCCAATTGGCCTTTGGGCAGATCCTCCACAGATGTTGGCAGGATTCTGGTCTTTAGTGCCAATTTGATCGTACAATAAAATAGAAATTGCAGAAGAATGAAAATGGGAATACAGGAAAGGTAGAGAGAAACAAATAAGAATAAAACTGGAAAATATGCTCTGGAAGGTAAATTCGGCAGCACTTCGTGGTATGAATGCAGCACCCTTTCTGAAGTCCTCTGCTTCCCTTTTTATAGAAGTGGAATCCCAACGGTTATCACTGAAGATGATGGACCTTGAGGCAGATAATTTAGGGAGTAGTGGTCCACTCTGTGGGAATTGGAACTGCTCTTTTGACGTGTAATCTGAGTGGGGCGTTTTTGCCTGCATGACGGTCGTCACAAGGTGTGACGGTCATCACCCGTGTGACGGTCGTCATGAAGCTGTGACGGTCGTCACATCAGCAAAAACAGCTTGCTGCGCTTTTCATTGTATTTTCACTCCTTTTTCGTCCATATTTCATCTGAGATTGCTCCTTTTCTTCATGTTGCCTTGTTTAGACGTGATCGTTGAATACCTGCAAAACATCAGACAAATACACGGAAATAACCCGAAATCGGATTGAAAACGGTTAGATTTTAGTTGAATTATGCATGAAAATATCTATATGATTTCGTGTTATCAAAGATCATGTTCTCGCTTCCCTTATCTGTTTGGCTTGGAGGCGTATCTCCCGATGGTCGACTGAAGGCTTATTACCGATTAGCCTTTTTGCTACTAAAGATACTTATGGAACTCAGGCTGACTTGTTTGCTTTGCTCTATGCTAGGAAGATGATGGTGTGATTTCATCTATTGGAGGCGTAACCATAGCAGTTAGGTCTACTATAAAGGTCATTTCGTTCTCCTCGGATGAGAATCGATAGCTGTTAGAATAGTGGTAGCGGTGTTACTTTCTTCTTGAAAAAACTGTTTGACTTGCTTTCCTTACTCTATCGAATAAGTAATATCTTACCTTTGCTAGAAGGTAGTGAGTGCATTGATGCAAAGAAGTTGGAATATAGTCAGTGTACCACGAGTAACTCCTTTTGTTATCAATTGATTTGACTCTGTCTCCTCCCAGGAAGGATAAGATAAAGATTATCTCGTCTTTGTGGTTTAGGTTTAGTAAGAGCATGGCTTAAAGAAGCGAGTGAGTCTTGGAAAGGTATTACCAAAGTCACTTCCAGATTATAGTTCTATTCTTTTGGGCTCATCCGTAGGGCAGCTAGAAGGCATAGGTTTAGATTCCGTGTGGCTACTGAGAATGACCCTAAGTCATCGTTCTAACATTCTAGCCATGTCATAAGCTGGATTCGACCGAAGGGTGAGGATATGACCGGGTTTAAGAAAGAAAAGATCAAAGCACTCTTGGCAAGGTTAGAAAAATACCCAATTCATTAATGTAGTTCTATAGGGAAAAGAGAACTACAAGAAGTCTACTCAGTCCCGGTACTCCTTTTCAATAAGTATGGTAGAAGCAGCTTGCTGTTTAGTTCCAATAATCAAGCTAGGCTCTTAGCTGGCTATTCATAGATCTGGAGTTGTCCTCTATTGCTGATTTAGCGGTCGGCCTTCTTTAAGAACTCCTTCCTACGTGGTAACAGGGGTTACGGCTAAAAACACCAGTTACTTCTATAAGACCAACATCTCCTAATGGAAGATTTTCCTTTTCTATCAGCCCGAGTACGCGTGAACATTCGAAAGATTGGCAAGGATGAGATAATGGAATAATGGTCGGGAAGAAACTTCACTGCAGGGGAAAGGCTTATGTCACTCTCAAAAGGAGCGATAGACCAGATGATGATCCCTAACCTGATCCTTCAATATGAAATTTGACAGGGATTGCTCCTAGTCTGGATCCCATGGTACTTCTAGAGGAAGAAAGGAGTCTGGGTTAAAGGACGAGGGCATATTTCTTATTTTAGTAGCAGCTCCGGAAGAGCTATTTCAGATTTAACTAAACTTGACTGAAGAAAAAAAGGTACCAAGCAACTCTTCTTATTACGATGACGTGAGTTTTGACAATTTGGATTGGGGAAATAACACACTTCCCGCATTGGAGGTGCCGGAGCGTCCCAAACAGTTGAGGTTGAAGAAAGGTTTAGTGGTAGCCCATGTCTTCTTTATCCCCCTGATTTTGATAGAGGAAGAAAGTCCCTGGGAAAGAGGAGGATTCCCGTCATTCCTTCACTCGCGCATCCATATGGAGATCAGCCTACAGGCTAAAGGAGAGTCTACGAGCTTGACTTTGCAAAGTTGACAGGAGAACCTAATGTGAGTGAATTTTAATTTGTTACCAAGGAAGATTGAGGATACATCGTAGGTTTCATTACTTTTGATCTCTTTCTTTCTTTGCGGAGAATTAAAGCAAGCCATGATTTTAAGGATCCAAATGATGGTTAGTTCGAGTTAGCTAGCTGCTCATTCCCTTCACTTCAGGGTTGAAGGCAACAAGAACACTAGGAGAGGTGTGCCTGGTAATACCTCTATCTAATACTACGCAGACCAGTCTTTCCTTTGCTTCATGTGCTCCCTGTCAGAATGCGATCTCTTCTCTTTGGTAGGTATCGTATCGTATATAAGAGAAAGCTTTGACTCATCTCCCCGAGTGGGGCTTCTCCTCTCTTTCATAAATTTTATAAAATAACTCGTGGGAAGAAAGTCCCGGAAACCAGGACGTGCAATTGGCTTTCCCTTTCTTTCAGTTTTCAAGAGATTAGTCCCGCGAGATCGTGATCTAGTTCTTTAGTATAGCTCAAAAAGAAAAATAGTGATTTCGATCGTAAGTAAGCTAAAGGGACTGGTTAATCCACTAGGGAAACCCGAATTCTAGCAGTTCGCGAGCCAGTACTTTAGTTATTTGTGCCCTCGAAGGACATGTTTTTATCGAATTCTAAGCTTTCTTCTCAGCCCCAGGGAGTTCACCAGGTATAGGCTCAGGAAGCAAGCAATAACTGATGTGGATCCTGGAACAAAATGATAAATTTCAATAGGCTTTTCTTTTGCACTCGAGTTCAAATCATTGGTCCGGGGTAAAGGAATGATATCCTAAGGAAGCAAAGCAAAAGTAATCCCGTTCGGAGACTATAAGGGAATCCGGGTTAGAAGAATTCTACTCAAACAAAGTCAAGGTTGTGAGCCACAACACTTCTCTTCTAATATCCCGAGTGTTAGACGGAAGGTCAAGTCGAAAGCTAAAGCTAACGCTTACCTCGGATCAAGTCAGCACCACCCGCAGGTTCAGGAGAAAACGAAGTTCTAAAGAAAAGAAAGAATCGAAGTTGTTGTAAGTTCAAAGGTTTTTTTGAACGGGGTTGTTGTTAGCCGTGGGTAGTTTGATGTACTGGTTTTGGGTCTAAGGCTCCATTCGAATCAAGGAGAAGCCATGGTCTAAGAAACTAAGGTATAATGTAATTATGTACACAGAGTCAACACCTCTACCAATAAGGAATCAAGTAAAGTAATTGGTTGAACGTGGTCTAGGTAGAAAGAAGTGTTCCTATTCCTGCATTGTGCCGAAAGTCTTTAAGACTTTCTTGATGCGGAGTAATGAATATAATCAAGTTCAGCAGTCCAGGAGGGAGGAGTTAATCTGTAATTCCCGTAGTTCCATAGGCAGGAAGTGCATCAACGTGTTTTCGTATCTCGACAGTAAGGACCGAACTTCAAGCAATAGGGATCAGTGTTCAAGGCTAGGATCTACGTAATATGAATAGTAAGTTACGCACCCGTCAAGCAGTTTTCACTCCAAGCAGGACTCTTCTATGGATTAGTGGGAAGGCGCAGGATAAGAGAAGATTCGTCTATCTATGTTGCTGACGAGCCAGTACTGTTCGTGGGCAAGCAAAGTTTCAACTCGCAATCCATTTCTACAGAACAGAGAAAGGTTATGCAAGCGGGTGTTCATTTCTTTTTTTGTTTGGCTACAACGGGTACGCTCTCTAGGAGATTTTCTCGGGGCTGTTCACTTTAACTTGTTCGCCTGGTATCTTTCAAACCTCTTTGCTTGCGGAGGTAGGAGTGCGCCTGAGAGAGCGTTTCGCGAAAGAATCGTGTGGCACGGTGAAAGGTTTCTCGTTGGGGTTTCCGACCCCCAGGTCTTCACCTAATTGTGGAAGAGGGGAGGTGCACTGAGTATAAACTTTCTCTCTCTCTCTCTCTCACCTTTCTTCAGCTTGTTCCTGATTGTCTATTCGGGATGGGGCAGGCAGCCCACATACATACATTAAGAGAAGAAGAGAGGAGAGGGGGTTCCCTGAGATTAAGGTGTCAAGGCGGTCGAAGAAGGCCACAAGTGGAAGCAACCGAAGCTTTAGTCATTTAGTTGACTCCGCTAGTCCGTCCTTGCTGTCATGCTGGCAAAAGCAGGGCTTTCGGCCTTACCTACTATTGGATTTGAACCAATAACTATCGTCGTATGAAAGTGATACTCTAACCATTGAGTCAAGTAGGTCAAGTTGAGTCAACTCAGAGAAAATAGACCCCTATAAGAAAGAGAAAGCGTTATCACTATACGAAATATCGGCCTATTCACTCAGCTAGGGAATAAGACTAACAAAATTTCCCTATTCACTGAATCCAAGCCTAAGGGCAAAGATAAGTTCCTTTGCTCCTTTCCTTCAACTTATAGGATAGAACCCAGACTCCTAACTAAAACCTCTTCCAATTGATTGTCTTCATTTCACTTCCTTGGTTGGCCACCATGCCTACTTCTCTCTAATGCCTCCTTCTTAAACTCCTTTGTATTGCAATAAAATCAATCGATCGATCAAGAGGCTAATCTCTTTTGTTTGGTCCGGTAGCTAAAAGAAAGTCCTCGCCTTCTCTTGAACAAGGGAAGGGCAGCATAGCATTAGCTTCAATTGAACAAGCTCAACCTTGAAAAATAAAGGTGGTATGGTAGGCCGAAGAACCGTTGAACGCTTCAACTTGGCCACTAAAGAAGGCGAAGGTTGGCAAGAGACTAGGCCAACTTACTGCTTATTGCCATGGTTTAAGCTTTAGGCTCCATAGACGGAAATTTTATTTAGGTATAAGTGAGGGGAGGACACCACTCAACACCTAAGGTGGGGTTCAATGTCGGTCAAAAGGAAAAAAAAAGAGATGTATGGCTGAGGAGAGGAGAGAAAGAACACATGCATGGAGATTCTGCCGGAGGTTCAATAATCTATGATAGGACATCATAGGCTAAGGAAGAATGAAAAGAAGTCAATTACTGAGAGAAGTGGTGATCTCGTCTTTCTTGCTGGGAGAGAGAAAGCTTTCGGACCACCTTTCCAGCCAGATTGTGAGCGATCACTCAACAATGAACACTAACTAAAAGCGGTCGAGAAAGAGTAGCCATCCCTTATGGGAATCGAACCAGTGTCTTTGATATGAAAAGACGATGTCCTAACCACTGGACGAAAGGTACCAAAAAACCATTCTTCATATACCTCAGCTCTGAGAATAGAAGTGGTTTGTTTTGTTTCTATACGCAATTCAAGATTTCGTTTGTGTTCTGGCGATTTCTGATGTGAATTCGGCGGGTCATCCTCCCTACCTACGGTTTCCCCACCAGAGCCCGCTTACGGCACACATGAAGCATGGTTACAACCTTTGCCTTAGCATACAATGAATTATATAGAAAGCATGAACCACCTCGAACTCACTCGATCGATGGTTCATGGTTCTACGTAATTAGTAGGATCGAGTTTCTACTCCATTATAACGTTTTTATGGTTGTGAACTCAAGAGTACCGGTACGAGTTCTTTTAGTAAGGAACTGGTAGCTTTTACTTATGTTAATGAGTGAGACCAGTAGTAGTATATTAAGTTAAAGAGTTTGATCTTCCCCCCAGGATATAGAGGGGTAAGGGTCCTTTATTTTTTTGTTGCACTGAACTAAGTAAGTGTCTTCTTCTCAGAGAGGAGGAGTTGCATAAACCTAAATGATTAGTTCCTCAAGTCTAGTTAACTCGATAGCTTAACACGAGCAAATGATTAGTTCCTCAAGTCTAGCTATCTCCCTAGTGAAGGCTCGCTTCGCAGACTTCACGAGCAAAGAATAGATATGACTTACAAAAAGGTGCCCATAAGTTTGTTGTCATGTCTCTACTGTAGGTAGTAGGTCCCTGCTCTTTCAAGCAGATAAGTTGAGGGGCTTGCTTCCCAAAAGAAACTTCCCTTGCCTCCTCCTGGCCTTGACACTCTAGTTGTTGTAGCTCTTATTTACTCCTTGTTTTCCTTCTTTCTCTTGTTAGGAGTTTAGAGTATGTCTAGAACGAGTGGAACGTAGTGCTTCCCTTAAAATGCCTGAGTCCACGACCTAAAGAGGAGCCGAAGAGAGATGGCTAATAGATTGACTTGCTTTTTACTTTTCGTATTCGGCGGAAGTAAAACTTGATATCGGTGAGCTTCGTTTTTGCTTCGAAAAGATGTTTTTGGGCAGTAAGCATTTGTAAGAATAGCATCCCTATATGGGGGAAGATCGCGAAAGACAAAGATTATAAAGAGGGCCTCATGACGACTAATCCATGAGAGCCCATATTTATGCTTTCATTCACTCGTTCCTCGTGGTCAGGAGAGGGAAGATCTTGAGGATTTCTAGTTTTTGATTGAATCCACTTAAGAATTTGATTGTTCCCATTGATTGTATGCCGAGGGAGAGAGCTATAGAGAGAGGGGTGGTAACCTGACCTGGGACATCGATCTGGAGTTGTGGTCTCCTTCCCATCCTTGCGTATGCCTGGACCTAGAATGGAGGGAGGATATGAACGAGAGAGTAGAGTGAAGGCATGTAGTTGATACAGAAGCGAGAACTGGATCAAGGCCTTTGATAGAGTGTCCTCCTATCACAGAAAATCCTTTCCTAGTCAATGAAAGAGACGAGCAAGACTTCAAGTTCCGTTATTACCGGGTGCAAGGCTGAGAAAGAAAGAAATTGAAACCCGAATCAAGATCAATGCGTGAAAGAGCAAACGGTTATACATCACAGGGTCAGGCCCCAGGAGATGATACTCCCCGTTCTTTAATTAGATAAGGATGCTTTCCATGAATTGCTCTAGCTCTGGTGCACACTTGTTCTCTCTAGAAAGATAATGTTCACTGAAAAGCACAGACCAGCTAAAAAAAGAGTGAGCTAATCAAGGTCGGGGCGGGAATACCAGTTCGAAAATAAAGACAGATCAATCACTTTGGCAAGAAGAGTGAGCGAACAAGTCTGCTTTCTTCTCCATTGATGTCGAATTCAAGTTTATTGACCTCTAACTAAAAGCAGATAACTAAGAGCTAGGGGCGGAAAAAGCTTATTCTGGGAATGCTATTCCCCGGCCTGGGACAGTTGGTTGATTGGATAAGAGGGGAGATCTGTGAAGGGAGTATAAAAAAATAAAGTAATAGGAAAAAAATGCTATTCAAAAGAATCAGACTAGCTTTCCGTACTGACAAAGAGTCTTTTATTACTACTATGTATTAATATCTAACCAAAAAATCAAAGATGCATAAATTGAACGAAAGGAGAAGAGAAGTCCACTTCCGGGACAGAGCCCTACATAAATTGAAGCATCAGGAACAAGCAAAGATGCCACCGGTTAAGAGTTGGAGATTGTGCTTCATATTCTTTATGTATTATCCATTCATTCGGACTTCGAACAAGCCTTAGGTTGAATCCCGACATGGGCGAGTAGGGATTCCAGGACAGTTTCAAGCAGCTTCTTCGGGCCGATTACTCATTCGCTTTATTACGAAAGAAGTTGCAAGGTGCGAGATGCACAACCTTTGATCCAATTCAGCTTCAAGGGCCTTACCATCCCAGTTAAGGAATGAAAGGTCTACGTTCTGGTCTACCCGTACGTGACAGAATTGTGCATAGTCCGTATGTCATCCCGCTTCCAAAGCCCGATCTTTCTCTGTCTGGGTTTGTCTAGCTTTGCATTGCTTTCCTGGCTTAGACTAGGTTAATTTCCCCCCTTTGAAAGCCCCATACCTTACTAGAGCCCCCCATCAAGACCACAACTCAATTAAGTCCACCTTCTGTCCTCCACTATCAAAAGACGTGGAGATCTATTTCTCTCGTCAGCTCCTTACCTAAGGTTACCTTCACGTCACTTCCTTGAACTCGCTTAAGGAAATCCCAAGCTCCAACACTCGAAAATAGTAGCTACACAACAACAAGACAATGTAGCCTACAGACCCCCACGACTATTAATAAAGCACGGCTCTTTCCTCACATCTACCTAACCAATTCCGATTGAGTGCGTGAAAATGCAAGATGGAGGCCTTTCAGAATGAAAGGAAGATCATCCCTAGGGAAAGAGATCGGCAATTCGCTCAGGCGGTTAGTTAGTTGTAATTGAGTAGGCAGTTCTTCACTTTGCCTTTCAACCGGCTAGTCCGCTTATCCCTCTGTGAGTGGAGATCGTTATACAGGAAGTGTTGTGGCTTTGGTGGAAGGCTGGGAAGATCCTTGTTTGGGTTTGGTAGACTCTTAGTTTGGGACAATCTTTCCGGTTTAGGAATTTACTATGAAATTCAGTCACTCAGGTAAGAACTTAAGGCATTGAAAGACGTGAACCAAATCATTTAAGCGTCCACGTATTGGCTTCAATCTGGCAGAAGCGGAATGGCACTCTATTACATAGATAGAAAGAAGAGGGCCTAGCTGGCTTGACCCAGAGAAGAGTGTTGAGTTGAGGAAAAGAAGCCTTCCCAATTTAAATATTTTCTTGTCAATGTAGTATTTTCTTCTCTGTCCTGCTCCCTGGAAAAGGGCGAAGTGGAAATTGAATAAAAAATAAGAAAGTTGTTAGATTCAGGCTACCCTAGTAGCGTAGATCCCGTCCCTCCCGGTTCACAGATGTAGTTGCGTGTAGTTAACTTTTTTCTTCGAGATTGGCTTGGTGTTAAAGTGTACGCTTGTGTAGCCTATGCAAAGCGAATAAGCAAGGGATTGAGCTGTGCGAAAGCCGCATTCGTGTATTTGTTTTCTTGCTGGGTACAAGATCGAAAAGAATGCCCGTTGTCGCTACTGCGACAATCGGCGCCGGCTGAACAGAAGAGTCGCCACCGTGCGTTATTTATCCCAACGGAGGTAAAGGAAACGCTCGAAGTAAACCTCGCGAAAAACGGGAAAAGGTATGGTCATCGCAACCAAAACCTGGGTTCGGGAGTCGGTTACGCAAGGGGAAGGTGTTAGGCACCCCTCACGTCCATCGTACTCGATGGGATCCACGCTTGCTTGGTTTGTACGGATTACACTTCTATCTAAACTAAAGGATGAGGTCTGAAAAGAAAAGAAAATTTGACTCGGCAAAGCATCGCACTTTATGCCTACGTATTCCCGTCTGGAACGAGAAATCAGAGTCAACGTAGTTCGCCTAACTACGGGTGAAGGTGGGTGAAGGTTGCTCGCTAGGACATCGCATCCTATGCCTACGTACTTCCATACTGCATGAAAGATCAGAGCAAACGTAGTTCGGGCTACGCCCGACACAAGCTGTTCAAGTGTTTTTTATGAAAAATCTCACCTTAAACAAGGGTTTTCTTATTACAAAAAGGTTGATGTCTGTTCAAATCTTTTGACGGAAGAAATGAATTAATCTCTGTTATAACCTTTATTAATGTTTTTCTGTTGTTTTGAAGGAAGAAGAGATGACACTCTACAAATCCTAGGGTTAAAAGGGAATAAAATCTACCCTAATGTTATCATGCATGGGTTAACTCCTAATGTCTATCACATCCTCCCTTGAACAAGGAAGAATGGAAGTCCTACGGGAAAGGAAACGAAAGGAAGAAACGGAAATACCAGTAATAACCGCATACAAGTGAACATGAATATAGCAATGGTAAATGCAATGCAAAGGAGGGAGGAAGGTTCATCTCAACCTCAAGCCCATTCATGGATGGAATAAGAAAATATCAAGTGATCATATGCAAAGAATCGAGTGAAAACTCCGAATGAAACGCGTAATCCACTATTTGGAATCGCAACGTGCTATCATGCAAACAAGTCGATAATCGGGCAAGCTACACATATAAATAACATCCACCTAAGGGTCTTCCAATACCTCTAACCTATCTACAATAAGAAATATAAGCCACGGCGTTCATCACGCAAACACAAAGCGGCCGTTGGAGCCTTAACAAAAATAAAGTCCGTTCGGAAGTCCAAATTACAAGTTCGAATACAAAACATAAGAAAAATAGAAAAAGGTGCTAAAAAATTCAAATAAAAATCTCCAATGCCCTACATCAAGCCACAAACCAGGGGTGAGAGATACCACAAAAATATCCAAAGATAAATTGTCAAACAAGATGAAAACATTGCAAGATATCTCATGTATACCAAAGGAAAGATTAAAGTGGAGCATGTTAAAGAAAGCATCCAAAACCAATTAAAATGGTACAATAAAATTCCCACAAAAATATATCAGAATACCTTAACGTGTGTATGAGATCCCTGCAAAAGGATTGACATTTAAATTGTGTTTTGATAGGTCAAAGAAATTTAACAAAATGATAGCACCAGCATTGGCCTTTTTATGACGACCCAAATGTAAAACATCCAAAGAAAATGTCAAAAAATGGTAAAATTATAATTCCAGTTTTATTAAATCCTAGACATCTTAAAGATTCAGCACAAAAAAATGGGGATCAAAAAGACTAATTTTCCTATTTTTTATGATTATTTGAAGTCAGCATATAAAACAGAAAAAATAAAAGAAACATGGCAATAGGAAAATAAAAGAAAATAACATGAATAAATAAAAGTGGCATGAGGCTTATGTGGCCGATTGCGTGGCGCAGTGAGAGGCGTTGGATGAATGGAAGAAACCTTGACTTGGAAATGCATCCGACGGTGTTAACACCTTCTTCTCCAAATCAAATTTTTCAACTTTGTGAATAGTAACCCGCAGCTCCATGAACATGAGTTTTTTGCTACTTTGAAGCACCATAACTCCATCAATAATTATCCGTTTCGCACAAAATTTTGGTCAAACTTGAAGGAAAAAAATCAAGGAATCCAAATATGGTCTTAGATTTTCTTGAAACTTTCTCTAACTCCCAAAACGTGGCACCTCAAGAAAAACTCAAGAACCAAAAATTGTCATAAAACCCATCTTTTTTGTACTAGAATCCATGTAGGAGATGAGAGCAATGGAATGCAATAAAAATAATGCAAGAAAGACTCCTAAATAATGAGTTATGTCAAATTCTTTATACCTCCGAAAAATGAATTATGGAGCTTTAATGGAGCACGAATTTCTTTGGAAAAAAGTGTATAAACCTTCAATAATTCTTGGTAGAGGTATTAGGATCAAAGAAAATGCTTGAATTGGTGAGGAAATGAAAATCACTTTTGCACTTGGAGCTCACTTTTTCATGTTGATACCACCATAGAATTGCACTAAAATCTTCTCAAAAATTGATGGAAAAATCCTATGTAGTATATTGAATTAATTGGTAATGAGAAAGGATCAAAAAATGGAGAGAAAAAGGATTGAAAAAAGTGGAAATTCAAACATGTGAAAGTGTGGGAAAATGGAAAAATGATGGAAAGAAAAAATTCAATATGATTTGCAAATGGATTCAACATCAACTATCACCAACCTTTACTCTTAATGATCTCAATCCAATATATAGGTGATGATTAACAAACTTAGAGGTTTCTAGAATAATCTTGGAGGATTCTAGAAAGTTGTGGAAATTTCATGAACTTCTCATGCCATGATACTTTGAATATCTCTTATCTCATGCTTGCACCTTTCCAAACTTATGTCAAAATCTCCTTACATGAGATATGGGAAGTGTATGTAAGCTCCTTGCCTTGAAAATTCATCTTGTGCCAAGTTTTCTATACTTGCCTTATTATGCAAGTAACAAAAATACAAAGCAAGTCCAATTTTTAAACCTTAACTCAAAAAAGTGGCTGAACCAATGTCTTTAAAATGATGTTTGGAATCAATTTGGTATATTGGATGACCCATATTGGATTTGTAGATCTCCCAAACCAATTTTTCATTTCAACTTTTTCAACTTATAAGCCATTTTCAAGTCATTTGCACCAATTTTAAAATTCCATGCTCTAAGCTTTTCCAAACTTTCACACCTTCTTTTCTAGCCTTAAAATCCCATTTTGAACAACTTTGATGTTGTGAAGTTTTTCATTTGAAGCTTCCTTGTATGAGTTTTAGGCATATACTAAGAATGACCTGTAATCCTCAAATGACCAAAATACCCTTTGCTTGCCAAGACCATAAGTAGAGTTCCATAAATCATATGAAGGCATACCATACCATTCTAGAAAGCTAAGACAATAAGGAACAATTCTCATGTTGGCCAGAAATCCATTTGAAGTACCCTTGAAAGTCAAACGTTGCTTGGAATACAAACAATTTTCACAGACAAATTTCAGTGCCCTCAGATGGCCTGTAACTTGCAAGAGCCATAACTTGAGTTCTACAAATCATCTTGATGACTTCCACCACTCAAATTAAAGCTATGAAGATACTCTACAAGTTTCATGTGGACCAAGAATTCATATGAAGCTTTCATCTTGAGCTACACTGCCTTGAAGTTTAACCTAAATCAGGGGATTTTATAATAAAACCCTAATTTAGTAACTCCAGTTCTCCTTGACTCCTCTCGATTTTTCTTTATCATAACATCATATCCATCTCCATATAGCAAATAATGAATCCCACATTCTTCAAATGATCCTTGATGCCTTTCAAAACACTTCTTTGACCTAGAATTGACCTAGTGTTGACCCTAGTTGACTGACTTCAACTGAGGCTCTTGCAATCATTCAAATGACTTGGTTCTCCTCAAAAATGATTCTCTAGACTCTTCATAGCATCCATACACACCTCATACTCTTGGCTCATAGCTCACATTTCCTCTGATGATCCCCCACTAGCCTCACGATAAGAGAGAATTCACTTATCAACCTGGCAGCTCTTCAAAGCTCAAATTCTCCTCTGGTGACCTGAGTAGTCTTGAATATGAATGAAACCCTTGGATATACCTCTTGAGATAATAATAACACTTGATCCCCTGATAAAGGTAGCTTGCTCATGCTATGCAATGCAAATGAATACACTATGTACATGATGACAATGCAAATGACTATGTAATTGAAACATAAACCTAGGTTAGAAAAGGTTGGGCAAATTTTGGGGTGCAACACTCGTATGTCGAGATATAGGGTTATTTTAGAAAAAGTCCCATCCTTCAATTTCATGATTGGGTCGACCAGGCCAGATCATGAGTGAATAGAAAATCGAAAACGTACATAGCTGTTCCAGCTGAAATACTTGGAATAATTCTACCACTTCTACTAGGAGTAGCCTTTTTAGTGCTAGCTGAACGTAAAGTAATGGCTTTTGTGCAACGTCGAAAGGGTCCTGATGTAGTGAGATCATTTGGATTGTTACAACCTCTAGGAGATGGTTTGAAATTGATTCTAAAAGAACCTATTTCACCAAGTAGTGCTAATTTCTCCCTTTTTAGAGTGGCTCCAGTGGCGACATTTATGTTAAGTCTGGTCACTCTGGCCGTTGTACCTTTTGATTATGGTATGGTATTGTCAGATTCGAACATAGGGCTACTTTATTTGTTTGCCATATCTTCGTTAGGTGTTTATGGAATTATTACAGCAGGTTGGTCTAGTAATTAGGGGGCGGTCATTCGGCCGCCTATAATACTAGGACCAATAGGTCAAAAATGGGTTTGTGCCGCAGGGTTTGAATGATATACTCTACACAGGTGTGGGCTTATAGGGCTAGGGCTGGCTCATAAAGCCTTTCTTTCATTCAAAAATAGGGCCTTGGTCGGTAACTTTTTAGGGCCGTGATCGATAGATAAGTGGAAGTCATAAAAAAGAGATATTTCTCTTCGCACCTAAGATCAAGAGGAAGGGTAGCTTATCAAGCTCGCCTATATAAAATATATTATTCATTATTATAGAATCTTTTAGAAAAAACTTTTTCTAAAGATTCACTGTCTTTTAACCAGCTGTTTTTCTTTGTCAACACTACTAAGGACCTATGGGTTAGCCTACTAACGTATTATATAGTAGGGTATAGTAGGAGAGCGAGTTAGCGAAGAAGCTTAGGTTAATAGAGAAGAGAGAGTCATTGTGTAGCCTTCATTCTACTACGCTATGCAAAGGTTACAAAGTCACTTAGCTCGACGTTAGGAGAGTCAAGGGGGAAGGCCATACCTACATAGAAGAACCGATGTTCGCTGACTTTCTAAGGTCTGTCTAACCTAACATTTCGCTCCCCTACTGAAAAGGGAAAGCCGCTTTACACCACTTATAGACTACTTAAGATTCAATTTAAAAGGCCTTACTTAGTTTCGCAAGCCTTTGCCATTGTCAGTCAACTAAGTAGGGCCTGAGGCCCCCTACTAATTCGTAAATCTTAGGAGCATGCCGCAACATAACAAATGGATGGTTGGTCCCCTATGCATTTAATTCCGGAAGGGAAAAAAAGTACCCCATCATGGTGAACCTCTCCTTGTGGTCGGGATGAGGTTGATGCCTCCCTTCTGGGGGCGAATCGAATTGGAGTTTCCTTAGGTAGCCACCGACCTACATTTATCCTTAAACTTTCGTGCTTGGTGGAGAAGAAGCGAACAAAGGTACGCTCGCTTGTTGTCTTGTTCTCTTTCGCGAACTGGGATTGCTCGCCAGCTAGGTCAGATTGAAGCAAGAATTTTTTAGAACATATTACCCATATTCGAGGACAAGGGGAGGAACGACCTCTCGATCTGCTTACTGTATCCCAAGAATAAAAACATCGTCTAGGCGTTCCTTATTGCTCTGATCTATTTGACACCTAGGACGTTGTCTGGGCCAAGAGCCATAGTTAATTGTTGTTTCTGTTTGGTTCTTTTGTTCTTGTTATTGATACCGGCAAGACCAGCCAGATGATGTCTGCTGGTTGGTAGTGAGAGGACTCGAAGTACCTACATACACAAAAGGAGGCGCTGATTAAAAAACAATCATTTGATTTTCTTACTCTCCCTTAGCCGCCAGCGAGAAAGGAGTCTATCTATCTGCCTAGCTTTGGTAGATTTCCCCCAACACAATCCATAGAAATTACACGAATTCCTTAGTGGATAAGTTCGACGACTCAGCAGCAGTGCGAAATGGAGTTTATCGTCTGGTGGATCTGATCTTTAGGGGGCAATACATAGGCGTATGATTATAAAGAAGGATGAGAAAGCGGACATGCTGGTGAAGTTTTATTTAAAAATATCATCTCTGTCAAAGATCATTACTTTGGCAAAGAAGGTTGATAAATCAATGTTTTCTAGTAGAAAGAATATCCCCACCCGAGTCGACGAAAGAAGAAGTAGAAATATTTACACAGTAAGAGCGATTTAACTTTACTTAAAAAATAAATAAATAAAGTCAGATCGGACCAAGACGGAAAGATTCATATAAAGAGGGGATAAGAAGGGATAGCGTTTTGATTAGCATGAAATAAGGTAGTTGTCGCTACTGCAAAAATCGAGGCCAGACATGACAGAAGAGTCGCCACCGTGCGTTATTTATCCCAAGAGAGGGAAAGGAAACACTCAGAGAAAACCTAACGAAAAGAGGGATAAGATCGGTCATCGCAACCAAATCTCGGGTTCGGGAGTCGGTTACGCGAGGGGAAGGTGTTAGCACCCCTCACATCCGTCGTATTCGACGGGATCCATGCTTGTTGTCTATCTAAAAGGTTGATTGAAACTATCTAACTACAGGATTGAGGACAAAAGAAAAAAGAAGTGACTCGGCAAAGCAACGGCGCTTTGTGCCTACGTATCTCATTTGAAGTGAGAAGTCAGAGTCAACATAGTTCGACTAACTACGGGTGAAAGGGGGGAAGGTTTCTCGCCAAGGCATCGCGTCTTGTGTCTACGTACTTTCATCTGGTGTGAAAGATCAGAGCAAACGTAGTTCGGGCTAAAAGGTAACACATGTTCGTTCAACTGTTTTTACCCGAGTAGGGTTAGCAATTAGTTCTAGCAGTTTGGTGTATGCAGCTCGACCATTGGAGACTTAGGGGTTACCGTTTGCGATAGAACCAAGAGTTAACAAAACTCTCCTTATGAAAATGATTTTCCAAGACTAAAGGCCCCAAAGGGGAAAAAGAAGTTTGAATGATTTGTTTTTGTGTTTTTTTAGAGAAGAAGTGTTTTTGAATGGTTTGCAATTCATATCGCACTAGAGACTATGACTTAGGAGTGAATGCGTCGCATATCACCCAAAGGGTGCTATACTAAACATCCAAGCCATTGAAGAGAAACTCCTCAACAACCCTTTCCCAAGTGCTTAAGGCTCGTAACGCACAATAATCATTAACCTTTATTAGGTGTTTTATGTTTGTTTTGAGATGAGAAGAGAAAGGACACTAAAGGGGACTAAACTCAAACCTAAAGTTGTCATGCAATGGTGATCCTAAGATTGAGATAAGGGAATGCTACCTAATGTTATCATACATGGTTAAGATCCTAGTGTCTATAATAACCTCCCTTGAACAAGAGAGATTAGAGATCCTAAGGGAAAGGAGACAAAAGAGGAAAAAGAAACAATCATAAACATGCAAGAATGCAAACATGGAATGCAAGTGAGGGAGGAAATTGGTGTGGGGCAGTAGCCTCCACAAGCCCATCTCAACCTCAAGCAACAATATGACAAATGTAAGAGATGAAAGGAAAAATAAATGCATCAAAAGAAACACATAAGTGCACTAAAATGGGATGAAATGTCCTAAGCCATTCAAACATCAACCATAATGCCAAAACCCAAACACAAATGAAAGGCAAAGAAGTCCTAAAAAAAAGTGAGGATGGGAGGCTATATGAGGACAGCAAGGAACTCATAATGTGCACTCAACCATGAGCATCATAAGAAAGGTGCAAAAGAAAGCACAAAGAGGTCCTCATGGATTCATCATTTTAGGCTTGCTTCAAGTACCTCCAAAGGAGGGACCAAGCCACCTTAATTGAGATTCCAAAGTCATTGGACAGCAAGGGAAATGAAACAAGAGTGCTCAAAAGCCAAAAGCAAATAAACCACAAGGAAATGAAAGCAAGTTCCCAAAGGAAAACAAGCATGTTTCACATAGAAACCCTAATTGAAAACTCAAAAGTAAACAACCAAATGAACAAGCAATACACAATGAAATGACCTAAAAATGGGAAAGCATCATCCTTAACATGCTAGAAACATGAATCAAAAGGCATTGAAGGCTCAAAGGATCCATAAATGTTATATCCAAAGCAAACTAGGTCAATGTGTATGTATGAACCTCCCTTTGGGGTAACTTGACTTGCAAGTTACTCTAAAAATAGGAAAATGATTCAAAAACAGCCAAATAAAATGCAAGAAGCTCATAAATATGTTGGCAACCAGAGGCCAAAAGATTACAATCAAAGTCACTTCACAACATCATCATAGAAATTGATTCACAAGGGTGCTCCATTGTGAAGGAGGATTGTCGAGGGTCAAATGAAATGCTATCAAAACCAAACCAAAACTCAATAAAACAGGGGCAAAATGCTCCTCAAAAATCAATCAACTCATCATTGATATGAGGATTGATTTTTACTCATTGGATCCAAAGGAAATGAGAGAAACAAAATAAAAAACAAACAATGTCAAGAATTAGATCAAATAAAACTCTTCCAATGTTAAATTCCATTTTTAATTGAAAAATAATTCATAAAATAAAATAAAAATTTCCTAAAATCAGAGGACATCTCAAGGAGTCTAAAACATATTTTTGTGGAATTTTAACACTCTTGGAAGTATTTTAAAATGATTTAAATCTAAACAGATATAAAATAAAAAACAAAAAAGAAATGAAAATAAAAAAGAAAAAGGCTGGGTCCGAATAGCAGCCCAATTTAGTTTAAAAACAAACAGGCCAGCGTGCAGGGGGTGCCAACAGCAAGCCCAGTCCATCAGCAAAAATATATTTAAAAAAACGTGTGCTTGCGTGTGGTGAGTCAAACAGAGGTCCATGATATACCAAGCCTCACACCGTGTGATCAAAAAGGTAATCAAATCAAGTGGCATTGAGATAGCACACGTGGATCAGCCAATATAAAAAATAAATAAAAAACAAAGTTAAAACATGATTGTGTGTGTGCAAGCAAACGTGGAACACCATGCGTCTTAATCATGGCCACTGAAATAAAAAAAATCCAACGCACGCCAGCAAGCCACGTAAGTCATCATCAACATTTGAAATGAGAGGGAAACCAGACGGCGGCCGGAGGGACCTCCAGTCATCTTCTCCAGCCGTATCCTTACTGTAAACAGTAACAACAACACGCAGGTGGAAATATTGCACCAAAATCAGCAAATAAATAACTAAAACTCATCTACGTCTCACATAGAGCACGAATCCATGGTCAAAAAGGCTTAAAAACTCACAACAAAGCCAAATCATGCAAAACAAGTTTGGAGCTCAAAACGACAAACATCATAAACAGCCACGAATGGATACCAGAAATCATCTATGATATGCAAGGATCACAAATATATGAAAATGGCGCAATATGGATGCATAAACAGTGAGATATTTGGATTGGAAAGAAACCTAAATGAAAGCTTCCCCAGAGCTCAGTTCTTTAGTAAAGCTTAAAAGAAACCACCCAGAAACGTTCTATGAACCTCAAGGAACCTTTTTAAATGTTTGGTTTGGATTGAAACTCAGTAGAATGCAAAACATAATTTTGACTTTGCTCTCACTTTTTCTCACTATGTTCTTGACCAATTTCACACCAAAGTCAAATCTGAAAGCTTGTGTCCAATCCTGAAAATAAGTATGATGGATTTGGATTGAAAGAAAGCCCAATTCTATTCTCCTTAAGCCCAATTGAATTTCAAATTTTCTCTTCATGGAAGCTTCCAAAAGTACATAAAAATGCAGCTGCAAGGCTGTCAAGATGGCTCAGCTAGCTTACACCTGATGTGAATTGATCCAAGGGCTGAAAATGGCTCCTCAATTTAATCCAATGGCATGGTTTGTATATGTTACTTAAACTTGAAGTAAGCATGAAAATGGCCATCAAAGTGAGCTCAAATTCCAAATCCAAAATTGGCATTGTGCTTGATATGTATTTGGCACTCAAAAAATGCATAAGGTTGGTACGAAATGATCCCAAATGAATTTAATTTGATTTTCCCCTTTTAAGGCCTTTTTTCATGGAAATTTCTTTAGGAATTCTTCAACCCAAGCCAAACCTTTGATGCCTTGATGTTTGGTTAAGCAAATGACCATATTTGGAGCAAGTTTGAAGTTGGAAAGATTTCCATTTAAAGTGTGCAAAGTGGTGAAATGGACCTATAATGAAAATGACCTGTAATCCTGCTTTCCCAAAATACCCCTGCCTTGCAAGCTTCATAACTTGAGTTCTAGAAATTAGATGAAGGACTTCTAGTACTCTTTGGAAATCTAAGATCGTGAGGAACAAAGTTCATGTTCGCCAAAAGATGAGGAGAAACATCCTTCTAGGTCAAAAATGGCTTGGACGTTGGTTGACGTTTGTTGACCAAAATCACATTCATCTGAGGACCTGTAACTTGTCTGCTTCATAACTTGTGTTCTACAAATCCAATCAAGGACTTCTAGTACTCAAAAGAAAGCTAAAAACATGCTCTACAAGTCTCATGTTTGGGTCAAGATGAGATGAGACTTGTATCTTGAGATAGGTGGTCTTGAAGTTGGGCACTAAACAGGGGATTTTACACTGAGAACCCTAATTTAGTAACTCCTCACACTCTTGATTCTTGATGAATTGATCTTGAAATGATATCTCATGTGTCTCAACACAACATTCCATGACCATAAATACTTGGAACTGAGTCTTAATCTCCTTCAATTTCACAATTGACTTAGGGTTGACCAGATGAAAACCCTAATTGCACCCTCTTCAACTATAGCCACTTGCACTTGGTATAAACACTTGGATGAGCTCCACAATGACCTACAAGTACTCCAATGAGCTTAAATGATAATCTCCCTCCATAGCCATGGGCTTGTGATCCTCAGATGACCTTCAAATGGCCTCCAAGACAGGAGGTGAACCACATACACCTATCTGCCTATCCAAAGGGCTTTGACTTGTCTCTGATGATGATAACCCCCTGTTGACTTGAATACAAACTGACGATTAGGCTTAGAACCCTTGGCAAATTCCTCTTCTTATACACACTTTTCCTGATCCCCTGTAAATGCAAATTGATATGCAATGCAATATGCTAGAACAATGCAAAGAAACAAAAGCCAGCCAAAGAAAAAGGTTGGGCAAATTTTGGGGTGCAACAGTAAGACCCGAAGCATATAGTAGAAAATCCTTGAGTTAAGCATAAATAAGTACCCCAGAGGCTACGAGAAATATCTGAGGGCGATCTTGCATTGTTGCCTCACAAAGCCCTTCCTGCTTTCTATATGCAATACTTTGTCTAGCCCCTCGTAGACAAGACAATTGCTAGCCTGAAAGTTGCTTGATACTAAGTCTATCTTCATTCCCATTGTGACATGTGGAGGCTACCAATGCATTGTATCTAACCACACTGTGGCAAATCGATACGGGTTGCTAAATAGCTTATTATACCATACAAAGGCATATCTGGCTGTTATAGAATCCCCTGCTATTGAACATGAGTAACTATCCAATTCCATAATAGAAAGAGATGGGACTAGTTGGTTTTATTCCTTCACTTAAATCAAGGATCTTAGATCTTGCCACTGTGATCTTTTCTCTTGTTTCAGAAGCTGGGATTGGGCCGAATTTCCTTTCTTAACCAGGCTCAAGGGAAGTTAGAAGTCAAAGAAGCCTTGGTGCCTAGAGAAAATGAGTTATTCTTTCTTTTCTTGCTCGAAGGGTAAGCGGATCTGAGTTAATTCAATCTTTTCAGCACTTTCGAATGATTGTGTTTAACACCCTAACGGTTCTGTTAAAGGGGATTTGTATTACTGTTGAGCTGACTAAACTCAGTTGTCGATTAGCGGGTGCAGGTCAAATGAGGAAAGAAAGAAGAGTTTCGGTACAACCAGATGAAATATCACTTATCATCCAGGCACAAAAACTCAACCAACTGTAGATGCAATATTAATGCATTCTGGGATGAAGGAATAACCGATCTTCCCCACCTCGACTCTCACTCAACCGGTGGAACAGCACCCCGAAACAACGAGAGAAGCCGAAAAAGAGGAACTCGGGGAGCCCTCAGAACCTCAACCGGTTTCGTCAAAAGACAAAGGAAAAGCACCTATCCGGGAGGAAGAGGAGGCCGAGTAAGAAGAGAAGAGGAAGGTCAAACTATCTTCATTCACATGTTTTATTTTTTCTGTTTCACTCAGAAGGAGGAGAAGACGAAAAAGAAGCTACAGAAGAAGAGGAAGCCGAAGATACAGAAAGTCTCCAGCGCACCAATGGGAAACGGGGCCCCCGGAAAGATTCTGATCATAGTCGTTCAGTGCGTCAAGTTGACACTATAGCTACAGGCAAGTGTTTAAGGTCGTGATTTATCATTCAATGGCCTCACAATTTTGATTCCCATGTACAATACGACATCGGGGATTGAACCCGCATGCTATACTGCCAAGCACGAAAGGCGACCTTAAAGACTGGCGGCTAATTCCCGTGACGAAAAGCTAGGCTAGGTTTTATTCCATCTCTAGTTTCATCGGATCATTCATAGATGACATGCTTCTAAAGACTGCTGCTCAACGGCGTACGGCTAACGACAATGCAAGGCCGTGTACTGAAAAGCTGCCACCCAGTATAATGTACCAACGCCTTAATTTAACGGACGCGGCGATGATAGCTACAAAATGTGTCGAGCCTATGTCCTTCCCCATCTAAACGACAATATGGAACAAACTTACCAGATTCTTCCCGAATCTTTTAAGACAAGGAGGGAACAACGTCCCGGTCCGATGTTGGTTTTCCAACTCGATAGAACAGTCTTGCTAAGAGCCCGACTGAACGAGAATATAGCCTCATAGCTGGCATGGCAAAGCGTATCATCCCCTATCTTTATAGCACCCCAGACACCCAATTAATCGTTCCCCGATTTACACCCGAAAGCCTTAAGTTCTACCCGATCATCCCCAGATATAGATGCGTCACACAAGTAACTCTCTCCTGATCCGTGACCAAGACCTAATTTCTTAGGCGGCTTTATTTACGTAAATAAGGAAGGGCATATCAAAATAATAGAAAGGGACGCTTTTAAGCTACGAAAAAAGGAAGTGGCAAAGGGTCTTTTTCGTCTTTATGATGTATAGAATTTATTTAGGATTATACTTGGATTCAGTACTTATTAAGTTAAGCATCGAAGTCGGGACTCTTTCCCTAGAGAGATGGCCTAATTCAAATCACGCCAAGAGAGGTTTAATCTTCTCCTATATCTATATAACATTTTTATTACTCCTCCAATCCGCATTTCCTAAGAGATGACTCCAAACACTCTTACCTTTTTATCCGAGATGGTCAATGAAAGATTCACGATAGTAGGACTAACTTATATCCCCCTTATAGTTAACATAATATTTCATGTAGGTCGCCTTTGGGGGTTAACCGACAAAAATATGGCCGAAAGGCTGGGAGACCTATGTTTTGACACCCTTCGAGAGGAGATTCAAAAACAAATAGAGGGGTTGCTCCAAATATATTTTCATAATGCTCTTGTTCTTCCCCCTTGGAAGAGAATTCAAGACATTGCAACCCACCTTCATCACGATTCCGAGTCTTTGGAGCAACTCTTGACCATTTTGAAGAATCTTACTGAATTAGGTCTACAAAGTCAAGAGTTTCAACAAATTATCCTCTTTCTCTCGCAGTGAAGTCCCGATGGCAAACTATATATAACATTTGAATTTCTCTTGCATTCCACATTTTCGAAATGGATCCTATCAAATATTTTACATTTTCTATGATCATCTCTATTTTAGGTATTCGGGGAATCCTCCTTAATAGACGAAATATTCCTATTATGTCAATGCCAATTGAATCAATGTTATTAGCTATTAATTCTTAGTTTTTGGTATATTCCGTTTCTTCGGATGATACGATAGGTCAATCATTTGCTTCATTGGTTTCAATGGTGGCGGCTGCGGAATCAGCTATTGGGTTAGCCATTTTCGTTATAACTTTCCGAGTCCGAAGGACTATTGCTGTAGAATTTATTAATAGCATTCAAGGTTAAACATGACTCCTAGAGAATTACCAAAATACGAAGTTATCTTTTCTCCTTCCGTTTTCTTCTTTATTTATTTTTTATTTTTACTTGGTTGGCAGGGCAGGGTCGGGGCCTTTATCTCTGGGTGAGCGCATCCGATTTATTCTAAAGTCCTTTCCTAAACCACTTCCCGTTTATTTGCTAAAAGATAGATAGAACCTTTCTAAATGAGATTGAGTTCCACGCATATGCAAGCTAGAAAGATGCTATTTATTGCTATTTCATCTATTTGTGCATTAAGTTCGAATAAGATATCAATCTATAATGAAGAAATGATAGTAGCTCGTTATTTTATAGGCTTCATCATATTCATTCGGAAGAGTTTAGGTAATACTTTCAAAGTAACTCTTGACAGGAGAATCCAGGCTATTCAGGAAGAACCGCAACAATTCCCCAATCCTAACGAAGTAGTTTCTCCGGAATCTAATGAACAACAACAATTACTTAGGATTTGTTTACGAATTTGTGGCACCGTAGTAGAATCATTACCAATGGCATGTTGTGTGCCTAAGTGCAAAAATACAGTGCAAGCTTTGTTATGTCGAAACCTAAATGTTAAGTCAGCAACACTTCCAAATGCCACTTCTTCCCGTCGCATCCGTCTTCAGGATGATCTAGGCAAAAAGTTTCACTTATTAGTTAGGAGGATATTTATCCCCCAATGTATCTCAAAAGCATAAAAAATAGAACTCATTCGAGAGAGCTTGGTGGTCTTAAGAATGGTTCGGGTGGGGGTTCTCTTAATAATAAATAAGACGAATAGAATCTAATGCATGTTTATGCTAACAGAAGAGTGAATCCAATACAAAGACAACTTTTTTCTCATGAAGCAGCTTTGCAAGAAAGGAGTTAGTTCTCTCTGGGGGTTCTGATAGCCAATGCTTCCTACGCTCCAGCCCTTAGCCCTGAACTCCTTAGCACAAGCACTAAGTAAGCTTGTGAAGGAAAGACCTTCAATATCGCATAGCACCTACTAGGACTGAAATTTCGTTTTTGAATAGGACTACTTATTTCTTTTCTGTATGCTAGGGCCACCCGCACGCTTTAAGGGTTGTTGAACATATTGCACTAAGAAAGACTTCTTTCGTTGCGGTCATATTTTCTTTGAAAGCCGCTCAAGCAATTTCTTTAAAGAAGAGCAAGCAAGACAAGATAAGGCTCGAAAGCTGCGAAGAATGTCGAGCTTCTCTAATCAGGATGTGAAATCGGTGTGGTGAGGTATTGGAAGTGTTCAACGAATATAGATAAAGAAACTCAAAAAGAGCATCGTGCTATACTGGCAGAGCTTCAGCAAAACTAGGTAGGTAGCTTTCTCTAATGAGAGATGGATTGGGGGATTATATTAGGTCTCCTAATTAATGGAATTAGTTTTCTCTTGATTAGTTTATTTTTAAAGAAGCATTCTCCCTTTACTCAATCTTTAATTGAATTATCGATAGAGCGTTGATCATTATTAAGGAAGAGATCAAGGATCACAGCAGGATCCTATCTAATCTTTGTCAACACTGGACTCGAAGTCCCCTGCTCAAACAAAAGGGTAATCCTTCGGAATTGAAAATTCCTTTCGGATTTCTTATATTAATTATAGTTGAGGGGAGAAGAATCATTTAAAATTCTATCTATATAGGGGGAGCCATTGTGAAGCCTAGAGAGGCGGAAGTGGAAAATCGCTTCTACTGAGTTCCACAACACTTAGCTTAGTAGCTTAACTCTTTCTACTGGCGTGGCGCTGCTGGATGCTTCTGATCAATAGAACAGGAAGAGGAGGAAAAAAATCTTATGATGAGCATCTGATTGTGGGCATCTTTCGATTGAGTAGGTCAGGAAAGAGGCAACAGGCGATTATCCCCCAACAACGGAAACGCCGCTATTCCTGAGTAGTCGTAGTTAGCGGGAATAAGAGGTTTCACAGGGCTACCTACTTTTCGGCTAGTAACAACTTGCCTAGTTCGAACTCTTCTCTACCAACTCTTGAGGCGTACTACATATCAGTGTGTTCTTGCCCGCTTGGTACTTTGATCCGAAGATCCTAAGCCCCTTCTTCTACCCCTTTCTTTTGGTAGCTACCGATTACTTCACCAAATGGGTCGAAGCTGAGCCATTTAAGGTCTGTCTTCCCGGTTTTCTCAGACGCGAGTCATCTTCTTCATCAGGCTTCCTTCTCGCAGTCGAAGCGGTAGTAGTACTGGAACGAGTTCCCTATTCGATATGGTTTCATTCCACCAGTCCGATAGCACTGGGTCAAAGGGCTTCACTTCGGAACCTTTTCTTGCCCGTGGGCATGAAATTAACTCTGAGGTGACTCTGTCCCTAGCATCCCTTTCAGACCCCCAACTTTATTCACTTTGCGGTAAATGCAATAGCCAGCAGGTCAAAGCCTGGGGTCCAAGGGCCACCTACTACCCAATTCCTGTCTTCGGAACTATGGAGATAGGTTACTTTTTTCGATGGCCCTCCATCTCGTTGGGAAAAGTTAAAGGTGAAAGTACAGAGTATGCCTAAGAGGGGGGGGGGGGGTGAATTAGGACTTTAGAAATTTTTCCGGTTTTTTATGGTTTCTTGAAATTTTACTGGTTTATGTTCTTGGTCATGAAAGCAAAAGAAAGTAAAAGAACAATGGACACCAGGATTTATAGTGGTTCCCCTCACAATCCGAGAGTACTCCACTCCCCTTTCAACACGAAAGAGAGTTTTCACTATTGTTTAATAAAGTACAACCTATCACACCATCAAACAGTGAGGCCTACTATCAAACAATAAAACTAACAAGTGTACAAGAACAATCCTTTTGTAAACACTCACCCTTGTATCCAACAATCCTGGATCACAAGTCAGAATACAAATACTTGTAAAGATTTTTGTTTTGAGAATAATACATTCAATTAAAGTTGATCTTCTCCAAATGATCAAAATTCACTCTTACAATTTTCAACACAAGTGTTCAAAGATGAATATGAAATTTTATGCACATATGAACACTTAATAAAAGATTTTGAAAATGATGAATTTGATTCTAAGAAAATTTGAAAATGAATGTAGAAAGTGTTTGGAGATTGGAGGTTTTTGTGTGTATTTTTCAAAATTGAAAAACTCAGAATTTATATGAGTAAAATACCCTTTCAAAAAGGTATATTTGAGTAGATTTAAAAAATATGAAATGGTGTAATTTTCAAACAATTTTTGAACTTAAAACAAAGCCATTTTTCACTGTACGTTCAGTGTTAATCGGTTAACACTGGAACGTTAGCCCATATTATTTAAAATTTGAAATGGTTAACCGGTTAACCTATATGGTTAATCGGTTAACACTGCTATTTTTTCAGAAAAATGCTTTAAAAATAAATGCTATACCAATTTTAAAGTTCCAAAAACATGCTCATGTATTATGCTAAAATGCTTAATGTTTTTGAACACTTGTATATCAATTATAAGGGTGGAATTTGATATACCCGCAATGCATCCAAGTCTTGAAGAATCATAGTTCCATATGTAGCTTGACTTGAAAGATAACTTGACTTGAAAGATAGCTTGACTTGATCTTGATAACTTTGAAAGGCTTGTCTTTTTGCAATCAAGAGATGACCTTGAGTAGTGTTGACATCATCAAAACTTGAGACTAAAGCATGGTTCTACATTCTCCCCCTTTTTGATGATGGCAATCAAAAAATGTTGTGCGATATCTCTTGGTTCTTGATATGTTTCTCCCCCTATGTCTAGCAACTCCCCCTATCTTAACAGAGGAAAAAATCTGCACACAGAGAGACATTAACAGAACCAAGCTCTTCTCCCCCTTTGACATCAGCAAAAAGGAAGAGCTTTCAAAGAAAACACAAGATAGCAGCATATATAGTAATAAGCACATGCAAAGCCAAATAAACACATAGCATAAGAAGTAGTACATATAAAATGCAGCAAATAGAGATTGTACTTGTTACAATAAAACATAGTTCAAAAGGAAGCATAAAACTTAAGACTAGAAAGCAAAGCAATAAAACAACATCAGTAACATATTCTCTAAGAATCCTCATCCGCCATATCCTCCTCCTCTTCTTCTTCATCACTATCAATCTCTTCGTCCACAACTCGGGTGTTGGAATGTGGAGGGTTAAGAATGAGGTTTCTGAGAGAGGCAATTGCTCGGGAGGTTTCTCTATGCATATTCATCGACTCTCGATGCTGGTTCATCATGGTTGTATAGAGAAACTCACTAGTAAGACCCCCTTCAGGCATTGGATATGCGTGATGGACAGGACCGTCATCGGTATACCTGTATGTTCCGTCAGCTGCTTTGATGATTCCAGTATTCTTCACAATGTTAATCTCATTGATCTCATTAGTTGTAGGTTTCATCTTGGAGGATGGTTCTCTGTTGAGGTCAAGTTCAGTTAATTCCAGAATTCTTGAAACCAAACGAGCATACGGCAGCCGGGTAATGCAATGAAGTTGTTGTTTACCGGCATAAGTTGACGAACACGAACTTTGAAATCCATCCGCCTCTTTTTGGTGGTTTCCATTGGAATGTTGTCGTCATCAGATTCGGATGCAGAATGATGTTCTGGTAGTTTTCCCTTGCCGCGATTTGATGCTGAAGCCATGGATGAAGGTTTGAGAGAACTGAGGTTGTGGGTTCTGAGGAAGTTAGGGTTTAAGAAGTTGTGGGGAGTTTTCCAACTTTAGAGAGTGGGAGAGAGAAGTTAGGGTTTGAAGAGGGAATATGGATTTTGGATATGGATTTGGATATATGAGAGAATATGGACCACATAAAAATACATTTAAAATATATAAAATTTTCAAAAATATAATTAATTTTCGTTTCTGATTTTTAGAAAATTTAACAGTGTTAATCGGTTAACCATATAGGTTAATCGGTTAACACATTAAAAAATTGAATCAGAACTGAAAATTCAACAGTGTTAATCGGTTAACCCATATGGTTAATCGGTTAACACACTCGAATTTTTGAAAAATACTTAAAAACAGAATGCATACACATGAAAACATATCACAAATGATGCATACACATATTAGAAAAAAAGGTCAGATGTCACCTTCATCAAGAATCCCAAGTTCTCTCCGGATTTTTTAGAACGGTTCTTTCGCCAAAGGCTTGGTAAAGATGTCGGTGAGTTGGTTGTGTGTGTCGACGAAAGTAACATCAACATCTCTGTTTAATACGTGATCTCGAAGGAAGTGATGCCGGATATCAATATGCTTTGTTCTGGAATGCATAACCGGATTCTTCGTGATATTTATGGCACTAGTATTGTCACATCGTAGAGGAATGCATCCGAGGTCAACACCATAATCCAAAAGTTGTTGTTTCATCCATAAAATCTGTGCACAGCAACTTCCTGCGGCGATGTATTCTGCTTCGACGGTGCTGAGTGCTACACAAGCTTGCTTCTTGCAGGCCCATGATACTAGAGCATTTATGAGAATGTGACATGTACCACTTGTACTTTTTCTATCGGTTTTGCATCCTGCATAGTCAGCGTCAGAATAACCAACTAAAGAACAAGTACTACCTTTAGGATACCATAATCCGACGTTGGTCATTCCTTTGAGATACTTGAGAATTCTCTTCACAGCAGTGAGATGCGATTCCTTCGGATTTGCTTGGAAGCGCGCACACAAACAAACACTAAACATAATGTCAGGACGGCTTGCCGTCAAATATAGTAATGAACCAATCATACCTCGATATTTAGTAATATCAATTGGAGTACCAGATTCATCTTGATCAACATACGTTCCGGATCCCATAGGAGTAGACATCATCTTGCAACTATCCATATCGAATTTCTTTATTAATTCCTTACAGTACTTGGATTGGTTGAGAAAGATTCCATCCTTGGTTTGATTGATTTGTAGTCCAAGAAAATAATTTAACTTTCCCATCATGGACATCTCGAATTCTTCTCGCATCATGAGTGAGAATTCTTCGCAAATTTCCTTGTTTGTTGATCCGAATATGATGTCGTCGACGTAGACTTGTACCAACAAGGTGTTACCCTTGATTTTCTTTATAAACAGCGTCTTGTCAACCTTTCCTTTTGTAAATCCTTTCTCACATAAGAAGTTTCTAAGGCGATCATACCATGCTCGTGGTGCTTGTTTTAAACCGTAGAGATCCTTCTTCAGTTTGAAAACATGTGAGGGATTTTTGAAGTCTTCAAAACCCGGAGGTTGTTTGACGTAGACTTCCTCATTAATGTACCCATTCAGGAAAGCGCTTTTGACGTCCATCTGGAACAACTGAAAATTCATAGAACAAGCGTAAGCAAGCAATAATCTAATTGCTTCTAACCTTGCTACCGGAGCGAATGTTTCATCAAAATCAATTCCTTCCTCCTGGTTGTAGCCTTGTGCGACCAATCTTGCCTTGTTATGAACTATAATCCCATTCTCGTCAAGTTTGTTCTTGAACACCCATCTGGTTCCTATGATATGCTTATTATCTGGTCTTGGTACAAGGGTCCAAACTTGATTTCTTTCAAATTGATTAAGTTCTTCTTGCATTGCTATAATCCATTGGTCGTCGCATAAAGCTTCATCGATCTTTGATGGTTCAATCTGAGATACAAACGCCATGTTGAGACAAGCATCCTTTAGATTAAGTCGAGTTGCAATGCCTTGACTAATATCACCAATAACTTTATCAATTGGGTGATCTCTGTGTGTTCTCCATTCTTTCGGAAGATCTTGATTTTCTTGAGTAACATCTTCTTGTAATATTGTTTGATCTTTTGAAACACTTTCTTCATTTTGTGGAGTATCTACAAAATCATCATCATCATCCAAAACAATATTATCCTCTTTCGAGGGGTTAGTCTCATCAAACGAAACATGAATAGACTCTTCAATGGTAAGAGTTCTTTTATTAAAAATTCTAAATGCTTTACTATAAAGAGAGTAACCAAGAAATATACCTTCGTCGGACTTCTCATCAAACTTACCGAGATTGTCCTTATTGTTGTTGAGAACGAAGCATTTGCAGCCAAATATGTGGAAAAATGATATATTTGGTTTCCTTTCTTTGAACAACTCATACGGAGTCTTTTTGAGTAACGGTCGAATATTCACGCGGTTGCTTACAAAACACGCCGTGCTTACTGCTTCTGCCCAAAAATATTTTGGAAGATTTGTGTCGCTGAGCATTGTTCTAGCAAGTTCTACTAGTGAACGATTCTTCCGTTCTACGACGCCGTTTTATTGAGGAGTCCTTGGTGCCGAAAAATTATGAGAGATTCCATGCTCTTCGCAAAATTCTTCAAAGTCTGAATTTTGAAATTCTCCACCGTGGTCGCTTCTTATGGAGGCTATAATGAGTGACTTCTCGTTTTGAATTTGTTTTGCATACTTTTTGAATGCTTTGAAAGCATCATTTTTCTGCACTAAGAACATTGTCCAGGTATATCGAGAAAAATCATCAACAATAACTAAAGCATAAATACTACCTCCGAAGCTTTTTGTTCTTGATGGACCAAAAAGATCCATGTGCAACAATTGAAGTGGTCTTGATGTAGAAACCACTTGCTTGGATTTGAAGGTTGTCTTGGTCTGTTTTCCCTTTGACATGCATCGCATAATTTATCCTTGATGAATTTTATCTTCGAAAGCCCAACAACCAGATCATGTTTGATTAATTTGTTTAGATGCTCCATGTGAATGTGAACAAATCTTTTATGCCAAAGCCATGCCTCGTTGTTGTTTGCCATAAGACATTTTACCTTCAAGGAAGAATCATCAAAAGAAATCATAAAAATATTATTATATCTTTTACCTTTTAGCAGAATCTCATGAGTGACTTCGTGTTCGATCAAGCATTCCTCCTTTGTGAAGTTGATTTTGAACCCTTTGTCACACAATTGACTGATGCTAAGCAGGTTATGCTTAAGGCCTTCAAGATAAAGAACGTCTTCGATGATTGTACATGGAGGTGCACCAATGGTTCCAACTCCAAGAATTTTTCCTTTATTATCATCACCGTAAGTGACATATCCTTTGGCCTTTAATGATAGACTTGCAAATTTGTTTATATCTCCCGTCATATGCTTCCAGCAACCACTATCAAGATACCATTGATTTGTGGTTGTCTTCAAGCATACGTACAAAACAAAATTAGGTAGTGTTAGGTACCCAAATTGCTTTGGGTCCTTGATAGTTAGTACCCTTTTCAACCCACACATAATGCCCCTTTGCAATACCAATATTACGTATATAGCAGGCATTAGGTGTGTGCCCTTTAATTCCACAGTAAAAACATGTAGGTTGAAAATGACTTCTATATCTAGGAATATAATTCTTTTTCTTATCAATTCTTTTCTTGTTATGATTTTGATGCTGAATTTTAGAAGTGCTTGTCTCTTCTTTAACAATTTGTTCACTTGCTCTAACGAAAATGGTCTTATTGGTGCTTGGTTTTGAAAATTTAGAGTATCCCAATCCACTTTTATCATTAGGATACCTTTGATGTTTAAGAATTTCTTCCAAGCCAATTTGACCTTTTTCATATCTTTCTAAAACTCGTTTAAGTTGAACAATTTGAAAAGACAAAGACTCACAATTCTTACATACAAGACTTTGTTTTTCATCCATCACTTTTTGTTTTTCATCTTCAATATTTTTCAGGAAATCAGAATTTTGTTTTTCTAAAAGTAAAATTCTTTTCTTTTGTGATGAGATGTCTTTATACAAAGTCTTGCACTCTTTTAGAAGTTCATCTATAACTTCTTGTGCATCATTATCATAGACAGAAAAACTACTACTAACCTCATTTTCGTCATCGGAATGGTGAGAGGCCATTAAAACCATATTTGCGCATTCATCGTTATCTAATTCCGATGATGAACTCACTTCGTTGTCGTCCCATGCGACATAAGCCTTCTTTGTTTTGAAATCCTTCTTGCCTTTGAATTTTCCTTTATTTGCGAGTTTTGGGCACTCTGGCTTTATGTGACCTTGTTTCCCACATTCGTAACATGTAATTTCTTGGTTTGATGTGGGTGCCTCCTTTTTCCTGAAATGTCTATTCTTTTTAGAAAAAGAAGAAGTTTTATTATTCTTAAAAAACTTACCAAGCTTCTTTACTAGAAGCATGAAGTTTTCATCTTCGGAAGATTCATCATTTTTATCATCCCTTGTGTCAATCTTCAAGGCAATTCCTTTGGACTTCTTGTCTTGACTTTCATGTTTCTCAAGCCTTCCAAGTTCCAGTTCATGCTCTTGAAGTTTCCCGAATAATGAAGCGGATGTCATTGTTGAAAGACTTTTCTTTTTCCGAATGGCGGTCACCTTCGGTTGCCATTCTCTTGTCAAGGATCTTAGGACTTTTAAATTGAGATCATCATTGGTGAAGGTCTTCCCGAGAGCAATCAGATGATTTGTTAGATGAACGAACCTTTTTTGCAAGGCAACGATAGATTCACCGGGCTGCATACGGAACATCTCATATTCTTGACTTAACATGTTAAGTCTTGATCTTTTTACTTCTGTTGTTCCTTCATGCGTTTCTACCAAGGTATCCCAAATCTATTTTGCCGATTGACACTGTGATATGCGAAAGAATTCATCCATACTGAGAGCGCTTTGAAGTATGTTGATTGCTTTCTTCTCATTCTAGATTCTCTTCTTGTCATCTTCATCATATGAGGATTTAATCTTTGGGGTTCCAACACCATTTACCACACTTGTAGGAACATGTGGACCAGTTTCAACGGTTTCCCATATACCATCTCCTTTAGCCTCAAGATGTGCCTTCATACGATTTTCCAAAAATCGAAGTATTCTCCAGAAAAGAGTGGTGGCTTGTTACTACTTCCACCATCTTTGAAAACCGGGTTAGTACTAGCGGAAGCCATTAGGATCGATAGGAACAGGTTACCTTAACCTGCTCTGATGCCAATTGAAAGTACAGAGTATGCCTAAGAGGGGGGGGGGTGAATTAGGACTTTAGAAATTTTTCCGGTTTTTTATGGTTTCTTGAAATTTTACTGGTTTGTGTTCTTGGTCATGAAAGCAAAAGAAAGTAAAAGAACAATGGACACCAGGATTTATAGTGGTTCCCCTCACAATCCGAGAGTACTCCACTCCCCTTTCAACACGAAAGAGAGTTTTCACTATTGTTTAATAAAGTACAACCTATCACACCATCAAACGGTGAGGCCTACTATCAAACAATAAAACTAACAAGTGTACAAGAACAATCCTCTTGTAAACACTCACCCTTGTATCCAACAATCCTGGATCACAAGTCAGAATACAAATACTTGTAAAGATTTTTGTTTTGAGAATAATACTATCAATCAAAGTTGATCTTCTCCAAATGATCAAAATTCACTCTTACAATTTTCAACACAAGTGTTCAAAGATGAATATGAAATTTTATGCACATATGAGCACTTAATAAAAGATTTTGAAAATGATGAATTTGATTCTAAGAAAATTTGAAAATGAATGTAGAAAGTGTTTGGAGATTGGAGGTTTTTGTGTGTATTTTTCAAAATTGAAAAACTCAGAATTTATATGAGTAAAATACCCTTTCAAAAAGGTATATTTGAGTAGATTTAAAAAATATGAAATGGTGTAATTTTCAAACAATTTTTGAACTTGAAACAAAGCCATTTTTCACTGTACATTCAGTGTTAATCGGTTAACCTATATGGTTAATCGGTTAACACTGGAACGTTAGCCCAGATTATTTAAAATTTGAAATGGTTAACCGGTTAACCTATATGGTTAATCGGTTAACACTGCTATTTTTCAGAAAAATGCTTTAAAAATAAATGCTATACCAATTTTAAAGTTCCAAAAACATGCTCATATATTATGCTAAAATGCTTGATGTTTTTGAACACTTGTATATCAATTATAAAGGTGGAATTTGATATACCCGCAATGCATCCAAGTCTTGAAGAATCATAGTTCCATATGTAGCTTGACTTGAAAGATAGCTTGACTTGAAAGATAGCTTGACTTGATCTTGAAAACTTTGAAAGGCTTGTCTTTTTGCAATCAAGAGATGACCTTGAGTAGTGTTGACATCATCAAAACTTGAGACTGAAGCATGGTTCTACGAAAGGAAATAACAAGCCCTAAACTAAATACTAACTAGCAGCTTATCAACCACCGAACACAGACTCATGTTGGCGATACCATGGCCAAGTAAGAGAACGAGCCATTCATCCTAAGTAGTATTTTAGTATAGAAGAGAGGCATTCTAAGCCTACTAATACGACTACATGCGCATCTAGTGCAATGGCTTGGAAGCAAGCTACCTTGACCATCTTCCGAACTTATCCAGAATTTACTGATCAAACTAGGGGCGAACTGCTCTTCATTCAATCACGCCACAGTGACCCCCGAAGCGATCTTGTTTTAGTTGCAAGACGAAATCCGGCAGCCGCTGGCTTTGAATAACCAGCCATCCTGGTAATAAGTTAAATTCTTCCATAACATAACCGGGCAGGGTTACGCGCGAGCCAAGTGATGGAGGTGCACAAGAACGAAGTGAATCTTATTTAAACATTCATTGCTATGGGCCTTCTTATTGCACTGAATGACAGATCACATGGGGTGGATCCTACTAATGCAATGTTTTCTCTGTGTAGGAAGGTATTTTGAACATATAGCTGGTATAGGAACCACTTCTTTGATGCAGCAATAGCTAGTAAAGTCCTAATCTTCACAAACTTAAGTTAAGGTTTCCTCCCAATCTATCCAATATTTATTCTTCAGCAAAGCCTTGAACAGGAAGAAAGGAATAATGGCCTACCTCAGGCATGTTGTTTGGAACTGGATCATGGCTTGAGTCTTGAGAAGGAGAAGCGTTGGTTTACTAATCTCTTTCGGGTCCTGGCTGAGCTTCAACAAGATATGGTGTTAGACAAAGTTTCTTTCTTGTATACACTATGGTTGATAGTTGGCGCTACTCGAAAAATGCATCGCGCAACAACGGGGAGGCGAAAAGGATAGACAGAAAAGTCGCCACCGAACTTTATTTATCCCATGAGGGGAAAGGAAAATATCGAGAAAAACTTAAGAAAGAAATGGATAAGATGGTATCGCGACCAAGAACAGGTTTGGAAGCCGGTTATGCGAAGGGAAGGTATTAGCACCCTTCACATCCATCGTACTCGATGGGAACCATTTGTTTGTCGCTATGTGAATTTATTTGCTTAAATATTATGCTATAAAAGTGTTCCTCGGGGTAAAAGAAAAGGGATTGAAACAGGAGAAATGAGAGGTTAGGAGGAAGAAGAGAACGAGGAAGAAAAGAGAAAGAACAAACTCGATAGGACTTCGCGGTCCTAGGCCTACGTATTCTCAACGGATGTGAGAAAGTCAGAGTCGACGTAGTTCGGGGAACTACAGATATAGGGGGGAATGTGCTCGGCAAGGATTGTGGCCCTTGTGCCTACGTATCTTTACTTTAAAAGAAGTAAAGAATCAGAGCAGTTGTAGTTCGGCCTACGGTTTGTTAATGTTTTTATGGATGATGTTATCGTGCACATTCTAGCAGTTTAGGTGTTTTTGCTGCTCGCATGTGAGGAGACTTAAGCGTTACCTGTTTGCGGTAGAACGGACGTAACATATCCTTTTTGAAATGATTAGATTTTGCCATGCGAGGCAAGATGTCACATTTGATTGGTTGAATTGTTTTTAGGGGGCAAGATAAGTCCTCGGATAGTAACCCCTACGGGTAGTACCCAATTCTTTATCTCAAAGTTTTTGTTATGAAAGGTGTGGCGAACGTAACGTCTTAGTATTGAAAGACGAGTATCAAGACCACACACACTACAGTGAATATCCTGACACTCGGAGAGGAAGAAGACTACACTCAATCCTCTCTCTTTAATTTAATACAAAGAGAACTTCATTCTCTTATTAAAGATGTTTTTGGTTTTGAATGGTAGGTGCCTTTTTGACAGAGAACCCTACGGTAAACGTCAAGCACTCGGGATAGGAGAAGGTCTACGCCTAACCACTCCACGACCATTCAAGTCTTTGTTAAGAAAAGAGTTTGAAAAAAGCACTCGGTACGGGACCGAGGTTTTAGGTGAGAAGGTTGGGGAAAGAAGTTGTGAAAGGAGAGGTGGTGTAAAGAGACAGGTGATGGATAAAGTTGCGTCTTCGTATCGAAAGACGAGTATCGAGACCACCCACACTACAGTGAATATCCTGATACTCAAAGAAGAAGAAGTCTACATTCAGTCCTCTCTTTTTAATTCAATACAAAGAGATAATGATTTCTTGTTGAAAGATGTTGAAAAGGCACTCGGTACGGGACCGAGGTTTTAGGGGGGAAGGTTCTATCCAAACCTAATGAAAGATGAAAACCAAAGCAATATCTTAACGAAGAAAGGGGTACATCTTAATAAAGATGGAAAGGGATCTTAACAAAGATGAGGTTTCAAAGGGGTTACGAGATGGCGCATATTTACAGCCATCATGCCTAAACAAACAAAGTCACAACAAATGTAAATGTGAAATTTAAAAACTTCATGGGGATTTTAAATGAAACAATCATGATGTTTACAAGGAAAAACAATTACAATCACATACACAAAGGAGTGACAAAAAAAAGCTCACATCAAGCACAACAACAAACTTAAGAAAAATGAATCAAAAGCTTTGAATGATTAGGAGGGTAAAAACCCTAAAAGAAGCATGACAATTTTTTAATGCAAAGTGTTTTTCCAAAATGAAAATTCTAGGATATTAGAAAATCATATGACAATATGCAAAAATATGAGAAATTTGCAAAAAGAACTAATCAAAAATAACAAATATTGACAAAGTTATGAAATTTGGAAAATTAATGACAATTTAAACAAAATCAAAGATTTTTAGTAATTAAAAAAAAGAGGGGGCACTTGGTGGGTGTTGAACCCTCCACCTTTGGGTTACCAGTTCAAAACTTGGCCAACTCAACTTGAGGCGCGCGTGTGAAATTTGAAGGCATGAGATGGAAAAATAGTGAAAACAAGGAAAATATGGAAAATAAGCAAAAGGGTTGATCTCCACATGGATCGAACCCAAGTCATGGCAGTGCAAGGCAATATGAGAGTAAAGGCATAACCACTGGGGTGGCGATACATCCAAGTATTATGCCACCCCAAATAAAACATATACTTAACAAAGGCTAGCAATTCTGGGCAAGGCAAGATGAGCAAGAACACAAGTCATGGCATGTAAACGGTAACATCACAACTCACTTAAAACTCAACCAATTTCAGCAAAATTTAGGTCTATCTCACGTGAAATTCAACAAGGAATGCAATGGCAATGTTATTTTTTTCAGATAATGCACGCAAATTAAAATTCAATAGCAGTTGCAAATGGAAGTTTGTGATATGCATTTTAAAAGCCACAACTCAAAACAGAAGTGCTTATGATCAGATGAAGGTATGCACAACTTCCAAATATGTAAACCATGGATTTTAGATGCAAGGATCAAGCAGAAACAGCTCCAAACAGAATTTGTCATGCTTCTTGCAACTATGTCAACAAAAGTGTTGAAATGAATTTTGGAAGCTATGATGCAAGACATAAGAGATTATGACCAAGTAAAGGTATGCACAAGTTTCAAATATGTTATTCATGGATTCTACATGCCAAGATCAGTCAAAAACAACTTCAAACAAAATCTGTCATGCAAGTTGCAAGGATGGAACAAAAATGTTTGATATGCGGTTTTGGAAAATGAGAATCAGTTCATGATACAACATACATGCTCAACTCAATCAACACTTATTAAATGATTCTCATATGCATCAAATCAATGAATTCAAAACAGCTTGCAAGAACTTATCAAAATAAAAACCTAAGGGATGGAAACCTCCCAAAACAGAAACTGACAGTGGGCCTGTCTTTTGGTCAAAACCAAACATTCATGATAAAACCTACACACACACATACAATCCATACCATGACAAGTTGATCTCAAAACAAATTCTACCAGGCCTGGTTAAAAGGTTGAGCATAGATCAAAACAGCATGACAGCAAGCCCCTTGGTTATTACAATACCAAACCAACATACCAATTCATAAAAAGCCTTAAAGAATGAAAATCACAACTCCATTGGTAAACAAAGAAAGATCCTAACAAGAGATCACATTCTTAGCAGTAAGAGATGCAAGAAGATAATTAGCAACAAACCAACATGCTTTGGATTTACAAACAACAAAAGAGCAAGATTTGGCAGATGTTGGAATTAAAGGATTACATGGCAATGGTTCAAGGAATTAGACAGTTTATGCAGCAGGTATGGATTTTTCATGGCAATGCTAGCACGATCATCAATTAGCCCTAATACTCCTAATGAAGATCCCAACTTATTGACCAATGATGCTCACAATCACATTTGAGACAGAATGCACACCTGATTTACAAAGCACCAAGACATACACATAGGCTGATTCTCATACATATCAAAAACAAGAATAGAGCACAAATTGCAAGAAAGACTTAACATTGAGATAGCAACACATGAAGTGAAAACAGAACTGGAAGCAAACTTGCTTTCCAAAACAGCATAAGCACACATATAAGGTTTACAAATTAAGACAACTTGACCTTGAGCAAAGTAGCCTAACAAGCTAATCATGGTAAAATGGTTTTGCACAGCAAACATAGAAACAAAAGTAGCAGCCAGTCTTGGTCATTACAATACCAAGTCAAAACATATCAATCAATTCAAACCTTGCACTGAAAGTTACAACTACATGGTGATGAACACAAACAAGTTTAGCACAAAACCTAATTCTAGCATGCTAATTAGCACAAAAAATATGTTCTATTCACAAACAGCAAGGATCAACAAAATTGGCAAGGGTTGGAAACAAGGCATAGCAGCATGGCAGTGGTTTAGACAGTTTATGCAGCAAGTGTGTATTTTTCATGGCAATGCTAGCACAATCATCAATTAGCCCTAATACTCCTAATGCACATGCCAACCTATTGACCAATGATGCTCACAAGCCATTTTTAAGACAGAATGCAAACATGATTCATAAATGAACAGAACATACATATAGGCTATCACAAATAACTACAAAACCATGATATGAACAAATCATGCTTGCAAACATAACCCTATTATAATGCCTAAGTGATGATAGCTATTGATGCACAAATGATAAAGTCACTCTATCCACCAACAAGATGCACATGAAAAACACATATCTCAAGTTAACAAATATAGACCAAACACCAAGCAATAGTTCAGGCTATCTCAGATATTCACTTATTATGACAGTGGCAAGTATCAAGTGTCAAATGCATATATCATGATGGTTACAAACATTAAGACAACAAAAATAGGTATTGGTCCTCAACATTCACATGAGTCATTCCAATGACCTTTGACAAGTTCAATGAGGCTGAACAACTTACAAGCATGTTCAAAATATGTTAAAGACCAAGTTCAAGCACACAAATGATCTAAAGGAAGATAGCACTAAAAATGACCAATGAGTTGAAGAATACCTATGAGCTGACAAAATGGCCAAAACATAATGGTATCAAAGCAAAACATGGTATAGTTTCAATCAATACCAAGTCAAACAAACATATAAGAACCTATACTTCAAAATTCCAACAAACAAGATCAAGACTTAAAGAAAGCTCCTGCAACAGAAATAAACCAACAATATGCACAAATTGAACAACATCAAGCTAGCCTCAAAACATAACAGTTGCAACCAATTTCTCACATGTTCACACGTGACATTTTAAGAGGATCTCAAGTTTTAGCACATAGAAATACAACATGGTATGATGATCATGAAAGCAATATACATTAATGAGCAAACAAATAAAATAGGGCAGATTCAAACATGAACTACGTTGTATTCAAAACACATTGCTTTTAATCTCAAACCAAACTAATGCACGTCAAACAATATCATGATGATTTAAGATGAGGATAGTGACTACCAACCTCTTGTAGACCTCCAAACAAGTTTGTGCAGTATGGAAAACCTTGAAGCCTCCAAATAAGATCCAATCCAATGCCTTGATGAAGATGACAGCTTTTCTTGCACTTGAAGTAAACAAGTGAACCCTTAGGGCAGAACTCAAAGTAAGTGATGGTGATGGTATTTTAGGTTATGGATAGTTGGTACATCATAAACCTAAGGTGTTTGAAGGTTTACAATGATCAAAACAGGCCTGATATGTGATTTGGCAGATTCTGTATGTGAAGTCAAACTTTGCTTGGTTGAAAGTTGACTTTTGGGAAAATGAGGGTTTTGACTGGTTTAAAGGCTTGAACACCTCCCACACATCATTTGTGGATTGTGTGGATGGTTTGCGGTGATTTTAAGTGGGTGAAAATGGTTTTGGAAGATGTTTTGCTCAAGACAGATTTTTGAGGTATTTTGGGATGGTTTTCTTCACTTGTAAGAAAATGCAAGATAGGATGAGAGCAATGCTTTTCTCTTGGGTTTTAGAGTGCTCTGGTGTACCTTTTAACATAGAGGAAACCTCTATTTATAGGCAAGGAATGGTTTGGGGCAGATTTGTCTTTTTGCATTTTGGAGGGAGTTTTGTAAAATACAATTTTGTTCAAGATTGTGGACAGCTGCAAATTCAGGCTCTTCGCTCAAGTTTATGCATAAATCAAGTGGTGAGGATGACATAGAAGTGATTGAAGTATGGCTAGGGAGTAGGAGAACTTCAGCTGCAAGACTTCTTCCATAAAGTTTCTCTTTCCTCATTTCTTTCATTAAAATAATGCAACTTGCTTATCACTTGCCAAATCCACCAAACCCCTTAGTTTTCTGCATATTAACTCATCATACTCTCTAAATATCAGATAGAAACATGATCCAAGGGCTGATAATATCTCAAGTGATCAAAAGGTGAGTTTGTGAAAACATGAAAATGATGGACTCAAGTGTTGAAACCTCATCTTGTTGAATTCATAACTCTCAACTCATAAGGGCTATGGAGGAGTTCTAGTACATTTTAGAAAGCCCTCATGAAGCTCTACAACTTTCATGTTTTCATGATCTTCAGATTCCAAATGGAACTAGGTCAAAAATCCACTCAAATTTGCGGAAAAACATGCCTAAAAAGTCCAATAACTTGGAATTTTTCTAAGTTATTTTTCCCTCTTGTAATGACTTTGGCCATAACTCCAAATCTATGCATTTTATGCTTATGGACCACTGTGGGAATTTTGTAGGAATTGTCAAGAGCTTTCCAATGTGCTTTGAACCAACTCAATTGGATGTGTGGTTAGGGAGTTATGGTCTTGCCCCTTTCAAAACCCTAATTTCCCGATTTTTCGATTACTCCTCCATCCTTGATCCAATGATCATGAAACTTCATGGGAAGGTGTAATATGGCATCAGGAACATTTTTTCTTCACACTTTGAGGTCAAATTCCTTATGGTTGAAGAGTTGACCTTTTGGTCAACGAAACAATCGATCGATGACTACTGAGTCGACTATTGATGTTCCTAGTCTTCTGAGGCCTTGAAACTTATTGAGTAGACTTCAATAAGCCATATGAACTTCATGGACCATGATCCCACCATTGGAGCTCTATTTAAATCAAAAGTCAAACTATAGTTGACTTTTTCCCCAAATCTCCTGATTTTCAATTGACTGATCAATTGAAGCTCTTCTGATTAAAATTGATGGTCAATCTCCGATCCTCACACACCTTAGGACACATGGAATGCCACAGAAACAAGTCTTGCCCTTAAAAACAAATTTATCCTGATTAAAATTGAAACCCTAATTTCACCCTTTTTGCCTGGGCATTATGCAGATGAACTGGGTGATCATTCCAACTCCACCATGACCTCTGAGGTACCCAACAAGCTCCTACCTAAAGCTCACACCAATGAAAAAAATCTTAAAATTTCTTGACAACCCTCTGATGGTTTGTACCAATTCCTTTGATTAACAAAAAAGTATGGGCAAATTTAGGGTATGACAGATGCCCCTATCTAATCGGCTTAAACCTGGTAAGACGAAATGCTACGACATTCATTTTTTCGAGGTAGAAGATGATTAGATATAGAAGACCCTGGATTTGTCCGAAAATAAAGGTACTGCTTGGGAATGAAATATAGGATATCTTACAAAGGTCGCTAACACCAAAAGGATGTTAACAGAGAAAACATGATACCCAAAGGATGACAAACCTATCACCAAAAGGATGATAGTACACTCACACACACACTGCTCTGACATTAAAAGAAAGTAAGGGACCCACTATCAAAAGGATAGTGGAGTGAAGCAAAATTAATCTTAACACCAAAAGGATGTAGGGAATCCATTACCAAAAGGATAATGGAAAAAATGCTAATCATAAAATCAAAAGGATGCCAGACCCATCGCCAAAAGGATGATGAAGCGGAACAAAATCAAACCTAACACCAAAAGGATGTAGGGAATCCATTACCAAAAGGATAATGGAGAACACACGCTTTTCATGACATCAAAAGGATATCAGACCCATCGCCAAAAGGATGATGGAGCAAAGTAAAATCAATCCTGGCACCAAAAGGATGTAGGGAATCCATTACCAAAAGGATAATGAAAAATACGCTAGTCATGACATCAAAAGGGTGCCAAACCCATCGCCAAAAGGATGACGGAGCGGAACAAAATCAACCTTATCACCAAAAGGATGTAGGGGATCCATTACCAAAAGGATAATGGAAAAAAACGTTAATCATAACATCAAAAGGATGCCAGACCCATCGCCAAAAGAATGATGGAGCGAAACAAAACAAACCCGACACCAAAAGGATGTAAGGAGTCCGTTACCAAAAGGATAATGGTAAAAATGCTAGTCATGACATCAAAAAGATGCCAGACCCATCGCCAAAAGGACGATGGAGTGAATCTTGAACACAACCCTGACACCAAAAAGATGTAGGGGGATACGTTTCTCTAAAGAAATTGCCACTTTATCGCTGAAGAGGATAATCGAGTCTGCTGGAAACAACTCATTGGGAATGGCCCAAAAGGAAGATTGGATCGAGATAGGTCCACGAGGAATGCCTGCTGACTTAAATGATATGCCATTGACTGGGTTGAATTTTTCGTTGAAGTTTTGTCTTGGTCAACAAAAGGTTGAACAACTTTGTGAGGAATGCTCAAGGCTTTGCTGAAGATGCCCCTGTCTGGGCTGAACGTTGATTTGAAGATTTGATCAACCACGAGGTCGAAATATTTCATGGGAAATAACCATGGTCTTGAAAAGATGCCCCTGACTGAGCCAAATTTTGATTTGATATTCTTGAATCCCGTGGGGGACCCACGGTCTTTGCAGATAATGCCCCTGACCGAGCTAAATTTTGCTTTGAAGCTCTTGAGTTTGCCCAACGAAGGTTGCACAACTTTGTGGGGAACACCCACTGTCTTGCGGAAGATGCCCCTGATTGGGCTGCAAATGGTCTTGTAAATCTTTGAGACTGATCCTGGACCTGAACTCGCATATGTGAATGCTTGATGATAAAAATGTTCCATAAATGGAAATGCAAATGCAAATGCTGATGCTGATGCACGGAGACGCAAGAGTTGGGGAGGGATGATATGATTCTGGGTATGCATATGATACAAAAGTGATTATGAAGCAGTATGCTTATGATGTCGAATACGATGCGTATGATGCATATGATTGCAAACGGGTGATTGGAAATATAGATGTCAACGTGGCAGACTTTGGTAGTTGCCAATGCAGATTGTACTTTGGACCAGGTGGGAAAGTGGAGGACAATCCGGACTTCCTGACATCATTTCCTCATGATGCAATAAAACTTGGAGGTGCTGATACCTTCAACTCGGGGCCAGCTTTGCTAGGCTTGACGGCCTTGTCAGTCAAGTCGTTTCAAGATTTAAAACGGTGTTCCTGTGTACTCCTTAGCGTCATGGCCACCCTTTAGTTACCCTAAGAGAGTGAGTCATCCCTTAATTCAATTTACCATAATGTCATAAAATAAACGAAACTTGCAACCATATGGTAATAAAAAAGGACAGAGATAACTTTGATGAAAGTAATTTTTATTACTGAAAACCCATAAATGGGAAAATTACAAAAGGAGGCAATTCCTAAAAGAGGTAACTACTTTTGAAAGATATATATAAAAAAAACTAAGACAATGTTGGAAACGATTCCTGCCAAGTTTCAAATCCGCTATGGCCCATATGTCTCTAAAGACCTTTCATGCCTTGCTTCTGAATGCAACGATTTAATTGATCTTTCTCAGTCAAGAGCTTGATGATTATGGAGGAGGGTTCGCACGTCTTTTCAAGATGCAATTTTGCCTTTTTTGAATCCCTACCTTTTGCCTAAGCCGCCCTTTCGGGTTTTCGGCCTACCAGGATACTTTTACTTCTTTTTTTTAGTCCCTAATTTTTGCCTGAACCATCTTTATGGTCCACCAGGACGCCCATTTTTGCATGGATTCTCTTTTTGGTCCACCGGGTCTATTTTTCAGGCATAATATTTTTTAACTGCATCCGAATTCACAGGGGATGGAAGATCATCACCGTCCATGGTTGAGAGGATCAAGGCTCCTCCGGAGAAAACCTTCTTTACTATATATGGACCCTCGTAGTTTGGTGCCTATTTTCCCCTTGGATCAACGTGAGTTGACTGAATTTTCCTCAGTACCAAATCTCCTGCTTGGATATGTCGTGGGTGAACTTTCTTGTCAAAGGCCCTCTTCAACCGTTTCTGGTATAACTGTCCATGACAGATGGCTGTCATGTGCTTCTCGTCGATGAGATTAAGCTGGTCGAGTCTGGCTTGTATCCATTTGGCTTCATCTAGCTTGACGTCTGCCAAAATCCTCAAGGAGGGAATTTCTACTTCAATGGGCAATACTGCTTTCATATATACGAGAGAAAACGGGGTTGCCCCTGTGGAAGTGCGCATTGAGGTGCGGTAACCATGCAGCATAAATGGCAACATCTCGTGCCAGTCTTTATAAGTCTTCACCATCTTCTGGACGATTTTCTTAATATTCTTATTTGCCGCCTCAACAGCTCCATTCATTTTGGGACGATAAGGTGTTGAATTGTGGTGTTCAATCTTGAAGCTTTTACACAACTCTTTCATCATCTTATTGTTGAGGTTTTAACCGTTGTCCGTAATGATCTTGTTCGGGATTCCATATCGACAAATAATCTCTTTCTTGATGAAGCGAGTCACCACTTGCTTAGTGACGTTGGCATAAGATGTAGCTTCTACCCATTTGGTAAAGTAGTCGATGGCCACTAAGATAAAACGGTGTCCGTTCGAAGTGGTTGGCTCGATGCATCCGATTACATCTATACCCCACATGGCGAAGGGCCAGGGCGAAGTCAACACATTCAGAGGGAGTGGTGAAGTATGAACTTTGTCTGTGTAAATTTGGCATTTGTGGCATGACTGGACATGGAGACAACAATCTGTTTCCATCGTCATCCAATAGTATCCTGCCCTTAAGATCATCTTAACCATAGTATGACCACTAGCATGTGTTCCAAAAGATCCTTCGTGCATTTTGTTTATGATACGTTCTGCTTCATGTTTATCCACGCATCTAAGTAGAACCGAATCATAATTCCGCTTGTACAATACGTCACCGCTGAGGAAGAACTTCGAGGAGAGCTTTCTGAGGTACTTCTTGTCAGTGATAGTTATGCCTTCTGGATATTCCTGTGTCTCTAGATACCGCTTGATATCATAGAACCAAGGGTGATCATCAAATTTAGGTTCCTCCGCATCGGCTGCCAAGCAATAAGCGAGTTCGTCCAGATACCCCAGACGGATGGATGGCGCCTCATTCTTCGACTTGACCTGAAACATGGATGCTAGTGTTGCTAGAGCGTCAGCCAACTGATTTTATCCTCTGGGAATATGATGAAAAGTGATCTTATCAAAGTACGGGATTAGCTTCAAGACGTGATCTTTGTAAGGAATCAACTTGAGGTCAAGTGTTTCGTATTCCCCTTTAATCTGGCATATGACAAGCGCAAAATCTCCATAGACTTCCAGAATCTTGACCCTATTATCAATGGCAGCTTCAGTTCCGAAAATACAAGCTTCATATTCGGCCATGTTGTTAGTACATTTGAAGCATAATCTAGCGGTGAATGGTAGGTGAAAACCAGTTGGAGAAGTGATGACTGCCCCAATTCCACAACCCTTAGCATTTACGGCACCGTCGAACACGAGCGTCCATCGCGATCCTGGTTCGAGTCCATCATCTGGGCCTGGTGTGGTATAGTCTCTGGCAAACATGACGTCTTCGTCGGGGAAATCAAAGCGCATAAACTGGTAGTTATCCATAGGTTGGTGGGCAAGGTAGTCAGAGAGTGCACTACCTTTGATAGCTTTCTGCGTAACATATTGGATGTCATACTCTGTTAATACCATTTGCCAACGAGCCACTCGTCCGGTGAGAGCGAGCTTCTCGAATATGTATTTGACAAGGTCCATCTTGGAGATCAACAAGGTCGTATAGGTGAGCATATATTGTCTCAAGCGTTTTGTTGCCCAAGTCAATGCACAACACGTCTTCTCGAGCATTGAATATCTTGATTCACAATTGTTAAACTTCTTGCTGAGGTAGTAAATTGCATGCTTCTTTCTACCAGTTTCGTCATGTTGACCCAATACGCATCCCATGGATCCTTCTAGCACAGTCAAGTACATGATCAGGGGTCGTCCGGGTACTGGAGGCATCAAGATCGGCGGTTCTTGTAGATATTCCTTTATTTTCTCAAAGGCTTTCTGACAATTATCATTCTACACCACTGCTTGATCCTTTCGAAGTAGTTTGAAGATGGGCTCACAAGTGGCCGTTAGATGAGATATGAACCTAGCGATGTAGTTCAATCTCCCAATGAAACCTCGGACTTCCTTTTCAGTTTTGGGTTCCGGCATTTCTTGGATAGCTTTGACCTTATCTAGATCGACTTCAATCCCCTTTTGGCTCAAAATAAAACCTAGCAGTTTACCAGATCTTACACCAAAAGTGCATTTGTTGGGATTTAATCTCAACTGGAATTTCCTTAGTCTGGCGAATAGTTTTTCCAAGTGAATGAGGTGTTCTTCCTCAGTCTGGGATTTTGCAATCATATCGTATACATAACACTCAATCTCTTTATGTATCATGTCATGAAAAAGAGTGACCATTGCTTGTTGATATGTCGCGCCCGCGTTCTTGAGCCCAAACGGCATGACCTTGTAACAGAAAGTTCCCCATGGGGTGATGAAAGTCGTTTTTTCCATATCTTCGGGCGTCATCTTGATCTGGTTATATCCTGAAATGCCATCCATAAACGAGAAGACAGAGAACTGGGCTGTGTTGTCTACTAGTACATCAATGTGTGGTAGAGGGAAGTCATCTTTCAGACTCGCTCTGTTAAGGTCTCTATAATCGACACACATTCGCACCTTCCCATCCTTCTTTGGTACTGGGACAATATTTGCTACCCATTGTGGATAGCTGGATACTGCCAGAAAACCAGCATCTAATTGCTTCTGCACTTCTTCTTTGATCTTGAAGGACATCTCTGGTTTCATTCTCCTCAACTTTTGCTTCACTGGCGGGCAACCTTCCTTGAGAGGCAGCTTGTGCATCATAATATCTTCATCTAGATCGGGCATATCCTTGTAGGACCAAGCAAATACGTCAAGATACTCTCGAAGCAATATGACCAGTTTTGACTTAATCTCTGATTCCAAAGTTGCAACTATCTTGATCTCTTTGGCATCCTCTTCAGTTCCCATGTTGATAACTTCTACCTCTTCTTGATATGGCTGAATGACCTTTGACTCTTGCTTTAGTAGTCTAGCTAGCTCTTCTTGGAGATCACAATCTTCCTCGCAGTCTTTGTCGGCTTGGTAGATCGGGTTATCAAAGTCATATCAGACCATAGCGGGGTCGTTATTGACAGGAGCATGGGAGGATCTACACGATGAATGACTTCATGCTTTTATTTTTTTTAGAAAATATTGATAAAAGAAAGAAAAGAAGTAAAACAAAACATTGTCTTTCAAAAATAATTTTATGTGCAAAAAGTAAAAATGAAAGAAAGAGAGCGTAATTGGATGCGAAGGTTTATTTATTAATGATAAGTTGTGCTTTAAAAGGAAAAAGCCCTACAACATGATCCATATGCCTTAGGTAGAGCAAAGGATATTTTAGGTAAAATAACAAAGGGAATTACTCGTCTACTAGGGTAACTTCAGGGATTTCGACGACTCTCCAATTGTTCAAAGTTTGATTAGACGCCCTAGGATACACCATGCACAACTCTTCATGATCTTCAACTCCAGTTTCCAAAAACATGACTTGACCATCGACAAGGTGGCCCCCGCTAGTAAAAACCAACGAAGTTGCAAGCCCCTTTCCCCTATTAGTTGCATTCTTCTGCTTGTAACCTAGACCAGCTCCATTTTTGTTAACGGGAAATTCCAACACTCTGCCCCATCCTCGCGCATGTCCTTCCTCTATCACTGTCCTTGCGTCCTTCCAAGTCACTATTAAAGATGCTGGCTTTCGTAAATCATTTCAACATTGATCACTTCAAAGGCTTGAAACGGGGTCTCATGCACTTCACCTCCTACTTCCACATAGCGGAAAGAAGCGAGATGGCTCACAAGAACATCTTCTTCACCCTCAATGATGACCATCTGATTATTAATCATAAATTTGATCTTTTGTTGCAAGGTTGAAGTTACGGCACCTGCGGAATGAATCCACGGACGACCAAGGAGGCAACTATAAGCGGGATATATATCCATTACATAAAATGTAATGATAAAAGTATGAGGTCCAATCTTGATCGGGAGATCAACCTCGCCTATCACAGTTCTCTTAGCTCCATCAAAAGCTTTTACAATAGTTTGACTTGGCTTCATCACAAGTCCTTCAATTGACAGCTTGCACAACGAGCTCTTTGGTAACATATTCAGTGATGATCCAGTATCAACAAGTACTCTAGAGAATACAACATCCACACATTCGATAGTAATGTGCAAGGCCTTGTTATGATTCTTACCTTCGGGAGGTAATTCACTATCATTAAAGCTCAAAATATGACCTGATGCTATATTTCCCACCACTTCTTCAAACTGGACTACTGATATCTCCTCTGGCACATGAGCTGCTGTCGCTTGCGCGAAAATAAGGTGCCGGCACAACAGAAGAGTCGCCACCTTTCGTTATTTATCCCTCAGAACGGGAAAGGAAACGATCGGAAAAACCTAACGAAAAAGGGTAAGACAAGGTCATCGCAACCATTGTCTGGATTCGGGAGTCGGCCATATCTGGTCTCGTCCTCCTAACCTTTGCTTAACGGGAGGGAAATCTTCTCGTAGCGGCAAGTGGTGGACCACGATGTTCGTGTCAAGTCCGGGCATATCTTCGTATGACCAAGCAAAGACGTCACTATACTCTCTTAGCATCTCGACCAATCTCTGCTTGACATCACTCTGCAACGCAGCCCCTATCCTGACATTTCTGACGAGCTCTTCAGAACCCAGATTTACGATCTCGATCTCCTCCTCATGAGGCAGAATAACCTTTTCCTCTTGTTTCAAAAAGCGGGCCAACTCTTCAGGAAGGTCTTCGTCTTCATCAATCTCTTCTTTGGCTTGATAGATCGGGCAATCGAAGTCGAAGTGAGCCGTAGAAGGTCCAGAGTCGATGTCATCTGTTATGTGGATCCTGCAATAACAAGGGTTAAGTTTAAAACAAGAATATGCAGGTTAGCACAAACCCCATTGCCATTTTACTGTTTTTCAAAACAAATATAAAACAGGAATAACAGAGATCACAATATTTGAATACGAAGAAAACGCCTTTGATTTATTAACAAAATGCATGTACATAATCCAACAAGGCCCTGACAATAAAACCGCTATGCCCCGGGTAGGACATAGGGTTGTACAATGATTGGAAAAAAGTAAATCATTACTCTTCACTTGTCATCGGGATGATATCCTTGATGGTCCAATTGCTGAGGCCCTTGCCCGGCTTGCTTGGCTGAATCCAAGAGTCGATGTCACAATCGTTATCCCCGCTGTCTTATGACGCCGCGTTGATGCTTTCGAAAATCACTCCGCCACTGGTAAATAGGATCGTCCCCTTACCCCGTGATGCACTGCTAGACGAGGAAGAAGAAGCTTCAGCTCCAGGAGAATACCCCAACCCAAACTTATCCTGCTTGTTCGGTATCTCCAAAATATGCCCCCAGCCTGGGGTAGATCCAGCTTGGACGACGGCCCGAGCTTCTTTGAATGAGGAGAGATTCATCTCTGGCTTTTCTGTGACTACAGGAGCTACCTCTTTCACCTTGACAGCTTCAAATGCTTGGCAGAGAGTTTCATGGATTTCGCCATCCATTTCAACATACTTAAAGGATGACAAATGGCTCACCATTATGTCCTCCTTGCCGCACACAGTTACTATGCTTCCTCCGATAGCATATTTGAGCTTTTGGTGCAACGTGGAGGTCACGACACCAGCAGCATGGATCCACGGCCGACCCAAGAGACAACTGTAGGCAGGCATGATGTCCATAATATAAAAGACCGTGTTGAACGTTTCCGGACCGAATTGGATCGGCAGGGTCACCTCCCCGAAAACGTGGCGTTTAGTTCCGTCAAATTCCTTCACAACCAGATCACTGGGTGTGCAGAGCAATCCGCGAGTGTCCAACTTCATTAATGCCTTCTTCGGAAGCACATTAAGCGACGAACTCGTGTCCACCATCACATGCGACATGATTGTGCCTCTACACTCTATCGAGATGTGCAGGGCGCTGTTGTGATTCCTCCCTTTAGGCGTCAGCTCTAAGTCTGTGAAACCCAGCCCATTGCCAGCATTAACATGGGCCACCACCTCTTCTAGCTGATTCACCGATATTTCTTGCGGTACGTAGGCAGCGTTCAGCACCTTCAACAGCGCGTTGCGGTGCGCTTCAGAACATAGCAACAACTTGAGAATAGAAATCTTCGAAGGCGTCTGATGGAGATGGTCTACAATCTTGTAGTCGCTCTTTTTGATTAACCGCATAAACTCCTCGGCGTCTTTGACAATCAAATCTTTCTCTACCCCGCACGGGACTTCTTCGACGGCTTTGCTTTTACCCTTATCGGCCGCATCAGCTCCGACCGCTTTGTCTGCCACGATCTCCGGCGGTGTAAACACACTTCCGCTGCGAGTAATACCACTGATTCCTGCGAGGTTCTCCACAGTCGTCCCATACAGTTCCAGCTCCAACCTCTGTTCGTTGCAATAGACTTCAGCCCCATAATTCCATGGAACGGCGTTAGTGCTCTCGAATGGTATTGACCCAGCTTTGGTAATAGTGATGGTAGGCTGTCTGGGCGCAGAAATGGTTATCGGCCGGCGAGGGATGGTGATGGTGGCGACTTCATCGGCCTGCTTCAACACTACTTCTCCTGATACACTTTCAGCCCTCCGGCTAAACTGCAGAATCCCCTCAGTCATCAGACTTTGAATTCCTTCGACCAACTGCTCACATCCATCAGAATATGTAGCACAGTCCATGCATAGCTCTCCGCATCCCGGAAAGAACCCTCTTTTCAGCAACTTAGCTTTGACGAAGCTAAGCGGCGTCTTTAGGTCTCTGACATCAGTCAACAGATCTGCGCCCTCTTCTTCGATAATGGCGTTCACTCCGCCTCCCCTATGATTCGGCATAGGATTCTTCGTGACATTGGGCACATTATCGGAGAAGTTAATGATCTTGGCATCTACCAAGTCCTGCACCTTGTGCTTAAAGGCTTTGCAGTTCTCGATTGTGTGGCCAGGTGCCCCTGAGTGGAAGTCGCAAGTGGCATTTGCATCGTACCCTGGTGGAGGTGCCACTGTCAAGGGAGCCATCGTCCTCTTCTGAACCAACTGAAGCTGAAGCAAAGTCTGCAAGAGTTGCGCGTACGACATGGGCGGTGCCTCGAAGTGACGGTTTGCCAAAGATGCCCGATTCTGGTACCTTCTATATCCCTGCTAATTTGGTTGCTGCGGCTGCTGCTGCTATGGAGCTGCTGGGATATTTATACTGGCTATCTGCTGCTGAGGGCCTTTGCCCTTTCTTCGAGCGTTGGTCACAGCGCTCGCTTCTCCTTCTCGTCGTTTTTCAGCATAAGGTTTCTTTCCACCCCCTCCAGCTGAGGATGACTCACCTTGAATTTTCCCGATCTTGATTCCATTCTCGACGTGCTCGCCCATGATGATGAGAGTTGAGAACATCTCAGACATACCGCTGACTAACTTTTCATAGTAAACCCCTGGGAGGGTAGCTACAAACATCTGCACGAGCTCGCATTCAACCATCGGCGGCTGAACCCGAGCGGCCAACTCACGCCACCGCTGGGCGTACTCCTTAAATCCTTCATTATTTCTCTGCGACAGGTTCTGGAGCTGGACTCGGTTCGAGGCCAAGTCGCTGTTGTACTGGTAATGGTGGACAAACGCTTCAGCGAGATCCTTCCATGTGCGCACACTAGTGGGCTCTAGACCCATGTACCACTCGAGGGATGGTCCGGAAAGGCTGTCTTGGAAGAAGTGCATCAGCAACTTCTCGTCTTCGGAATAAGCAGACATCTTCCTGTAGTACGATCTCAGGTGGACACAAGGGCAAGTGGTGCCCTTATATTTCTCAAAGTCAGACACCCTGAACTTAGGAGGTACCTTGAAATCAGCAATTAATCCCAGCTTGGACATATCAACGCCCAAAGTATTCTGATTCTCAATATCTCTCATTTTATCCTCAAGTGCTTTGAATCTGAGCCGCGCTTCAGCATTCAGCTCCCCTTCAGCACCTCTTTGAGAGAACACATCATCCTGATGATCCTCAAGCCATGGTTGAGGCACCAACAGATTCCCGACGCCTGCATTGCCGTTGCCCGGCCCGATGTTGACATTAGCTCCCAGACTCCCATTGCCGACGCCCGTCGTATTGAGTCCGATATTGGCCATCACATTGCCATTAGCACTGTCGTTGCCCCCGGCCACGGGGACACCATTCTGCGGAGTATCAACTGGTGGAGGAGTAGGCGCAGCCCCGCCATGGAGTATGCCGTTGCTATCAACCCTGGAGATCAAAGGCTGAACCAAAGTCCTGAGCTGGTCCTGACCATTGGCGACCACTTGCATGAGTTCCATGAAGCGGTCCATCCTCTCACGGAGCTACTGAACATCTGTTTGCACTTGATCCATGATCCTGGTCTGATTAGCTCTAGTCGGATAACGGTGAATTAGTCTCTGATCAATCCTGGAACCACCGGAAACAGCCTGGGACACCTGTAAACCTGAAAAAACCTGTAAACACTAAAGGGTTAGGAAAAACAACAAAATGCTCCCCATGCAAATACATGCGTGTGTCTGTGTGTTTGGGAGATTTCCCCCGATCCTAGTACCTGAGTGCCAGTGCTGATAATAATAATAAGAAGAAGAAGTCCGGGTCCAATCATGGAAACAACAATCTCATATATAAAGAAAGCCTATCAAGGCAGTACATAGCATCAGCGAGTACAAGATGAATCAACAGCGTGACCTCAGCCAACAAGCCTGGTGATGGTCAGCATACAACAATGATCAAAACAAAAGGAATACAAATAGTCAAGCACGGCCACGGGCGTGATACTCTTCTAACAACTCCTTTGTCTCTAGATGATCCGGCAGAGTGAGCAACCCCTCGACGAGTAATTCCCTCTGCACAATGGTATACTGAAGTCCCTGAACTGAACTTTCCCATGCTCCTTCGCCAAAGCAATCTTCTAATTTCCGCTTTTTGGACTCAAACGTCAGCTTGCGCTCCTTCAGGTTAGCGAGAGCTTTGTTGAGCTGGCCTTTGGCGGCGTATCTGCGGGCGGTTTCTTCATCAAACCTCTGCTCACTGTCCTTTACCTGGGCTTCCAGCTTGGAGATCTGCAGCATCAGCTTATCCTCTCTCTCTTTCCTGGTGGCCAGGGAAGCCTTCCAGTGCTGGTTGAACTTAGATATCCTCCGATATGCTTCGTCCAAGTGCTGCTTCTTCATAGCCAGTACGTCGTTGACAGCTTTGAAGTCTCGACCCATGCGTTCACGCTCGGCTATCTGCTTAGTCAGATCTGTACCCAGCTTGTTCACCAACTCTGTTTGCCTTTTGAAAGAATGCACAGCTTCGTTCCTTTCGCTTCAGAGCTGAGCTAATTCCTTCTCCAGTTCTTCGTTCGCCCGCTTCAATCCATCCCGCTCAGCTAACACCTGATTATGTTGCTGAATGGGCACAGTAGTAGGCTCTTCAATCATTAGAGGGCTTTCTGGCTTGGCCTGAGGAAACGGCATCCCTATAGCATTGGCTCTGGCTCTGATCCAAGTCAAATACGGAGGGTAGGCTTGATTGTTGCTTTTTCCCAGCAAAGGCTTTCCTCGCTTACTGATGCCATTCCACGCGCGCTGAAGCTTGGACAGCAGATCCCCCTCTAGAATACCAGTGAGGTACAGAGATTCTCGTACCTCTTCATCCTTCGGTGGAGTCCTCAAGGCATACGCGAACTGTCGAACCAGCAACGACGGATTGTAGTTTATAAAGCCCTTCCTACCTATCAAAGGCACATTTGGAAACTCGCTGCAACTGAAGATCACCTCAGTATCCAACCTATCTCTGTCGAACCAGTCAATATCCTCTGCAGATAAACTCATCAGACGCTCAGGCCACTCAGCTGTGGCTGCAGACAAGACAAAAGGACCCCTCTTGGGCAGATGACTTTCAAGCCATTTGTACAACAAGGGTACGTAGCACGAGACATTCTTCCCCCTCCTGTTCTCGTTCTTGTAGTGGACTGAGTGATAGACATCTCCTATCAAGGTAGGGACTGGATTCCCTGAAGTGAAGATGTGAAACGCATCAAAGTCTACAAAATCGGGCATATTAGGGAACAAGATGATGCCATATATGCATAGAGCGAGGATGGCATTGAACGCGACCCAGCATCCGTCCTTGGCACACTGCTGAGCTTTACCCACTAGAAACTGCAAGGAGAACCCAGGAACCTTGTTCCAACTAGTCAATACTAACTCAGAGGCGTCCAGGTGAAGTGAAGGAGCTAAACCTGCCAGATCAGGCTCAGCATCCATGTGAACAAAAGGCATCTGCCTCTTGATAGGCACACCTAGCAAATCAGCATACTCTTCCAGCGTAGGCGCGAGAACGAAGTCCTGAAAAGTGAAACATCTCAGCGGAGGGTCGTAGAACTGCAGCAGAGCGTGCAACCCATTCAACTCGAACACAGAAGGTTTATGAACCAAACTGAGCAACCGGACGTAAGATTTTCTGAACTCGTCCTTCACAGAATCACCTGCTAGAGCTATCAAACCAGTCAACTTAACCACATCGGGGGTAGGGAACTTGTAAGCCACGGTCTTCCTCGGAGAGCCCATAACAATACAATAGTAGGCAAGAAATCTTGGATCGGGGAAAACGGTACCTGCAACACAGACACACGTTAATGAAATGAAAATGAATATGCAAACTAATGCAAAATGCAATCATGCAATAAGAGGCCAAGGCAACTGGTGCTGTGGAGATTCTGTATCAACAAAACCACGACCACTGATAAGAAGAAAACCCCGGTGTAGGACCACAAATCTGATCTGCCAAGAACAACCATAGGATCATAATTCTGCTCTGTCAAGAACAAATGTCTGATAATAAGGACCTCTGATGTATGATCAAGAAATATCTGCTGATGAGGTCTTCAGACCCCAACCAAAAATCTGCCGTATCAAGAACAAACATACAGCTGCTGATGAGATCTTCAGACCCCACTCAAAAATCTGCTCTATCAAGAACAAACAACATCTGCTGATGAGATCTTCAGACCCCAAAAATCTGCTCTATCAAGAACAAACAACATCTGCTGATGAGATCTTCAGACCCCAAAACTCTGTTCTATCAAGAACAAACAACTGATGACGAAAACTCTGCTTTATCTAGAACAAATACCCATCTGATGATAAGATCCTCTGATCAAAACCTGCTCTATCAAGAATAGACAAATCTGCAACTGAGAAACCCTGGTACCAACAAAACTGATTCACAGTCCAGAAAACCAGGTGGTTTGAAGGTCAAAGTTTCCTGCAATAAACCCAACCCCACTCACAGGTATGGACCTAAACTGACTCAACGTACGACATCCTATGCGTTCATCAGCGTCACAGACATTCAAGAGGGGTGATACGATACCCAGAAGGTGTGGCATCACCAGCTCATGAAGCGGCCTCACTTAGCTGAATCACAAATGATCGGTCCCCAGATTCGACAATCCACCAAACCAGCAACCGTCTCAACCCAAGGGGTTGAAAGAGAAGCCAACCGGATGAACCTCGTTTGAGCGTGGATTTCATGAGACACTAGTGCCTGCAAAGCAAGCACGCGCCCACTAATTTCCACTCTAAGTCTATAGTGCACTCAAGCCTGGGTCTGGCTTCTCACTCATCAGAACTCCCATCCCACAACAGCACAGAAAATCATATTATACTGAAAATAAAATGCGGGAAATAAAGTGCGAGAAGTAAAATGCGATAAATAAACGCAACCCAATAAGTAAACATACAAGCGTTAGGATTGACTCGCATAGGGAACCGTTGGAGTCCCCAGCAGAGTCGCCAGCTGTCGCTTGCGCGAAAATAAGGTGCCGACACAACAGAAGAGTCGCCACCTTTTGTTATTTATCCCTCAGAACGGGAAAGGAAACGAGCGGAAAAACCTAACGAAAAAGGGTAAGACAAGGTCATCGCAACCATTGTCTGGATTCAGGAGTCGGTTACGCAAGGGGAAGGTATTAGCACCCCTCACGTCCGTCGTACTCGACGGGATCCTCGCTTGTTGTGTTTACTTGGACGGGTTGGTTTTATTCTATCTACCTATCAAGGTTGGCTTAAACAGAAAAGAAAAATGACTTGGCAAAGCGTCGCGCTTTATGCCTACGTATTGTCATCAGAGAATGAGAAATCAGAGTCAACGTAGTTCGGCCTACGACGGGTTATGGGGGAAGGTAGCTCGCCAAGACATCCCCATCTTGTGCCTACGTACTCTCAACAGGTATGAGAGATCAGAGCTCACGTAGTTCGGGAAACTACGGTTTATTTCCTGTCTTTTACGAAAGAAGTGTTTTTTTATTGTGTTTGCGATTTCAATCGCACTAGAGACTATGACCTGAGAGTGAATGCGTCGCATGTCACCCAAAGGGTACCATACTAAACATCCAGATTGTGGAAAATAAACTCTCCCACAATCCTTTCTCAGATAGCTTAAGGCTCGTAACGTACGAAAGAAATCATTCATGATTACTGTACCTTAAACTGTTTTGAGATGAGAAGAGAACAGGCCCAACTAGGAGGGAGACTATCAAGTCCTACTGTTGTCATGCCATGGATTCATCCTATGGTTGAGGTTTGAACAGGAACTCCTAGAAGTTGTCATGCATAGGTTTCAACCTAAAGTTCTATCATCAATTCCTTATCAAAGGAAATGAGAGTCCTAAGGGATCATGTCAATGATACACCAAAAAAGACAAAGCATCAGCTTAACAGTAAAATGCATGCAATGCGAGTGAGGGAGGAAATGTTTGTGGGGCTTCAGCCTCCACAAGCTCATCTCAACCTCAAGCCAGAATGGATAACAGTAATCATACTGAAATATAAAACATGCTATCAAGCAATAATACAGTAAACTGCAATCATACAGATAAAATGAAATAATATGCCATCAGGCAAACAAACCACATGGGCAAGGGAGCTGGGCTCTACCGAATACCCGCAAGCAAAGTCACACAGTAACAATACAAGCAGAGGGAGCAACTCAACCTCTAGTGCAATCATGCTCCTAGATTCTACTTATTCTAGATATGAACTTATTCTAATGCATCAAACAAGTCAAACAAAACATGTCAATACAGAAAAGAAAAAGAAAAGAAAGCAGATCAACTCCTCTCTCCACTTCAAGCTTCAGCTCTTCCAACAGCAACTCAGTCTTCAGACTTCAAATACTCTTGACAAATATCAATTTGCTTTTCCAGGTTTCAACCCTTCAACATAAGTTTCAACTTATCTTTTCCTTTAAGCTTCAGCTTCTTGATCAGCTCCACCTTCAGACTTCACTATCAATCATAAGTACCAACTTGGCTCCTTCAAGATCTCCAGGTATCAAAGCAAGTATCAACTTCCTTTTTTCTTCAAGCTTCAGCTCTTCAGAATCAATCTCAATCACTTAGAAGTGTCAACTTCATCCTTCAGTCTTTACTTCATCTTCAGGGGTCTTCAAGTATCAACTTGCTCTTGTTGCTCTTCAAGCTTCAGCTGGAACGGCAATGCTTAAGGATTCATCCTCTTCAACTCTTCATTGAAGTCTTCATCTTCAAGCTTAAGCTCAACATCTCTCAAGATAATCAAACCAGATGAAATCACTTACTGGATAAGCTGGGGGATATTGAACTGCTTATTGACCACCAAAGGTGACCTATAAAGGTTCAACATCAAAGGAATGGTTCCCTCAAAAGTTCTACTTCCTAGGTACCTCACTTATCCCTCCAAAGGAGAGAGGTGTATACCATGGAAGGACTTTGAATCATAGGGAGAAATGGAGGTGAAAGATACCATCCATGTTTAAGAAAGAAGTTATCTAAGTCTAAACTCTTCCTAATCCTTAACCCTAAAACAACAAAAAAGACAAACAAGATCAAGCTCTCAAGCTCCTCAATGCATCTTCAAATCTTCTACTATGCTCCTCAATGCTCCTTAGAACAAGATCAAGCTCTCCAAGCCCACAAAGCAAAGCAAACAACAATACAAGCCCACAAGGGCAACACAAACAATCAACCAATACAAAAATCATCTAAAAATAGTATACTACTATATTAAATCCTAATATAATTTCTAAGGGATCCTACATACCTACCCTTAATACCCTATATGTCCCATAGTCTAATTTGTCTTAAAAACCCAAAATTCTAATGATATTATGGACCTATGTTGAAGTTTGACCTAATTCTACACAACCTAATGTCATCTAATCAAAACTATCCTAAATTTCATCCCAAAATTATGGAATAAATCCACGGGGGAGCTAGAGCTTATATCTAACTATCCTAAAAAGAATGGCCTAAAAATGCTAAAGGAACTACCTAAACAAAATTCTACAAATTCATGGATCAACATAAAAGAAATAAAATGCAATAAAAGTAGAAAATACACAAAAAATACTAAAAATGCATGGAAGGAAAATATTTTTATTTTATATTTTTCTTGACAAAAATATGAAGTAGGAGCAAAAACTCCCATTAAGAAAATCATTATTTTTCCATTTATTATGAATTTTCAAAGTTGGAAAGAAAATGGAGAAAAATAAAATGAATTATGAAGGGATGGGGTGCAGCAAGCAACAAAATATAGTTCATTATGTGCTTGGGCCCAGACTGGGGGGTTTAGAAAGCAAGCGCGCTGGGGCCCGATTTAATCAGAAAAACAATTAACAAATGAAAAGAAAAATAGAAAACCAGCGGTGAGAATAGCAACCAAATGCAGTGTATTATTGAAGTGGGCCTTGATTGGGGGTGTGATTAGCCATTATCCACTTAAGCCCAAAAACTACCGTTTAATGAAACGGTGCGTTTCAGTGTAACTCAAATTCCCTCCAAAACGCAATTGAACACAGGCCGTTGGATGGGTTCTCAGGTCAAAGGGTCTCGCTTGCATCTCACGGCTGGGAAGTTGTCTTCAACCTCCAGCTAGGGTTTGGCCATGGAAGCTCCCTGAAACAGATTTCATGCAACCATCTTACACCAACTCGTACCTCCTCATAACAGCATCAAATCTCAAAGTTTAAAACACTAAATTGCTCAATTTTCCACACTTATCATGCTCATGGCCTTGGATTACACTGAAATGGTCTCTATCTTAAAACCCGATAGTGGATCCAAATTAATCTCAAACCTCAACTTCAACAATTCTTGGATTTCTTGGTCCTAAAATGATCACCACATGGCCCTAATCAAAACCAGCTATCAAACTTGTATTATCACTCACTATATCACAAGTTCTTGCTCCATAAAGAAATGATGTCCATAACTGAAACTTCATCAAATGATCCTAAACTCTTCAGAAATGATCACCTATGTGTCTCTAGCCATTCTACACTAATAATTCAACCTAATCATGCCTAAATAATGATGTGGCATAGAATTTGCAAACCTGGTTTCTTGGTATGGCAGTGGTGGTAGATCTTCAATTCACCACTTGAAACTCTTCAGAAATGATCCTTGGATGATGAAACTTCTTCTGTTTGCAAAAAATTGGAGGGAGAATGCTTGCACTTCAAGATTCGATGATGAGTTGCTTCTTGCAAATCCAATGGCTAAACCTTCAATCCTCCATCAATGGAACTTCAATTCAGTATGCACACACTCAGAGGGATCTATGGAATGTGTTTGTGAAGAAAAAATGGATGGAAATGAAGAAGAATGAAGAAATGAACTTTGGCTTGCAATGGAAGATTCTTGATTTCACTCTCTCTTCTCTGCACCAATTCTCACCAACCTTGCATCTGAGCAAGTTACAATCATCTTATAGAGTGGTTTAGAATCATCTAGATCCATCTAGGATCATCCAATGAGAAATTGAACTTTTCATGTCATGACATTTTGAATCCAATTCTCCTTACATGCTATCTCATGCCAAGCTCCTTGTAACCCTTGATTCTGACTTGAATTTCTCCCCACATGAGATTTAGGATGAGTTACAATGCATAACCACCTTGTACATTGAGTTTTGTTGAGTTTTGCTTTGGTGCCTTAATATGCAAGCAAGCCAATTCCAAAGCAGCCCTATGATCCAAGCCTCAAATCAAAATTGTGGCTGAACCATTGTTCTTAGAATGTCATTTGGAGTCAAAATGACCTATTATATGACATGGTTTGGATTTATAGCTTGTGATTTCCAATTTTCAATTTCACCTTAATTAACTTATGCCTCCATTTTAGGCCATTTTTATCACTTTTTGATACAAGCCTTTTCAACATCTCATGACCTCCATACTAGCCTTAAAACATCATTCTAAGCAACTTTGATGTTGAAGATTTTTCCATTTGAAGCTTGGAAATAGGAGATATGGCCTTATGCTTGAAATGACCCATAACCTCCAAATGACCAAAATGCCCTTGACTTGCCAAAGCCATAAGTAGAGTTCTACAAATCCTATCAAGGACTTCTAGTACTCTCTAGAAAGCTAAGAAGATGCTATACAACATTCATGTTGTGGGGAAGATGATATGATAATCACATCTTGAGCTAAACTGCCTTGAAGATAGGGATCCAACTAGGGGATTTTACACTGTCAATCCTTAGAAACCCTAGCTTAAAACTTCTCCTACTCCTCAATCATGATGAGTTGGTCTAGGAATCATCCTTATAGCATCTCAATGAATCATTCCATGATCACATGGCTCTTGGATTAGGTCTCAACCCTCTTCAAATCATCAGTTGACCTAGGGTTGACCCAGTCAAACCCTAATTCTACCACTCATGGCTGAATCTTCTGAATTCTTGTACAATGACCTCTATAGGCTTCATGATGGCTTTCAAGACATCTCATGGGCTTTCTCAAAGCTTCAAGTCTATTCTCATAGTCTCAGAATCATCTGAGGAGCTCCCACAATTCTCAAATTGTGAGGCACACAACCTTGGTTTCAACCAATCTCTCTGAGGATCTCTTGAGTTCTCTGACAAAGGTATCAACCTTTGAATAACCTTCTTGGCTAGCTTCAAAGTCTCATACAACTCTTGATGGGTAAATAAATGTTGGTCAAATTTTGGGGTGCAACAGCTGCCCATATTCAAATGGCTTGAACCTGAGTGGGTGAGGAGCGAACGGCTCTCAGCCAATCAAGGTGCGAGACGGTTGAATACCGATAAACCCGAAAATTTGCCAACTGCATAAGCACACGGTACTCTGATGGGAACAAATCTTCGAACACTAAAACAATAGCTGCACGGCAACTAGCTGGAGACATACTGATCTGGACCTAAATTCCTCTAACATCGTCATCAGACACCTGACCTCGCCGTCGGGCATACAGAACACCCAACATCGCCGCTGGAAAACTAAAGAATCTGACATCGCCGTCAGACAACCGAAATATCCAACATCGCCGCTGGAGAACTAAATAGTCTGACATCGCCGTCGGAAACATCCAACATCGCCGCTGGAAAACAAACTATCTGACATCGCCGTCGGACAACCAAAACACCCAACATCGCCGCTGGAAAACTAAAAGCACCCGACATCGCCGCCAGAAACAAACATCCAACATCGCCGCTGGAGAACTAACTCTGACATCACCGTCAACCAACTATAACTCTGAGAAACACCCGACATCACCGTCAAGTACTCAACATAATCTGACTTCGTCGTCAACTCTCAACATCGTCTGACCTCGCCGTCAGGGTGAAGAAACTTCGTTGGGGAATTGGTCACACGGTAACCGGTAATACCTAGTCGGTCATGCCGTCAGGCATTCAAAGAAATTGTCGGGCATCAGCCGGACTTCAACCATCAGGTTGATCATGCCATCAGGCATTCAAAGAAATTGTCAGGCATCAGCCAGACTTTCATCAGCAAGTCGGGAATAGAATTCTTGGTCAATCATGAGCCAATTGGGAACATCTAAACCTCTGCCATCAGGCACTCCGCATCAGCTGAAAGAACTGCTTCATTAACACGGTCAGACTTCAATCATGGAGTCTTCAAGGGAGGTTTCAACTTCGCCGTCAGAAACCTACTGGGGAGGACGCTTCGCCGCTGGGGATTCTGGAGAACTATCAAGTAAATCCGCTCTGGGGATCCAGAAATCATTCTGGATGAATCAACTCTGCTGAGGACTTCAAGAATCATCTTGGACAAATAACTCCACCGGGGACTTCAAGAATCATCTTGAACCGATAACCATTCTGGAGATTTCAGGAATCATCCTGAGCGAACACTCTATTGAGGATTTCAGGAATCATCCTGGGCAACCTTCACTGGGGACTCTAAGTATCAACTTGAGAAACCAATTCTGGCGACTGCACTAGGGTCTTAAGAATCATCTTAAGCAAACGGCCCTGCTGGGGCATTCAAGAATCATCTCGAACTGAAGACTTCGCTGGGGATCTCAAGAATCATCTTGAGCAAGCGACTTCGTTGGGGAGAATGTCAGAAATCATTCTGAGCAATCAATTCTGCGGCGGAACACCTGCGAAACAAGAACGGTAACAACCTAGATCATGTTTATTATGTGTATGCTTCGGCAATGCTCCACACGGTGGAAATGTTATGCGTTTATGATAGATGTTATGCAATCATGCACTATGATGCGATCCCGTCAGCAAACTAAATGCTAAAGGGGGAGTCCTCCTGTCAAGGAAAACGAACTACTCAGATAGAGGAATCATCCTGCTGAGGAGAACATGGTCACGCCAATCTCAATTGGACTCCGCAGGGGACACAACTTCAATTGACTGCTGCGGGGGAAACAACTTCAGTTGATTGCTGCAGGGATACGAAGCTCTACGAGAACCAGGACCTGCTGAGCGAAAACGATGTCAACCACGAGAATAACCTGCGTAGCCTTCATGGCAACTTCTCCGGAGACAACGACTTCTGTGGGGAAACAACTTCAGTTGATCAACACTCTACTGGGGAAAAAACCAATCATGGTTTGAGCAACTTCCAAGGATTCAGCTCTCTTGGGGATCTGCAAACTCGGCTGAGGAAGAAGAAATCATTTTGCTTCGCTGGAGAGAGTACAACTCTGGGGAGGAATTTCAATTCCGCTGGGGAAGAAGGAATCATTCGACTTCGGGGGAGAGTACGACTCTGGTGGGGAATTTCAATTCCGCTGGGGACTTCAGTCTGGCACCATCAGTTGCTGCATACTTCGGCGTACGAATAGTTTCCTACGAAACCTGCACTTGTGACCCGGTGCTGGGGGGAGAATTCACGCTTCGGCGCCTGACTCAGCTGAGGAGATGACGTTCCTTCAGGACGCATCTGGTTGGGGAGAGAATCATCTCTGCCTGGGGAGACATATCAATGCTCATGATCTCGCGTTCAGACTCTGCGGGGAGAGGCTACTGAACTCTGCTGGAGAAGGAGGAATCATCCTGCTTCGGGATGCGCACGGCGCACTCTCTGGAATATGCTACACCTGTAACAACACAAACAAACAAACAAGATACCCTTCTCAAAGGGACCTATCAAGGTTATTATCTCGTGACAATATTCAAGTATTTAATTGTTTCAACAATCAGTGGCCTAGGCCAGTAAGTTTATGTATGCGCATTTTATCAAAAACATCGGCGTTCTTTTTCGCAAACAAAACAGATAAATGCTAAACAGGCAAACAGAATTGCTGAACAGTATGAACTTTATTGATAACGAACCCCTGAATGGGTAACAATGTTTTACAACAGAGGCAAGCTCCTGGAATGAGGAAGCCGCGCAAAAAGATAAAACATAAATATACATTAGTATATACAAATGTCGGCAACGAGGCGTAGACGAACACCATGAGTTGACCCCTCTATGACCCACTCGACTTCGATACTTCTTCGACGCTTCAGCTTCGGAAGAGATTGATTCAGATGAACGGCCCTCAGGTCCTCCAAACCACTAAACAATGAAAGTCCACACGCGGAACGCAGTCATTTGCTTTTTCAAATCCCTAACTTTTGCGTGAACCGCCCTTTACGGGTTTTCAGTTCACCGGGATACCCTTTTTTGCCGAAGCCGCCCAGTGTAGGTTTTTGACTTCGCGAGTGTACATTTTTCAATTTATATCCCTAATTTTTGCCCGAACCTTTTATTCTGTTTTTGGTTCGCCGGGATGCCCCTTTTTTGCCTGGACTCTTTTTTTTTTTGTCCAGCGGGTCTCTTTCAAGCAAAGTATTTTTTAACTGCGTCCGCGTTCACCGAGGATGCAAAATCTTCACCATCCATCGTGGATAATAACAAAGCTCCTCCCGAGAAGACCTTGCTGACGACGTACGGACCTTCGTAATTCGGAGTCCACTTGCCCCGGTGATCGGAGTGTGGCGGAAGAATCTTCTTCAGGACGAGATCACCCGTCTGAAAGCTTCTAGGGCGCACCTTCTTATCATAAGCTTTCTTCATTCGGCTTTGGTACAGACGGCCAAATGCAATCGATGCTAACCTCTTCTCGTCCATCAGGCTGAGTTGGTTCAGTCGGTTCGTAATCCATTCTGCCTCGTCGAGTTTCACATCCACCAAAACTCGCAAAGAAGGGATCTCCACTTCTAGCGGTAGGACTGCTTCCATACCATACACTAAGGAGAAAGGAGTTGCCCCGGTTGACGTACGGACCGTCGTACAATAACCGTGCAGGGCGAACGGCAACATCTCGTGCCAATCTTTGTAGGTCACAACCATCTTCTGAACAATCTTCTTTATGTTCTTATTGGACGCTTCAACGGCGCCATTCATCTTCGGCCGGTAAGGAGATGAGTTGTGGTGTTCGATCTTGAAACTCTGGCACAGCTCCTTCATCATCTTGTTATTCAGGTTCGAACCATTATCAGTAATGATCCGCTCGGGAATTCCGTAACGACAGATGATGTCCCTCTTTATGAATTTAGCCACCACCTGCTTGGTCACATTAGCATACGAGGCTGCCTCCACCCACTTGGTGAAGTAGTCGATAGCTACTAGAATGAAGCGATGATCGTTAGATGCAGTGGGCTCGATCTTGCCTATCATGTCGATGCCCCACATGGATAAAGGCCATGGAGAGGACATGACATTCAACGGGCACGGCGGCACATGATCTTTATCGGTATAAATCTGGAATTTATGATATCTCTTCGCGAATCTGAAGCAATCCGACTCCATCGTCAGCCAGTAGTATCCTGCTCTCAGGATCTTTCTCGTCATAGCATGCTCGCCGGTGTGCATACCAAATGTGCCTTCATGGACTTCTTCCATGAGCATACTCGCCTCTTTCTCATCTACACATCTGAGTAGCACGAGATCGTGGTTTCTTTTATACAACACTCCATCAGGATTGAGATAAAAATTGCCAGACAGCCTCCTCCGAGTCTTCTTATCCTGGGTTGACGCACCCGCTGGATACTCCTTAGTCATAAGGAAGGTCTGGATGTCATGAAACCATGGCTTGCCGTCAGCGGCTTCCTCGATTGCAAAGACAAACGCCGGTCTATCAAGACGGGGAAGGACAATTCCTGGAGCCTCATTCCAAAAATTGACTTTATACATTGAAGCCAATGTGGCTAAGCCATCAGCCATCTGATTTTCTGCTCTGGGCACATGATGGAGTTCCACTCGATCAAAGAACGGAAGTAGCCTTCTGGCATAATTCATGTACGGCACCAAATTCGATTGACGAGTGCCCACTCCCCTTTAATTTGGTTGATCACAAGCGCCGAGTCACCATATACGTCTAGGTTCTTGATTCTCAAATCAATTGCCTCTTCTAGACCCATGATGCATGCTTCGTACTCTGCCTCATTATTGGTGACTGGAAACGTCAGTCTCGCAGTAAACGGGATATGGGATCTGTGGGGAGTCGTGATGACAACCCCGATGCTACTTCCGTAGGAATTAACCGCCCCATCGAATATCAATTTCCACTAGGATTTCCTATCTGGCCCCTCGTCGGGCAATGGCTCATCGCAATCCTTCGCTTTGAGAAACATAATATCCTCGTCAGGGAATTCAAATTTCATCGGCTGGTAGTCCTCAATCGGCTGCTCGGCAAGGTAATCAGACAATACGCTTCCCTTGATGGCCTTCTGGGACACGTACTGAATATCATATTCCGTTAACACCATTTGCCATCTGGCAATCCTGCCCGAAAGAGCCTGCTTCTCGAAGACATACTTGATCGGATCCATCTTCGAAATTAGCATAGTGGTGTGATTGAGCATGTACTGTCGTAAACGTTTGGCATCCCAGGCTAGTGCACAACACGTTTTCTCCAGCATCGAGTATCGAGATTCACAGTCAGTGAACTTTTTACTCAAGTAGTAAATGGCATGCTCCTTTCTGCCCGTCTCGTCGTGCTGACCGAGAACACACCCTATACTATTCTCAAGAACTGTCAAGTACATGATTAATGGCCGTCCAGCCACTGGGGGTATCAAGATCGGAGGTTCTTGGAGATACTGCTTTATCTTGTCGAATGCCTTCTGGCAATCCTCATTCTAAGTAATCGCCTGATCTTTCTTTAAAAGCTTGAACATCGGTTCACATGTGGCCGTGAGCTGAGAGATAAACCTTGCAATGTAGTTTATTCTGCCCAAGAAACCACAAACTTCTTTTTCTGTTTTCGGCGCTGGCATTTCTTGAATGGCTTTTATTTTTGCAGGATCAACTTCAATGCCTCGTTCACTTACAATAAACCCCAGTAACTTTCCGGACCGCACTCCGAAAGTGCATTTGTTAGGATTCAGCCTCAACCTGAACTTCCTAAGCCTCTCAAAAAGCTTCAATAAGTTGACCAGATGCTCTTCCTCCGTTTGGGACTTCGCAATCATGTCATCAACATAGACCTCGATCTCATGATGAATCATATCATGAAACAAAGTTACCATTGCTCGCTGGTAAGTGGCCCCTGCGTTCTTCAGACCGAAGGGCATTACTTTATAGCAAAATGTTCCCCATGGAGTGATAAACGTCGTTTTCTCCATGTCCTCCGGCGCCATCTTGATCTGATTGTAACCGGAGAAGCCATCCATGAACGAAAACACGGAGAACTAGGCTGTGTTGTCGACCAACACATCGATATGAGGCAACGGGAAATCATCTTTAGGGCTCGCCCTATTCAAATCCCGATAATCGACGCACATGCGTACCTTACCGTCCTTCTTCGGTACAGGCACTATGTTGGCGACCCACGGAGGGTAAGTGGTGACCGCTAAGAAGCCAGCATCAATCTGTTTCTACACTTCTTCTTTGATCTTAACGGCCATATCTGGTCTCGTCCTCCTAAGCCTTTGCTTAACGGGAGGGCAATCTTCTCGTAGCGGCAAGTGGTGGACCACGATGTCCGTGTCAAGTCCGGGCATATCTTCGTATGACCAAGCAAAGACGTCACTATACTCTCTTAGCATCTCGACCAATCTCTGCTTGACATCACTCTGCAACGCAGCCCCTATCCTGACATTTCTGACGAGCTCTTCAGAACCCAGATTTACGATCTCGATCTCCTCCTCATGAGGCAGAATAACCTTTTCCTCTTGTTTCAAAAAGCGAGCCAACTCTTCAGGAAGGTCTTCGTCTTCATCAATCTCTTCTTTGGCTTGATAGATCGGGCAATCGAAGTCGAAGTGAGTCGTAGAAGGTTCAGAGTCGATGTCATCTGTTATGTGGATCCTGCAATAACAAGGGTTAAGTTTAAAACAAGAATATGCAGGTTAGCACAAACCCCATTGCCATTTTACTGTTTTTCAAAACAAATATAAAACAGGAATAACAGAGATCACAATATTTGAATACGAAGAAAACGCCTTTGATTTATTAACAAAATGCATGCACATAATCCAACAAGGCCCTGACAATAAAACCGCTATGCCCCGGGTAGGACATAGGGTTGTACAATGATTGGAAAAAAGTAAATCATTACTCTTCACTTGTCATCGGGATGATATCCTTGATGGTCCAATTGCTGAGGCCCTTGCCCGGCTTGCTTGGCTGAATCCAAGAGTCGATGTCACAATCGCTATCCCCGCTGTCTTATGACGCCGCGTTAATGCTTTCGAAAATCACTCCGCCACTGGTAAATAGGATCGTCCCCTTACCCCGTGATGCACTGCTAGACGAGGAAGAAGAAGCTTCAGCTCCAGGAGAATACCCCAACCCAAACTTATCCTGCTTGTTCGGTATCTCCAAAATATGCCCCCAGCCTGGGGTAGATCCAGCTTGGACGACGGCCCGAGCTTCTTTGAATGAGGAGAGATTCATCTCTGGCTTTTCTGTGACTACAGGAGCTACCTCTTTCACCTTGACAGCTTCAAATGCCTGGCAGAGAGTTTCATGGATTTCGCCATCCATTTCAACATACTTAAAGGATGACAAATGGCTCACCATTATGTCCTCCTCGCCGCACACGGTTACTATGCTTCCTCTGATAGCATATTTGAGCTTTTGGTGCAACGTGGAGGTCACGGCACCAGCAGCATGGATCCACGACCGACCCAAGAGACAACTGTAGGCAGGCATGATGTCCATAATATAAAAGACCGTGTTGAACGTTTCCGGACCGAATTGGATCGGCAGGGTCACCTCCCCGAAAACGTGGCGTTTAGTTCCGTCAAATGCCTTCACAACCAGATCACTGGGTGTGCAGAGCAATCCGCGAGTGTCCAACTTCATTAATGCCTTCTTCGGAAGCACATTAAGCGATGAACCCGTGTCCACCATCACATGCGACATGATTGTGCCTCTACACTCTATCGAGATGTGCAGGGCGCTGTTGTGATTCCTCCCTTTAGGCGTCAGTTCTAAGTCTGTGAAACCCAGCCCATTGCCAGCATTAACATGGGCCACCACCTCTTCTAGCTGATTCACCGATATTTCTTGCGGTACGTAGGCAGCATTCAGCACCTTCAACAGCGCGTTGCGGTGCGCTTCAGAACACAGCAATAAGTTGAGAATAGAAATCTTCGAAGGCGTCTGATGGAGATGGTCTACAATCTTGTAGTCGCTCTTTTTGATTAACCGCATAAACTCCTCGGCGTCTTTGACAAGCAAATCTTTCTCTACCCCGCACGGGACTTCTTCGACGGCTTTGCTTTTACCCTTATCGGCCGCATCAGCTCCGACCGCTTTGTCTGCCACGATCTCCGGCGGTGCAAACACTCTTCCGCTGCGAGTAATACCACTGATTCCTGCGAGGTTCTCCACAGTCGTCCCATACGGTTCCAGCTCCAACCTCTGTCAGTTGCAATAGACTTCAGCCCCATAATGCCATGGAACGGCGTTAGTGCTCTCGAATGGTATTGGCCCAGCTTTGGTAATAGTGATGGTAGGCTGTCTGGGCGCAGAAATGGTTATCGGCCGGCGAGGGATGGTGATGGTGGCGACTTCATCGGCCTGCTTCAACACTACTTCTCCTGATACACTTTCAGCCCTCCGGATAAACTGCAGAATCCCCTCAGTCATCAGACTTTGAATTCCTTCGACCAACTGCTCATATCCATCAGAATGTGTAGCACAGTCCATGCATAGCTCTCCGCATCCCGGAAAGAACCCTCTTTTCAGCAACTTAGCTTTGACGAAGCTAAGCGGCGTCTTTAGGTCTCTGACATCAGTCAACAGATCTGCGCCCTCTTCTTCGATAATGGCGTTCACTCCGCCTCCCCTATGATTCGGCATAGGATTCTTCGTGACATTGGGCACATTATCGGAGAAGTTAATGATCTTGGCATCTACCAAGTCCTGCACCTTGTGCTTAAAGGCTTTGCAGTTCTCGATTGTGTGGCCAGGTGCCCCTGAGTGGAAGTCGCAAGTGGCATTTGCGTCGTACCCTGGTGGAGGTGCCACTGTCAAGGGAGCCATCGTCCTCTTCTGAACCAACTGAAGCTGAAGCAAAGTCTGCAAGAGTTGCGCGTACGACATGGGCGGTGCCTCGAAGTGACGGTTTGCCAAAGATGCCCGATTCTGATACCTTCTATATCCCTGCTAATTTGGTTGCTGCGGCTGCTGCTGCTGTGGAGCTGCTGGGATATTTATACTGGCTATCTGCTGCTGAGGGCCTTTTCCCTTTCTTCGAGCGTTGGTCACAGCGCTCGCTTCTCCTTCTCGTCATTTGCCAGCATAAGGTTTCTTTCCACCCCCTCCAACTGAGGATGACTCACCTTGAATTTTCCCGATCTTGATTCCATTCTCGACGTGCTCGCCCATGATGATGAGAGTTGAGAACATCCCAGACATACCGCTGACTAACTTTTCATAGTAAACCCCTGGGAGGGTAGCTACAAACATCTGCACGAGCTCGCATTCAACCATTGGCGGCTGAACCCGAGCGGCCAACTCACGCCACCGCTGGGCGTACTCCTTAAATCCTTCATTATTTCTCTGCGACAGGTTCTGGAGCTGGACTCGGTTCGAGGCCAAGTCGCTGTTGTACTGGTAATGGTGGACAAACGCTTCAGCGAGATCCTTCCATGTGCGCACACTAGTGGGCTCTAGACCCATGTACCACTCGAGGGATGGTCCGGAAAGGCTGTCTTGGAAGAAGTGCATCAGCAACTTCTCGTCTTCGAAATAAGCAGACATCTTCCTGTAGTACGATCTCAGGTGGACACGAGGGCAAGTGGTGCCCTTATATTTCTCAAAGTCAGGCACCCTGAACTTAGGAGGTACCTTGAAATCAGCAATTAATCCCAGCTTGGACATATCAACGCCCAAAGTATTCTGATTCTCAATATCTCTCATTTTATCCTCAAGTGCTTTGAATCTGAGCCGCGCTTCAGCATTCAGCTCCCCTTCAGCACCTCTTTGAGAGAACACATCATCCTGATGATCCTCAAGCCATGGTTGAGGCACTAACAGATTCCCGACGCCTGCATTGCCGTTGCCCGACCCAATGTTGACATTAGCTCCCAGACTCCCATTGCCGACGCCCGTCGTATTGAGTCCGATATTGGCCATCACATTGCCATTAGCACTGTCGTTGCCCCCGGCCACGGGGACACCATTCTGCGGAGTATCAACTGGTGGAGGAGTAGGCACAGCCCCGCCATGGAGTATGTCGTTGCTATCAACCCTGGAGATCAAAGGCTGAACCAAAGTCCTGAGCTGGTCCTGACCATTGGCGACCACTTGCATGAGTTCCATGAAGCGGTCCATCCTCTCACGGAGCTCCTGAACATCTGTTTGCACTTGATCCATGATCCTGGTCTGATTAGCTCTAGTCGGATAACGGTGAATTAGTCTCTGATCAATCCTGGAACCACCGGAAACAGCCTGGGACACCTGTAAACCTGAAAAAACCTGTAAACACTAAAGGGTTAGGAAAAACAACAAAATGCTCCCCATGCAAATGCATGCGTATGTCTGTGTGTTTGGGAGATTTCCCCCGATCCTAGTACCTGAGTGCCAGTGCTGATAATAATAATAAGAAGAAGAAGTCTGGGTCCAATCATGGAAACAACAATCTCATATATAAAGAAAGCCTATCAAGGCAGTACATAGCATCAGCGAGTACAAGATGAATCAACAGCGTGACCTCAGCCAACAAGCCTGGTGATGGTCAGCATACAACAATGATCAAAACAAAAGGAATACACATAGTCAAGCACGGCCACGGGCGCGATACTCTTCTAACAACTCCTTCGTCTCTGGATGATCCGGCAGAGTGAGCAACCCCTCGACGAGTAATTCCCTCTGCACAATGGTATACTGAAGTCCCTGAACTGAACTTTCCCATGCTCCTTCGCCAAAGCAATCTTCTAATTTCCTCTTTTTGGACTCAAGCGTCAGCTTGCGCTCCTTCAGGTTAGCGAGAGCTTTGTTGAGCTGGCCTTTGGCGGCGTATCTGCGGGCGGTTTCTTCATCAAACCTCTGCTCACTGTCCTTCACCTGGGCTTCCAGCTTGGAGATCTGCAGCATCAGCTTATCCTCTCTCTCTTTCCTGGTGGCCAGGGAAGCCTTCCAGTGCTGGTTGAACTTAGATATCCTCCGATATGCTTCGTCCAAGTGCTGCTTCTTCATAGCCAGTACGTCGTTGACAGCTTTGAAGTCTCGACCCATGCATTCACGCTCGGCTATCTGCTTAGTCAGGTCTGTACCCAGCTGGTTCACCAACTCTGTTTGCCTTTTGAAAGAATGCACAGCTTCGTTCCTTTCGCTTCAGAGCTGAGCTAATTCCTTCTCCAGTTCTTCGTTCGCCCGCTTCAATCCATCCCGCTCAGCTAACACCTGATTATGCTGCTGAATGGGCACAGTAGTAGGCTCTTCGATCATTAGAGGGCTTTCTGGCTTGGCCTGAGGAAACGGCATCCCTATAGCATTGGCTCTGGCTCTGATCCAAGTCAAATACGGAGGGTAGGCTTGATTGTTGCTTTTTCCCAGCAAAGGCTTTCCTCGCTTACTGATGCCATTCCATGCGCGCTGAAGCTTGGACAGCAGATCCCCCTCTAGAATACCAGTGAGGTAAAGAGATTCCCGTACCTCTTCATCCTTCGGCGGAGTCCTCAAGGCATACGCGAACTGTCGAACCAGCAACGACGGATTGTAGTTTATAAAGCCCTTCCTACCTATCAAAGGCACATTTGGAAACCCGCTGCAACTGAAGATCACCTCAGTACCCAACCTATCTCTGTCGAACCAGTCAATATCCTCTGCAGATAAACTCATCAGACGCTCAGGCCACTCAGCTGTGGCTGCAAACAAGACAAAAGGACCCCTCTTGGGCAGATGACTTTCAAGCCATTTGTACAGCAAGGGTACGCAGCACGAGACATTCTTCCCCCTCCTGTTCTCGTTCTTGTAGTGGACTGAGTGATAGACATCTCCTATCAAGGTAGGGACTGGATTCCCTGAAGCGAAGATGTGAAACGCATCAAAGTCTACAAAATCGGGCATATTAGGGAACAAGATGATGCCATATATGCATAGAGCGAGGATGGCATTGAACGCGACCCAGCATCCGTCCTTGGCACACTGCTGAGCTTTACCCACTAGAAACTGCAAGGAGAACCCAGGAACCTTGTTCCAACTAGTCAATACTAACTCGGAGGCGTCCAGGTGAAGTGAAGGAGCTAAACCAGCCAGATCAGGCTCAGCATCCATGTGAACAAAAGGCATCTGCCTCTTGATAGGCACACCTAGCAAATCAGCATACTCTTCCAGCGTAGGCGCGAGAACGAAGTCCTGAAAAGTGAAACATCTCAGCGGAGGGTCGTAGAACTGCAGCAGAGCGTGCAACCCATTCAACTCGAACGCAGAAGGTTTATGAACCAAATTGAGCAACCGGCCGTAAGATTTTCTGAACTCGTCCTTCACAGAATCACCTGCTAGAGCTATCAAACCAGTCAACTTAACCACATCGGGGGTAGGGAACTTGTAAGCCACGGTCTTCCTCGGAGAGCCCAAAACAATACAATAGTAGGCAAGAAATCCTGGATCGGGGAAAACGGTACCTGCAACACAGACACACGTTAATGAAATGCAAATGAATATGCAAACTAATGCAAAATGCAATCATGTAATAAGAGGCCAAGGCAACTGGTGCTGTGGAGATTCTGTATCAACAAAACCACGACCACTGATAAGAAGAAAACCCCGGTGTAGGACCACAAATCTGATCTGCCAAGAACAACCATATGATCATAATTCTGCTCTATCAAGAACAAATGTCTGATAATAAGGACCTCTGATGTATGATCAAGAAATATCTGTTGATGAGGTCTTCAGACCCCAACCAAAAATCTGCCCTATCAAGAACAAACATACAGCTGCTGATGAGATCTTCAGACCCCACTCAAAAATCTGCTCTATCAAGAACAAACAACATCTGCTGATGAGATCTTCAGACCCCAAAAATCTGCTCTATCAAGAACAAACAACATCTGCTGATGAGATCTTCAGACCCCAAAACTCTGTTCTATCAAGAACAAACAACTGATGACGAAAACTCTGCTTTATCTAGAACAAATACCCATCTGATGATAAGATCCTCTGATCAAAACCTGCTCTATCAAGAATAGACAAATCTGCAACTGAGAAACCCTGGTACCAACAAAACTGATTCACAGTCAAGAAAACCAGGTGGTTTGAAGGTCAAAGTTTCCTTCAATAAACCCAACCCCACTCACAGGTATGGACCTAAACTGACTCAAGGTACGGCATCCTATGCGTTCATCAGCGTCACAGAAATTCAAGAGGGGTGATACGATACCCAGAAGGTGTGGCATCACCAGCTCATGAAGTGGCCTCACTTAGCTGAATCACAAATGATCGGTCCCCAGAGTCGACAATCCACCAAACCAGCAACCGTCTCAACCCAAGGGGTTGAAAGAGAAGCCAACCGGATGAACCTCGTCTGAGCGTGGATTTCATGAGACACTAGTGTCTGCAAAGCAAGCACGCGCCCACTAATTTCCACTCTAAGTCTATAGTGCACTCAAGCCTGGGTCTGGCTTCTCACTCATCAGAACTCCCATCCCACAACAGCACAGAAAATCATATTATACTGAAAATAAAATGTGGGAAATAAAGTGCGAGAAGTAAAATGCGATAAATAAACGCAACCCAACAAGTAAACATACAAGCGTTAGGATTGACTCGCATAGGGAACCGTTGGAGTTCCCAGCAGAGTCGCCAGCTGTCGCTTGCGCGAAAATAAGGTGCCGGCACAACAGAAGAGTCGCCACCTTTCGTTATTTATCCCTCAGAACGGGAAAGGAAACGAGCGGAAAAACCTAACGAAAAAGGGTAAGACAAGGTCATCGCAACCATTGTCTGGATTCAGGAGTCGGTTACGCAAGGGGAAGGTATTAGCACCCCTCACGTCCGTCGTACTCGACGGGATCCTCGCTTGTTGTGTTTACTTGGACGGGTTGGTTTTATTCTATCTACCTATCAAGGCTGGCTTAAACATAAAAGAAAAATGACTCGGCAAAGCGTTGCGCTTTATGCCTACGTATTCTCATCAGAGAATGAGAAATCAGAGTCAACGTAGTTCGGCCTACGACGGGTTATGGGGGAAGGTAGCTCACCAAGACATCCCCATCTTGTGCCTACGTACTCTCAACACGTATGAGAAATCAGAGCTCACGTAGTTCGGGAAACTACGGTTTATTTCCTGTCTTTTACGAAAGAAGTGTTTTTTATTGTGTTTGCGATTTCAATCGCACTAGAGACTATGACCTGAGAGTGAATGCGTCGCATGTCACCCAAAGGGTACCATACTAAACATCCAGATTGTGGAAAAGAAACTCTCCCACAATCCTTTCTCAGATAGCTTAAGGCTCGTAACGTACGAAAGAAATCATTCATGATTACTGTACCTTAAACTGTTTTGAGATGAGAAGAGAACAGGCCCAACTAGGAGGGAGACTATCAAGTCCTACTGTTGTCATGCCATGGATTCATCCTATGGTTGAGGTTTGAACAGGGAACTCCTAGAAGTTGTCATGCATAGGTTTCAACCTAAAGTTCTATCATCAATTCCTTATCAAAGGAAATGAGAGTCCTAAGGGATCATGTCAATGATACACCAAAGCAGACAAAGCATCAGCTTAACAGTAAAATGCATGCAATGCGAGTGAGGGAGGAAATGTTTGTGGGGCTTCAGCCTCCACAAGCTCATCTCAACCTCAAGCCAGAATGGATAACAGTAATCATACTGAAATATAAAACATGCTATCAAGCAATAATACAGTAAACTGCAATCATACAGATAAAATGAAATAATATGCCATCAGGCAAACAAACCACATGGGCAAGGGAGCTGGGCTCTACCGAATACCCGCAAGCAAAGCCACACAGTAACAATACAAGCAGAGGGAGCAACTCAACCTCTAGTGCAATCATGCTCCTAGATTCTACTCATTCTAGATATGAACTTATTCTAATGCATCAAACAAGTCAAACAAAACATGTCAATACAGAAAAGAAAAAGAAAAGAAAGCAGATAAACTCCTCTCTTCACTTCAAGCTTCAGCTCTTCCAACAGCAACTCAGTCTTCAGACTTCAAATACTCTTGACAAATATCAATTTGCTTTTCCAGGTTTCAACCCTTCAACATAAGTTTCAACTTATCTTCTCCTTTAAGCTTCAGCTTCTTGATCAGCTCCACCTTCAGGCTTCACTATCAATCATAAGTACCAACTTGGCTCCTTCAAGATCTCCAGGTATCAAAGAAAGTATCAACTTCCTTTGTTCTTCAAGCTTCATCTCTTCAGAATCAATCTCAATCACTTAGAAGTGTCAACTTCATCCTTCAGTCTTTACTTCATCTTCAGGGGTCTTCAAGTATCAACTTGCTCTTGTTGCTCTTCAAGCTTCAGCTGGAATGGCAATGCTTAAGGATTCATCCTCTTCAACTCTTCATTGAAGTCTTCATCTTCAAGCTTAAGCTCAACATCTCTCAAGATAATCAAACCAGATGAAATCACTTACTGGATAAGCTGGGGGATATTGAACTGCTTATTGACCACCAAAGGTGACCTATAAGGGTTCAACATCAAAGGAATGGTTCCCTCAAAAGTTCTACTTCCTAGGTACCTCACTTATCCCTCCAAAGGAGAGAGGTGTATACCATGGAAGGACTTTGAATCATAGGGAGAAATGGAGGTGAAAGATACCATCCATGTTTAAGAAAGAAGTTATCTAAGTCTAAACTCTTCCTAATCCTTAACCCTAAAACAACAAAAAAGACAAACAAGATCAATCTCTCAAGCTCCTCAATGCATCTTCAAATCTTCTACTATGCTCCTCAATTCTCCTTAGAACAAGATCAAGCTCTCCAAGCCCACAAAGCAAAGCAAACAACAATACAAGCCCACAAGGGCAACACAAACAATCAACCAATACAAAAATCATCTAAAAATAGTATACTACTATATTAAATCCTAATATAATTTCTAAGGGATCCTACATACCTACCCTTAATACCCTATATGTCCCATAGTCTAATTTGTCCTAAAAACCTAAAATTCTAATGATATTATGGACCTATGTTGAAGTCTGACCTAATTCTACACAACCTAATGTCATCTAATCAAAACTATCCTAAAATTCATCCCAGAATTATGGAATAAATCCAGGGGGGAGCTAGAGCTTATATCTAACTATCCTAAAAAGAATGGCCTAAAAATGCTAAAGGAACTACCTAAACAAAATTCTACAAATTCATGGATCAACATAAAAGAAATAAAATGCAATAAAAGTAGAAAATACACAAAAAATACTAAAAATGCATGGAAGGAAAATATTTTTATTTTATATTTTTCTTGACAAAAATATGAAGTAGGAGCAAAAACTCCCATTAAAAAAATCATTATTTTTCCATTTATTATGAATTTTCAAAGTTGGAAAGAAAATGGAGAAAAATAAAATAAATTATGAAGGGATGGGGTGCAGCAAGCAACAAAATATAGTTCATTATGTTCTTGGGCCCAGACTGGGGGGTTTAGAAAGCAAGCGCGTTGGGGCCCGATTTAATCAGAAAAACAATTAACAAATGAAAAGAAAAATAGAAAACCAGCGGTGAGAATAGCAACCAAATGCAGTGTATTATTGAAGTGGGCCTTGATTGGGGGTGTGATTAGCCATTATCCACTTAAGCCCAAAAACTACCGTTTAATGAAACAGTGCGTTTCAGTGTAACTCAGATTCCCTCCAAAACGCAATTGAACACAGGTCGTTGGATGGGTTCTCAGGTCAAAGGGTCTCGCTTGCATCTCACGGCTGGGAAGTTGTCTTCAACCTCCAGCTAGGGTTTGGCCATGGAAGCTCCCTGAAACAGATTTCATGCAACCATCTTACACCAACTCGTACCTCCTCATAACAGCATCAAATCTCAAAGTTTAAAACACTAAATTGCTCAATTTTCCACACTGATCATGCTCTTGGCCTTGGATTACACTGAAATGGTCTCTATCTTAAAACCCGATAGTGGATCCAAATTAATCTCAAACCTCAACTTCAACAATTCTTGGATTTCTTGGTCCTAAAATGATCACCACATGGCCCTAATCAAAACCAGTTATCAAACTTGTATTATCACTCACTATATCACAAGTTCTTGCTCCATAAAGAAATGATGTCCATAACTGAAACTTCATCAAATGATCCTAAACTCTTCAGAAATGATCACCTATGTGTCTCTAGCCATTCTACACTAATAATTCAACCTAATCATGCCTAAATAATGATGTGGCAGAGAATTTGCAAACCTGGTTTCTTGGTATGGCAGTGGTGGTAGATCTTCAATTCACCACTTGAAACTCTTCAGAAATGATCCTTGGATGATGAAACTTCTTCTGTTTGCAAAAAATTGGAGGGAGAATGCTTGCACTTCAAGATTCGATGATGAGTTGCTTCTTGCAAATCCAATGGCTAAACCTTCAATCCTCCATCAATGGAACTTCAATTCAGTATGCACACACTCAGAGGGATCTATGGAATGTGTTTGTGAAGAAAAAATGGATGGAAATGAAGAAGAATGAAGAAATGAACTTTGGCTTGCAATGGAAGATTCTTGATTTCAATCTCTCTTCTCTGCACCAATTCTCACCAAACTTGCATCTGAGCAAGTTACAATCATCTTATAGAGTGGTTTAGAATCATCTAGAATCATCTAGGATCATCCAATGAGAAATTGAACTTTTCATGTCATGACATTTTGAATCCAATTCTCCTTACATGCTATCTCATGCCAAGCTCCTTGTAACCCTTGATTCTGACTTGAATTTCTCCCCACATGAGATTTAGGATGAGTTACAATGCATAACCACCTTGTACATTGAGTTTTGTTGAGTTTTGCTTTGGTGCCTTAATATGCAAGCAAGCCAATTCCAAAGCAGCCCTATGATCCAAGCCTCAAATCAAAATTGTGGCTGAACCATTGTTCTTAGAATGTCATTTGGAGTCAAAATGACCTATTATATGACATGGTTTGGATTTATAGCTTATGATTTCCAATTTTCAATTTCACCTTAATTAACTTATGCCTCCATTTTAGGCCATTTTTATCACTTTTTGATACAAGCCTTTTCAACATCTCATGACCTCCATAATATCCTTAAAACATCATTCTAAGCAAGTTTGATGTTGAAGATTTTTCCATTTGAAGCTTGGAAATAGGAGATATGGCCTTATGCTTGAAATGACCCATAACCTCCAAATGACCAAAATGCCCTTGACTTGCCAAAGCCATAAGTTGAGTTCTACAAATCCTATCAAGGACTTCTAGTACTCTCTAGAAATCTAAGAAGATGCTCTACAACATTCATGTTGTGGGGAAGATGAGATGACAATTACATCTTGAGCTAAACTGCCTTGAAGATAGGGATCCAACTAGGGGATTTTACACTGTCAATCCTTAGAAACCCTAGCTTAAAACTTCTCAAACTCCTCAATCATGATGAGTTGTTCTAGGAATCATCCTTATAGCATCTCAATGCATCATTCCATGATCACATGGCTCTTGGATTAGGTCTCAACCCTCTCCAAATCATCAGTTGACCTAGGGTTGACCCAGTCAAACCCTAATTCTACCACTCATGGCTGAATCTTCTGAATTCTTGTACAATGACCTCTCTAGGCTTCATGATGGCTTTCAAGACATCTCATGGGCTTTATAAAAGCTTCAAGTCTATTCTCATAGTCTCAGAATCATCTGAGGAGCTCCCACAATTCTCAAATTGTGAGGCACACCACCTTGGTTTCAACCAATCTCTCTGAGGATCTCTTGAGTTCTCTGACAAAGGTATCAACCTTTGAATAACCTTCTTGGCGAGCTTCAAAGTCTCATACAACTCTTGATAGGTAAATAAATGTTAGTCAAATTTTGGGGTGCAACAGCTGCCTTCAAGAATTTTAACAGTGCTTCTTGATGGGCTTTCGAACACATTAATAATGATAGCATGGATATCTTTGAGGGAGTCTGATTGAGCTGGTCAATCACTTTGTAATCGCTTCTCTGAATGATTCTTAGAAACTCCTCTACTTCATTATTTGGGACGTCTTTCTGTTCAGATGACTGCCCCTGTTCAATGGTGCTTGGTCTGACAGTATCTTTCCTTGTATTATTATTGTTGTTGACAGGTGGTACAGTTGGAGCGAAGATTCGACCACTTCTAGTGACACCCCCGGTTCCCACAATGTTCTTGACAGTCTTTTTCTCTTCCAAGATATCCTTTTCTCCTATCTTCTACCCGTTGAGAAAGACAGACTCATCATATAGCCAAGGTACAACATTAGTGCTTTCGTATGGAAACGGCGTTGGGGCCGAAATGACAAGCTGGTTCATTCATGGTGGAGACGTAGGTATCTCAACCGGATCATACGGGATTTGTAGTGGGATAGAAGTCTGTCCATACATGTTGTCCCATTCTTCCTCATCGCACGGTATCGTCAATTGTGTACGAGTCCGATTATCATAAGGAATCCACAGCTCATACCCATCATCATATGGTATCTCCAATGTTTTAAATGGAATTTCAAGAGTAGCAACTTCTTCAGATTTTGACAGTTGTTTTGCTACTAATACACCTTGATTAATCAGGATTTGGATGCCTTTTTTCAACTCAGTGCATCCTTGAGATCCGCCCAAACAAACGTGACAATTGATTGAACAGCCTGGATAAATGTTCCTCAACAGGAGTTGCTCCTTAATAGTGGAAAGAGGAGTTCTCAATTTTTCGATATCCGAAATTAATTGGATCCCCTTAGAGCTTTCAATCATGTTTGTTGAGTGGTGAGGCGGCATTGGATTGGTTTTGATGTTTGGAGTGTTTTGAGTGAATTTTATCGCCTTTGAATCGATAAGGTCTTGTACAATGTGCTTTAGAGTCTTGCAATTTTCAATGTTATGGTCTGGGGCGCTAGAATGGAATTCACATTTGGCATTGGCATCATAGCCAAAAGGGAGAACCTCTGGGGGATTCCTCATTTCCCTAAGCTGAACAAGGCCTCCTTTCAACAAGAATGGTAGTAATCTGGCGTAAGTTGACGGAATCAGATCAAATTTTCTTTCTGGTCTTCTCTGTCTTTGTTGACCCTAGTACTAATTTTGTCTTGGTTGATAGGATTGTTATTGTCTGTTTTGTTGAACGGCGGGTTGACTTGCTGGAATGGACAACGGTTATTGTGGAGCGACGGCAGCAACATGGTGATAACCTTGATGAGTTCTTCCTCTATCTGTGAACACAACACTAGTTTCGCCTTCTTCTTCTTAACGAAACCCTGATAGGGCTTTTTGATCCCACTTGAAGATCCGTCAGCATTCTGAATCTTTCCTGCCTTCATAAAACTCTCTAGTTTTGATCCAGCCGTGACAAGTTCAGAAAACACTGTAGAGGTTGTAGATGCTAGACGATCAAGGACCGGTCCTTGCAGCGTGCCCATGAAGAGGTCTGTCAGCTCTTTCTCTATCAACGGGGGTTGTACTCTTGCAGCTACTCCCCTCCACCTCTGAGCAAAGTCTTTGAAATATTCATTCGGTTTCTGGGATAAATTCTGAAGCTGCATCCGATTTGGAGCCATGTCAGTATTGTATTGATAATGTCTCACAAAAGCGTCTGCTAACTCCTTCTAGCTTTTCACATTGGATCGTTCAAGATGCATGTACCATTCCAGAGAAGCCTCTGTCAAACTATCTTGAAAGAAATGGATTAACAGCTTTTCGTCATCGGAATATGCAGCCATCTTCCTGCAGTAAGACCTTATATGGGTCCTAGGACAACTGTTACCCTTGTATTTCTCGAAGGTTGGGATTACAAACTTCTGAGGTATCTTAACTCCGGGTACAAGACATATTTCAGCGGCATCTAGTCCCAAAACATCGGGGCCTTGTAGCAACCTTACCACTTCTTGTAAAGCATTGAACCTCTTCTCCAATTGTCGCTACTGCGAAAATCGACGCCGGCCATGATAGAAGAGTCGCCACCGTGCGTTATTTATCCCACCAGAGGGAAAGGAAACGCTCAAAGTAAACCTGACGCAAAGAGGGAAAGGAATGGTCATCGCAACCAAATCATGGATTCGGGAGTCGGTTACGCAAGGGGAAGGTATTAGCACCCCTCACGTCCGTCGTACTCGACAGGATCCACGCTTGTTTTCTGTCTAAGGGTGTGTTATTCTATCTACTCTAAAGGTCTGGGTTAAAAAGAAAATAAAATGACTCGGCAAAGTATCGCACTTTATGCCTACGTATTCCTGTCTGGAACGAGAAATCAAAGTCAATGTAGTTTGCCTAACTATGGGTTAAGGGGGGAAGGTTGCTCGCCAAGATATCGCATCTTGTGCCTACGTACTTTCATACGGCATGAAAGATCAGAGAAACGTAGTTGGGCTATGGAAGACACAAGCTTGTCTGACAGTTTTTTATCTCCTTAAGAAAGGGTTTTCCAGATTAAAGGTCTAAGAGGACAAAAACAGAGTTTGAATGTTTGTTTGAGTTTTTTACGAAAGAAATATTTTTTGGGATGTTTGATATCTCAGTCGCACTAGAGACTATGACCCAGGAGTGAACGCTTCATATGTCACCTAAAGGGTACCACACTAACATCCAGATTACTGGAGAGAGACCCTCCACCAACCTTTTCCCAGATAGCTTAAGGCTCGTAACGTACGACTTCAATTAACCTTATTATTGTGTTTTTGCATTGTTTTGAGATGAGAAGAGAAAGACACCCTAAAACTATGGTTGAAAAGGGAATCTACCTACAGTTATCATCCATGGGTCAAAACCTAATGTCTGTCATAATTCCCTCTTGCACAGAGGAAATCAGAGATCCTAGGGGACAACAGCAAAAGAAAACAAGCAGTAAACAGTAAACAGTAAAATGCATGCTATGCAACAGTATAAGAGAGGCAAGGGAGAGAACAACAAGCAAGAGGAGACAAGCTCCACCTCAAACCTAGAGGTAATCAACACAAGCAAACAGACAATACAGAGAAAACAACCCAAGCAGCAACAACAAACTCCTACAGCAGACAGCAACAGCAAGCTCTAAACAGCACAGTTGAAATGACAGCAAAGTTGACAGCAAGACTTCATCTTCAAGCTAACTTCTATCTTCAAGCTTCTTCAACTTCATCTTCAATCTCTAGCAAGCATACTCCAAGCATAGGAACAATCACCACGATCAAGGTTGCAATGTTGAGAACCCAATGAAAACCAAAGGAAATCATCAAGCACCAACATTGAAATGGAAAGGTATCCTCAAAGTTCTACTCAACTATGGGCATACCACACATCCCTCCAAAGGAGAGATGGAGTTTCCCTAGGAGGACTTCATGTCATTGGATGGAATAGAAGCACACAATGCATTCTATGTTTGATGAAGAAATCAAAACTAGCTCTAATGGCTCTTCCTAAAACCCTAATTTCCTAAGCTCCTAAAACAACTCCTAAAAGAAAAGGAAACTTCAACTCCAAGCTCCAATCTTCAAGCCATAGCAGCTATACCAAGTCCATAAGACCTCTCAAAAAGGAAACCAAGCAAATACAACTCCAAAGTCACCAACCAGACCAAGCAAGCAAAGGCACATAAAATAGAACACCACAAGCACAAGCAACTTGTAAAATACAACTAAAATAGAAAACAAAGTTGTAAAATTCTAATAAAATTCCTAGGGGAACATACATGTTTGAACAACCTAGGGTTAAAATATTAAAGCCTAATTCAACTTCTAAGTCACCTAAATAATTTCTAGAATGAAAGGTATCAAGGTAATCCACAAGTTTGGGAAGGCTCTAATCTCAACACCTAAAACAGAACCTAAATTTGTTCTAAAATTCCAACAAAAATCCTAAGGGAACATGAATATCTACCCTAACACATACTAAAAAATCAAAGCCAAATTCTTCACCAATTGGAAGAACAAAATTCAACAAAACAGATGGTCAATTGTGCAAATATTAAAGAATTAAACAAAATGAGAAAAATCAAATTAAATTGAAAAATGCATGAAAATGCATTTTATTGATTTCAGAAAATCACAAATTCTCTCAAGATCATGGAGGTTTTTTTTAAAATAATTTTTGGATCAAGAATGAATTTATTATGATTTTTTGAATCAATAAAGCATTTAAAATAAACAAAAATGAATAAAAGAAAATAAAACTCTGAAATAAAACAAGAGCCACAAGATGAGGAGACTGGTCCACTGATCCAAGCGCTGAGAGCATGCCACCTCAATAAATGAAACGCCTGCGTTTTGAATTAAAAATTCCACTTCTCAGATTAAAACGCAGCCAATGGATCTGGTGGAAAGTCTTTGGTCAAAGGCAGATCCAATGGTCCAGAGATCATCTTCTCCAAAACTCAGACTAGTCTGAGTGAGATTCAGGGCGGTGGCCGGAGAAGACTCCGGTCGTCTTCTCTGGTGAGCAGGTGGTCAAACATCACCAATCCTTACATCAATCTCTCCAGAATTTCAACAGGAATTCAAATCTCCTACTCAAATATGCTAACTCTCCATAGATTTTAAAACACGAAGCAATGTTCAGAAATAGCATCTAGATCAAACATCACCAATTGCACAATTAAGATCATAGAAATCATCCTTATGCTACACTGATCATCCTGATCTATCCAAATCATTTTATAGCCTTAAGATCAGATCTACTCGAATCAAAACAGAAATGGCACCTCATGATCAAACATCACCAATTGCTTCCAAATTGATCCTAAAACGATCTACATCTTGCCTAGATCCTAACCACAAGTTCAAATCTAACTACATCATGCTAATTCATGTGGAAAATTGAAAGTTACTAACCTGTTGTAGATCTAGTAACAGAGGTGCTAAGAGCTTGATTCAATCTTCAAAACTCTCCAGATACGTTCAATGATGCAAGAGAAAGATGTTGTAAGCTTCAATTTGCTCTGAATCAGCCTAGAACTCAAAACACGATTTCACTTGCTCCTCTTGAAAACTCAACTGCAACTTCAGTGTTCTTCTCGAAATGAATGCCAAAAAAACTCTGAATTCACTGCAATGAATATATAGAATGTTTTTATGGGCTTTTGAAGTGTGTTTGAAGCCTAATCCATCAATTTGCAAATTCTGATTTTGCTCTTGAAGTTGCACATGACAGTCACGATTTTGCCATGGAAACTGTTCTAGAATCTTCCCTTTCAACTGCAAATTCCCTTGTGAGTGTATTCAGACCAAAAGGAGCACTTGAATTGCATTGGTAAGGATTTTGGATATGTGACTTGCAAATGAAGAAATCAAATGACAACTCATGAAACTTGGCCTATACTCAAAATTCTGGTAATGCCATTGTGTCCAAAATTCAATTTCCATTCAAAAAATGTGGTCACTTGACATGTTTTGGTCCTATAACTCAAAATTGGCATTTTCCCTCCTTAATCCATTTGAAAATTTCCCTTTTTGAAACCATTTCAAACCAAATCTTGCTATGAGATCAATCAATCCATCATTACCTCTTGGCTAACCTAAAAACCCATTTTGAACAACTTTCATGTTGAACAAAATTGCATTTGACAAGTGCAAGTTGGAGATTTTGGCCTATGATTGAAAATGACCTATAATCTCACTTTTCCAAAATACCTCTGACTTGTAAACCTCATAACTTGAGTTCTACAAATCAGATGGAAGACTTATAGCACAATTTAGAAAGCTAAGATCATGAGGAACAACTTTCATGTTGGCCAAAAGTTCAGGTGAAACCTCCTTCTAGGTCAAAAATAGCTTTGAAGTCAGATGATTTTCACAGACAAATTTCAGAGGCATCTGAGGACTTGTAACTTGTCTGGACCATAACTTGAGTTCTATAAATCCCCTTGAGGACTTCTAGTACTCAAATTAAAGGTATGGAGATGCTCTAGAAGTTTCATGTTGGCCAAAGATCCATTTGAAACTTGTAACTTGACTTGTGTGGCCTTGAAGTTAGGCACTAAATAAGGAATTTTACACTGAAACCCTAATTTAGCAACTTCCCACACTCTTGAATCTTCTTGATTTGATCTTGGCACAACACCACAAGTGTCTTAACATGTCATTCCATGAACCCCATGACCTAAAAGTAGGCTTTGATACCCTTCAATTGCACAGTTGACCTAGGATTAACCCAGATGAAACCCTAATTGCTTGCACCTCAACTGTGGCTCTTGCAATTGACACAAGGACTTGATTAAACTCTCCCATGGCCCTCTAGGCATTTTATGAGCTCCATACACATCCTCTTCTCACATTCATCACTTCACAACCCTCTGAGGGTCTTCAATTGATCCTCAAGTTAGGAGAAGATTCACACTCAAACATCTAAACCCTTAGGCACTCAAACCACCTTCTGATGACTTTGACCACTCCTCAATCTTGAATGAGACCTCTTGCTAGGCTTCTCTTGAGAAGAAACACACTTGATCCCCTTCTATATGAATGATACCATGATATGCAAATGATATAACTATGCAGATGATAATGCAATGAAACATAAACCAGGTAAGAAAAGGTTGAGCAAATTTTGGGGTACAACAGCTGCCCCTATTCAAACGGCTTGGACCCGACTGGGTGAAAAGCGAACGGCTTTCAACCAATCGAGGTAGAAGATGGTTGAATACCAAGAAACCCGGAAATTTTCCAACCGCAGAAATACACAGCAAAAACTGCTTGGGGAACAACATCTGTTGTGCTGAACCCAGTTGTTACGGCATCAACTGATCAATCAGCTGATAAAACTTGGGATTTCAATATTAACCCCCTGTGTGACGCCGTAGGCATCCAATTAACTTTGCAAGAAACAAATCCGTCCACAATTGGACTAAACTTCGTCAACACGAGGAAAGACTCCATCAACACGGGTACAATTTCGTCCATAATCGGAATAACGATCTCTGTCAATCACAGGTAATGACTCCGTCAGCACAGATAATAATCATTGTTAACTTTACTGGGGACAACTCCATCGACCACGGGTAACAACTCCGTCCACACGGGTAACAATCACTGTCAACACAGGTAATACTTCCGTCAACACGGACAACAATTACTGTCAACACAGGTAACAAATCCGTCAACACGGATAACAATCTCCGGCAATTTCACTGGGACAACTCCGTCAATCACGGGTAACGACTCTGTCAACACGGATAACAATCATTGTCAACACAGGTACGATCTCTGTCAGCCACAGGTAACAATCTCTGTCCATTACAGGTAACAAATCTCTGTCAACACAGGGAAGAATTCCGTCAACACGAACAACAATCATTGTCAACACACCTCTGAAGGTTTAAGGCATGAAATCTTTCGATGCTGACGTAACAGCAACCTGAAAATAATCCCACCGGGGACAAAGAGAAACTTAACCAAGCAACTCTGTTAGGGGACGAACATTATCATCACCTATCTTACGCTGAGAATTTGAAAATCTAGAGATCTTTCTGAACAAGAATCCCACTCCTCTGCAAGGGATAACACCTGAAAACAACGAGGTAACCAACCTGGCTTATATTTCAAAATGCGTATGTTTGACAATGGCGTAATGCTCCATACGGCATGGAAATGCTACGCGTTTGGATAGATGCAAATATGATGATATATGCAATATGCAAAGATGCCAAGAGGCGCTTCAGCAACCTAAATGCTGAAGACAAGACCCAATCCGCTGGGGATAACCAGGTATCACAGACATATTCCAACAAAATAAATGCTGGAACGGTGCAACCAACTCCGCTGGGGGTAACCATCCTGTTGGAGGACGACTCACAAGCTTGAAATTACGAACTCTGATGAGGATGTTCATCCTGTCGGAGGAAAACAACCTACTGGAGAGAAGGAGAAATAATTCGGCGTGGGGATGATCCTTCTTCTGTTGGAGTTACCCATGTTGGGAATGGGGTGCGCACATATTCACTGCTAGGAATACACCTTCTGTTGGGGACAATAAAATCCATTGAGGATACTCTCTTGACAACTTCCCTGGGGAATACTCTTCTGGGGAGGACCACCCACATCCAATAGGGATAAGTGCCATCTCAAATCTTCTGAGATAAGATGTGACTTCCATCTGCCGAGGAGTGATACCATCACTTTGTCACAGGACTCTGGCTGGGGAATGCAACTTCCCTGCCTGTTTTCTCCAAAGGTGAGAACCCTGCAAAACACATACGAGACAAAACAAATCTATACAACAAGATCTATTCTGATTAGTATCCGTGACGTTCGTTCAGTCAATTCGAAGTTTTAGCAATTATTGGCAAGGGCCAGCAAGTTTATGCACATGCAAGTTTATCAAAAACATCGACGTTTTTCACAAACAAAACAGTAAAGAACAAGCATCAAGTACTAAATAACATGCTTTATTGATAACGGGACTGTAAATAGGCAAAATTTTGTACACTGGATGCAACTCCTGAAAAGAGGAAGTTATGCACAAACAAAAATACAAGTATCACAGAAGCGCAAAGAAAATTTGTGTACATGTCGGCAACGTGGTACAAACGAACACCATGAGCTGATCCTCCTATGACTCGCCTGACTCTGACGCTTTCCCGATACTCGATCTTCAGAAAAGATTGTTTTGGATATACGACCCTCAGGTACTCCTAAACCACTAAGCAACGCAGTATCAAACTCGGACCGCAGTCATTTGCTTTTTCAAAATCCCTAACTTTTGCGTGAACCGCCCTTTGCGGGTTTTCAATTCACAGGGATACCCTTTTTTGTCGAAGTTGCCCTTTTCAGGTTTTCAACTTCGCGGGTGTACATTTTTCAATTTTATCCCTAACTTTTGCCCGAACCTTTTATTCCTTTTTTATGGTTCGTCGGGATGCCCCATTTTTTCCTGGACTCTCTTTTTTTCTGTCCAGCGAGTCTCTTTAAGCAAAGTATTTTTTAACTGCGTCCGAGTTCACAGGGGATGTAAAATCTTCACCATCCATGGTGGACAACAGTAAGGATCCTCCAGAGAAAACCTTTCTAACGACATATGGACCTTCATAGTTGGGAGTCCATTTTCCCCTGTGATCTGATTATGGTGGGAGAATCTTTTTCAGCACAAGATCGCCCGTCTGAAAGCTTCGAGGACACACCTTTTTATCATAAACTTTCTTCATCCGGCTCTGATACAGCCGACCGTATGCTAGAGAAGCCAATCTCTTCTCAGCCATTAAACTGAGCTGATTCAATCTATCTTTCACCCATTCTGCCTCATCTAATTGGACATCACGCAAAACCCTCAGAGAAGGAATCTCAACCTCCAATGGTAGGACCGCCTCCATACCATATACCAATGAAAAAGGAGTTGCCCCGGTTGATGTGCGTACCATCGTACGATAACCGTGCAAAGCAAAAGGCAACATCTCGTGCCAGTCCTTATAGGTCACAACCATCTTCTGAACGATCTTCTTTATGTTTTCATTGGCCGCTTCAACAGCGCCATTCATCTTGGGCCGATAAGGAGAAGAGTTGTGATGTTCAATTTTGAAATTCTGGCACAATTCCTTCATCATCTTGTTATTCAAATTTGAACCGTTTTCAGTGATAATCCGCTCCGGGATTCCATATCTGCAAATAATATCTTTCTTGATAAATCTGGCTACCACCTGCTTGGTAACATTAGCATATGATGCCGCTTCAACCTATTTGGTGAAGTAATCAATAGCTACCAAGATAAAACAATGTCTGTTGGATGTCGTGGGCTCAATTTTTCCAATCACATCAATTCCCCACATGGAAAAAGGCCAAGGCGACGACATAACGTTCAGAGGGCTCGGAGGCACATGAATCTTGTCCGCATAAATCTGGCATTTATGACACTTCTTTGCAAACTTGAAACAATCTGTTTCCATCGTCAGCCAGTAATACCCTGCTCTTAATAGCTTTCTCGTCATCGCATGTCCGCCGGCATGCGTGCCAAATGTACCCTCGTGGATTTCTTCCATGAGCAACTTAGCCTCTTTCTCGTCCACACACCGCAACAACACCAAGTCGTAGTTTCTTTTGTACAAAACCCCATCCGGATTCAAATAGAAATTGCCAGCCAATCTCCTAAGATTCTTCTGATCACGACTGGATGCCCCAGCCGGATACTCTTGGTTTTTCAGGAAATTCTGGATATCATAATACCACGGTTTGCCATCGGAAGCTTCCTCAACAGCGAATATGAAAGCGGGCCTATCAAGGCGATAAATAACTATCCTGGGAGCCTCATTCCAGAAGTTAACATTATACATTGAGGACAAGGTCGCGAGAGCGTCTGCCATCTGATTTTCTGCTCGCGGTACATGGTGCAATTCCACCTTGTCAAAGAAAGGTAACAAACTCCTTGCATAATTCATATAGGGTATCAGATTAGTCTGACGAGTCTCCCACTCTCCCTTGATCTGATTCACAACTAGAGCAGAGTCTCCGTACACATCAAGATTTTTGATTCTCAGATCGATAGCTTCTTCGAGCCCCATAATGCACACTTTATATTCGGCCTCGTTGTTGGTAACGGGAAAGGTCAATCTAGCAGTGAATGGGATGTGCTACCCATGGGGAGTAGTAATGATATCCCCTATTCCACTTCTGTATGAATTGACGGCACCGTCAAATATCAATTGCCATTTGGAACCCAACTCTGGACCTTTATCCGGCAACGGCTCCTCACAGTCCTTCATTTTTAAGTACATGATATCCTCGTCAGGAAAATCAAAACTCATCGACTGGTAATCTTCAATTGGCTACTCAACTAGGTACTCTGACAGAACACTACCTTTAATAGCCTTTTGAGAAACGTACTGAATATTGTATTCTATCAATACCATCTGCCATTGGGCAATTCTTCCGAAAAGTGCTTGCTTTTCAAACACGTATTTGATCGGATCCATGTTTTAAATTAGCATGGTTGTATGATTTAGCATGTATTGCCTCAAACATTTGGCAGCCCAGGCTAGCGCACAACACGTTTTTTCGAGCATTGAGTAACGGGACTCACAGTCTGTGAACTTTTTACTCAAGTAGTAAATCGCATGCTCTTTACGTCCAGTCTCGTCATGTTGACCGAGAACACAACCCATACTTTTCTCAAGAACCGTCAAATACATAATCAATGGTCTCCCGGCTACTGGGGGTATCAATATTGGAGTTTCCTGCAAATATTCTTTTATTTTTTCAAACGCCTTTTGACAATCTTCATTCCATATCACATCCTGATCTTTTTTCAACAACTTGAATAATGGCTCGCACGTGGCCGTTAGATGAGATATGAACCGGGCAATGTAGTTCAATCTCCCTAAAAAACCACGAACCTCTTTTTCTGTTTTCGACGTTGGCATTTCTTGAATTGCTTTTATTTTGGCAAGATCAACCTCAATACCTTTTTCGCTCACAATAAACCCCAATAGCTTACCAGATCTCACCCCGAAGGTGCACTTGTTAGGATTCAGCCTCAGCTTGAATTTCCTAAGTCTCTTGAACAATTTCAGAAGATTAACCAGATGCTCTTCCTCCGTCTGGGATTTGGCAATCATATCGTCAACATAGACTTCGATCTCTTTATGCATCATGTCATGAAAGAGTGTTGTCATAGCTCGCTGATATGTTGCCCCGGCGTTCTTCAAACCAATGGGCATCACTTTGTAGCAGAACGTTCCCCACGGGGTAATAAAAGTTGTTTTCTCCATATCATCCGATGCCATCTTTATCTGATTATAGCCCGAAAAGCCGTCCATGAAGGAAAACACAGATAATTGAGCGGTGTTGTCGACCAGCGCATCAATATGAGGAAGCGGAAAGTCGTCTTTTGGGATCGCCTTATTCAAATCTCGATAGTCCATGCACATCCGCACCTTACCATCTTTCTTTGGTACAGGTACTATATTAGCGACCCATGAGGGATAAGTTGTGACAGCCAGAAAACCAGCCATTGTTTCTGAACTTCCTCCTTAATTTTCACAGCCATATCTGGTCGAGTTCTTCTGAGTTTTTGTTTAACCGGCGGACATTCCTCGCGCAATGGCAGACGGTGAACCACCATATCAGTATCCAAACCAGGCATGTCTTCGTAATACCAAGCAAAGATATCACTGTACTCCCGCAGCATCTCAATGAGCCTTTGCCTGATATCACTTTGCAGTGCAGCCCCTATCCGGATATTCCTGATAACCTCTTCGGACCCCACGTTGATAATTTCAATTTCCTCCTGATGAGGCAGAATGATTCTCTCTTCTTGTTTCAAAAGTCGAGTCAGCTCTTCTGATAAGTCATTATCCTCAACAATCTCTTCTTCTGCTTGAAATATCGGGTGCTCGAAGTCAAAGCGAGTCATAGGAAGTTCGTGATCGGTGTCGTCTGAAATATGAATCCTGTAATGAGAATGGTTAAATGTTTCAAATAATGCAAACAAAGCACATAACCACGTTACCATTTTATTATTAAACAAAAATAGGAAAAACAAGGATCACAAAATTTGCATGCGAAAAACGCCTTTATTAATGATTAAGCAAAGTACACACATAAGCAGGTAGCCCTAAAAAACAGAATCACTATGCCCCGGGTAAGACACAGGATTATACAATAATTGAGAAAACAAATCATTACTGTTTTGTAGTCACTAGGACAAGTTCCTGGATAGACCAGTTGCACAGATTCTGTCCTGGCACGCGGGGCTTGATCCACGAGTCCATATCGCAGTCACTATCTCCGTCTTCAGCATCGGAAACAACATTGATCGTTTCATAACAGACCCCACCTGGAGTGATCACCACTGGTCCTTTGAACTTTGCCACGCCTGATGCGGAAGGTGACAATGTCGGGCGATACCCCAATCCAAACTTGTCCATCTTGACCGGAATTTCCAAGACTTGGCCCCATCCTTTGATTTCTCCAGCCTGAACCACTGACTGAGCGTCTTTGTACGAAGACATGGCCACCTCTGGCCCTTTGCTAGGAACATGAGACTTGTCTTTGATCTACAACCCCTCGAAGGCTTGGCATGGCATCTCATGGATCTCCCCATCCACTTCGACGTACTTGAATGATGAAAGATGACTAACCAGAATGTCCTCCTCTCTGCAAATAGTAACAACATTGTCACCGACCATGTATTTAAGCTTCTGATGTAGCGTGGACGTCACAGCCCCTGCAGAATGTATCCATGGTCGCCCAAGTAAACAGCTGTAAGCGGGATGTATGTCCATGATGTAGAACACAGTGTCAAACACTTCCGGCCCGACTTGGAGTGGCAACGTTATGGACCCAAACATCGACCTTCTGGTCCCATTAAAAGCCCTCACGACCAAATCACTTTGCGTGCATATGATTCCTCGAACATCTAGCTTCATCGTAGCCTTCTTCGGCAACACATTCAAAGATGATCCGGTGTCTACAAGAACGTGCGACATAACAGTGCCCTGGCACTCCACTGAAATGTGCAAGGCCATATTATGGTCCCGACCTCTAGGCGTCAAATCAAAGTCAGTAAATCCCAGGTTGTGTCCAGCATTCACATGCGCCAGTACCCCCCTCAAGCTGATTAACAGTTGCTTCCTGAGGTATAAAAGACGTGTCCAAGATTTTCAAAAAGGCATTTCGATGGGCCTCGGAACAAACTAACAATGATAGTATGGAAATTTTGGAGGGCGTCTGCTGCAAGTGCCCCACAATCTTATAATCACTTTTGCGTATCAACCTCATAAACTCTTCTACATCCTTGACCGATGTTTCTTTCTCTTTTGACTGGGAGGGTCCTCCTTCATTCACTTTGGCTTTGCCTCTAACAATTCTTTCAGCCTCAATTTCAGGTGAAGTGAAGATCCTACCACTTTGGGTCATGCCTCCCGCTTCAACAAGACTACCCACTGCCCCTGCCGGCTGGCTATCCACATTAATCTTTTCCCCGTTGCAAAAAGCTTCCAACCCATAATTCCATGGAATGGCTTTTGTACTCTCATAAGGAACGGGTCCTGCTTTCGTTATCGTGATAGTTGGCCGCTTGGCGGGCGCTGATATCGTAATAGTCTTTCGTGGAATTGTAATTGTTGCGACCTCACCTTGCTTTTTACCTGTTACTTCATCAGGTTTCTCAACAGCAGTTCGGTTAAACTGTAAAGTTCCCTCATCAATCATGGCCTGAATACCTCTCTTCAAATCAATACAGCCCTCTGGTCGGGTCCAACAATCCAAACAGTACTCATCACATCCGGGGAAGACCCCTCCTTTCAATAATCTGCTTTTAACATAGCTTAAAGGTGTCTTCAGATCATTTACGTCCATAACCAAATCCAAATCCTCCTCTGTCAAAACAGCATTCGCTCCATGTTTCGGCATTGGTTTATGTACAATATTGGGACCATCATTACTGAAGTTGATGACTTTATTATCAATCAAATCTTGGACTTTGTGTTTAAAAGCATGACAACTCTCGATATCATGTCCGGGTGCCCCGGAATGAAATTCACACTGCTTACTAGTATCATACCCATAAGGAAGTGCTCGTGTGGGTGGGTCCAACGTTCTCTTCTCAACCAGATTCAAACTTAACAGCGTCTAAAGCAGTTCTGCATACGTTGACGGAGGTGTATCAAATACCCTCTTCGGCTTCCCATTCTGGATCCTTCTCTGAGCAGGATTATACCTTTGTTGTTGTTGCTGCTGCTGTTGCGGTTGTTGTCGTTGTTGCGGTATAGGGATCATCATACTAGCAACCTGTTGTTGAATATACTGATTCCGACCTCTACCTCGTCCTCGACCACCATGCACTGCACTGGCGTCTCCTTGCCTTTTACCACCAAAGACCTTTTTTGCATCTCCAGCTAAGGTCGATTCATCGGCTTGAATCTTACCAATTTTGATGCCATTTTCAATTCGTTCCCCCATGAGTATCATGTCGGAGAAACTTCCCATCGAGCAATTGAGCAATTTATCATAATACATCCCAGAGAATGTTCCAACAAAAATATCAATCAATTCCCTTTCAACCATAGGGGGTGGACTCTTGCCGCCAGATCGCGCCAACGCTGAGCATACTCGAAAATTTCCCTGTTCTTCTGTGAAAGATTCTGAAGCTGGACCCTATTTGGTGCAAGGTCACTATTGTATTGGTAATGTTTGACGAAAGCATCAGCCAATTCTTTCCAACTTCCGACCTGTGCAGGCTCTAGTCCCATGTACCATTCCAGCGATGGTCCTGACAAACTATCTTGAAAAAAATGCATAAGCATCTTCTCATCATCAGAGTACACAGACATCCTCCGGTAATATGAACACACATGAACCCGTGGGCATGTATCCCCTTTATATTTATCGAAAGTGGGAGCTTTAAACTTCAATGGCACTCTCAGCTCAGGAACTAGCCCCATGGTAGCCATGTCCAACCCTGCAGAATTTTGATTGGCTATACCTCTCATCTGTTCCTCCAGCATTTTAATCCTCCGATCACTATCAGTAGGACCCTCAAAACCCATGCCTTGCCCAGAAAAGGCATCTTCCTGACGATCTCTATTCCAGTACGGCCCCTCATTACCATATCTGTCATAAGCAGCATTACGACCATGACCATGACCACTTTGGAAGAACCTGGGATCATACCTCAGATTGCCAAGCTCTTGATTAGCAGCCACTGTCCCAAAGCCAGTATTGAAAGGACCTATCCCAGCGCCATTAGTATTCACATTGCCAAACTCAGCATTGTCGTAGCCATTATTACCAAAACCTTGATTGTTATCACCGAACCCTCCATTGCCAAGGCCCTGATTGTTGAAACCATCATTGCCATCTCGATTGCCAAAGCCAAGACCCTGATTGTTGTCACCAAAACCAGTATTGATACCAACATTCCTGTTAGTATCCACGTTCCCATTAACATTATCAGCATTTCTGTTACCAACGTTGTCGTTGCCGTTGCCAGTACCAGTCTCACCAGCATTTGGTATCACTTCCTCCCTGCGAGGAGTCTCAACATGAGCAGAATTGTATTCAGTATTACCAGCCGCTCGCGCCAGCAACGGTTGCACCAGAGTTTGAAGATGTTCTTAGCCTTTAGCCACAACTTCCATAGTCTGCATGAATTGGGCCAACCTATCCCGGATCTCCTGCATCTCAGACTGTACCTGATCCATGATCTTCTTACTGTTGCTTCTCGTAGCGTACCGGTGAGTTCTCTGTTCGTCAATCTTGAAACAACCTGTAAGACGCAGTAGATAAGATTCAAGCTTAAAAATGTACATGCCATGCAATATGAATATGCAAATGCACACGTGTAAATATGCAACAGGTTAATTTCCCCCCCGATTCTAGTTCCGGCGAAGAAGCCATAACGACAATGGAGTCCCAAGTGAGCAAGCGCAGAATCAGAAACCTCATACATAAACAAATGCCAAGAGGCAGAGTACAAAGATACAACTGAATACAACTGGAAAAGACCTCGGCCAACAAGCCTGGCGATGGTCAAAATACAAGTACAAATACCAAGAGAAAAGAAAAGGTAAATTAGGCCAAATGGCGCGCCCTGACATCTTCCAATATCCTCAACATCTCCAGATGACCTAGTCTGGAGATTAGTTCCTGTATCAGTAATGCGTGTCGCTCAACAGTGGATCTCAGCTTTTTGACGTCCTCTTCACAAGTTCCCCTACCAAAACATGAAGGTGAGATAATACTTAGAAGGGGGGTTGAATAAGTATGAAAGATTAAAACTTAGAATTAAAACACAATTATTTTTATCCTGGTTCGTTGAACTCAACTACTCCAGTCCACCCTTTCTAGAGTGATTTGCCTTTCTCAACAAGGACTTAATCCACTATTTAATCAAACAGATTACAATAGTAACACCTAAGAACAACTGTTCTTAGTCTTCTCAAGAGCTACTGATTCCAACTGAATCCTATTAAGGAAATCCTTTACAATCAATGTAAATCTAAAACAAGAGTATGAATGCTTCTAAAAAGCTTTTATCACAACAATGATATTTCTCTTAAGATTAAGTATAAATAATTCTAAGAATGAATATGAAAGTATGAGAGCTTGAATGTTATAATTTCTTTTCAGCAAAATGTATAACTGAAGAATTTGGTGGAGTCTTCCTTTTATAGGCAGCTGATCCAAGGAGAGCTGAGCGTTGAGAAGAGTGTCCCAAAAAGGTCTGAGCCTTTTTGTCTTCACATCAAGTGACCTTTCCTAGAAATAGAAAGCACAGAAAAATCCTTTTTGTCTGTGTTCTTGTGTCTAGCATAAATGAGGAAAGAGACGTTTGATTACTCCAACGGATATAATCTTTGAATATTTCTTCTTCAGTTTTCAGCAAGTTCATCAGAATCTGATTGGGTCAGAGTCTTCTAATGATGTTCAGAACTTTGTTGTATCAGAGTCTTATGCAGCATGTGTGCTTTCAGCGTGTTATTGATCAGAGCATATTTGACACAGAACTTCAGTACTGGTAGCTTTAGTACTTTCAGAAACTTCTGTAGAAACTATGCTTTGAAAAACTCTTCATACAATATTCTTCTTTGCTTCAGATGCTTCTGCTTGCTTCAGATTCTTCTGGAGCTTCTGCTTCAGAATCTTCTGGAGCTTCTTGCTTCAGATCCTTCTGGAGGCTACGCTCAGGATCTTCTGTTAGCAGCAATCAGAATCTTCTAATGAGTGAATCTGGCGCTTCAGAGTCAAGTTAATTTCTGGTATACAATATAAATTTGCTTCTGGAGTGTTAATTTTATTACAATCTGCAGTAAAACTCTCAAGCAAATTTTAGAGTATATAATTCTTAAATACAAAATTTCCTAATAGTTATCATCAAAACAAAGAGATATTATTAAGAACCAATCTGTGTTCTAACAATCTCCCCCTTTTTGATGATGACAAAAAGCATTAGAAATTTTGTTTAATTGAAAATATTAGAATTATAACTCCCCCTGAGATGATGAATCTCCCCCTGAGTTAAATACAAATAGGAATAGAAACTTCCCTTTTTTCTTTGAGTAATCTTCAGAGTTAGATCTTGTTTGTTCTTTTAACATTTGAAGGTCAGAATGACTTGCAGATTTAAGATTCAGAGTTTGATAAAAGTCATATGATCTGAGAGACTCATAGTTTCTTTTACAGAATGTACTTATCAAATGTTCTGAAATAGTCAGATTAAATGTTAGATAGAATAGATATGCCTGAAGTTTCATTCTGGTGAAGTTACATTAAACAGTTCAGATCTATATTTTCTCCCCCTTTTTTGTCATAAGCAAAAAGTAAAAACTTTAAAAGGACAAATAAAAGGAAACAGTAAATCAGATAATTCAATGGAGAAAACTTTGATTCATTCATAAGATAAGATCAAGAGTACATAGGCAATCATCAGAAGATATAGCAATAAAGTACAGATGCAAACAACAGATGCAAAAACATTAGAATGAAAAAAAATCTAAGAGTGTTTGGACAAAAGCATCTTCAATAGATCTGTAATCTCAGAGGAGGATTGCTCTTGCTTGGACATCCACTTAGCCATAGTTTCACTCTTTTCATCTTGCTTTGACATCCATTCAGTCATATCCTCATACTTCTTATCCTGCTTTGCCATCCAGGACTTGATCTCTGACTGGCCAGCTTCCAGAGCAGCAATCTTATCTTCAAAATCTGGATGTTCTTTCTTTATCTCAGATGAAGAAGTATGATTAGGTTCTGGAGCTTGAACAGAGTCAATTTCCATTGGTTCTGTAGAGTCTGGAGCATTGGAATTAGAAGGAGGGTCTACCAGAGTCATAGCCAATTGATTTTCTTCAGATGCAGTTTCAGTAGATTCTGTTGAAGGTGGAAGAGCATCTATAAGAAGCAGAGGTTCAGATTTCTTGACAGTCCATAATAGAGTCCTTGCAGCCTCAGCAAATCTGAGCTTCGCATCATCAGAACAGATGTTCTTCAGATTTGAGGCCATAGAGTTGAATTTGTTGATGAATCCATTCCAGGTGATGTCAGATTCTTTGGCATCCATTGTTGTTGAGCATTTCTTCTGAACAGTACCTAAATACATCTGTATTTCTTGCAAAAAAGTTTGAAATAAATGATCAACATTAAGTCTGGGCTTTGGTCGTAACAGAGTTTCCAGAGTTACAGGTTTAGGTTGGGGAGTTGGTGGAAAAATTGATTTTTGGATGGAGATCAGAGGAGGAGGATAGTATGGAATGAAGGGTATCTTAGGAGCTTTTTCCTTTGATCTGATTAGGGCATTTAGAAAATGAGGTTTTGCTCTTGTGTGATGGGTAACAACATCCAAAGGTGTGTTTGAGTAGGTTTGGAAGGCAGATGTTGGTGGTTCATCAGATGCAGCAGTGTTATCAGATGCAATTGGCAGAGCTGAAGTAACAGCTTTATCAGATTTTGCAGAACATGATATGGTTGCTAAAGATCCTACATCTGACATAGATTTTATGTAATAAAGAATCACAGATGGAAGGGTCATGGTGAGTTTTGGTTTCAGGGGGTTGATGGGGTCAGAAGGTTCAACTCTGTCATAAAAGTCTTTTAGTTTGAAACCATAGGCTAAATTATGAAACAAAAAAGATACTTGGGCACAAGATATAGAAGATCTTGGGTTTGAAGTGGGGATTAATATCTCAGATGATGGTGCAGGTGTGGGAATAGGATCTGGAATGGGAGCTTTTGAAGGTATGGTAGGTTCAGGTTGGTTTACCTCAGAGTATTTTTGAGATGGAGAGACTAGAAAATCTGGGTGAAGGTCTGATTCCGAGGAGTTAGAAGATGTGGTTGGTGTGCAAGAAGTAGAAGATACTTGAAACACCGTTTTTAAGGGTGTGACATCAAGAACTTCTGTCTCAGGGATGTGAGGTTCAGAAGTGTTGGTTTGTTCTGAAGGAATTTCAGATGGTTTGGATGGTTGTTCTGAGATGGGTGAATCAGATGGAATAATGATTGGTTCTGATGAAATTGGAGCAGAAGTTACTTTTGTAGGTTCAGAAGTAACAGGTGCAATGGGTTCAGATGGTGGATTATTTGATGATGGTTGATTTTCATAGGCTTTTTCTGGTTGAGATTTTTGTGGTTTTTTTGGTTGTTCAGATGGCTTTTGTTGTACCGATTGTTGTGGTTGTTGTTCTGTAGGTTGTTTCTGTGAGGATTGTTTTTGTGGAACAAACTGTTTGATATGGATTTTTGGTTGAGATGGTTTTGGTACAGAAACTATTAGTGTTTGAGTGATTTTTGTTGTTGTTAGTGTTGGAATAGAAGTTTGTTTTTGTGGTGATTTTGAACTTGGAGCAGTAACAGAAGTAGTTTGTGTTGAAGGTGTGTTGTACCCCAAAATTTGACCAACATTTATTTACCTAGCTTGTGTCCATCACCATTATCATCTGCATTTCATTGATATGTGTGCAGTAGATCAAGAGGTATGATTACCAATCAAGAGCTATACAAGACTTTGAAGATAGCCAAGAAGGTTATTAAAGTGTTTAAGGGTTGATATCCTTATCAGAAAAGTTAAGAGATCCTCAGAGAGATTGGTTGAAACCAAGGTTGTGTGCCTCCTAACTTGAGAGTTGTGGGGAGCTCCTCAGATGATTCTGAGGCTATGAGGATGGACTTGAAGCTTTGATAGAGCTTATGAGATGTCTTGAAAGCCATCATGAAGCCTAGACAGGTCATTGTGCAAGATTAAGAAGCCTCAGCCATGATTGGTGCAGTTAGGGTTTGACTGGTTCAACCCTAGGTCAACTGATGATTTGAACAAGGTTGAGACCTAATCCAAGGGCCATGTGATAATGGATTGACACGTTGAGATGTTATAGGGATGATTCCAAGGTTAACTCATCATGATTAAAGGGTTTGAGAAGTTTCAAGCTAGGGTTTCCATGGCTTGACAGTGTAAAATCCCCTAGTTTGATCCCTATCTTCAAGGCAGTTTAGCTCAAGATGTGATTGTCATCTCATCTTACCCCCAACATGAATGTTGTAGAGCTTGCTCTTATATTTAATTTAAGTACTAGAAGTCCTTGATAGGATTTGTAGAGCTCAAGTTATGACTTTGACAAGTTACAGGTCATCTGAGGTATGTGAATCTGGGGCCTTGAAAGTCACCCAACTTGCATCCAACTTTTTCCCAAGAAGGATGATTCCTATGAACTTTTGGTTAACATGAATGTTGTTCCTTATCCTCTTAGCTTTCTAGATAGTACTAGAAGTCCTTGATAGGATTTGTAGAACTCAAGTTGTGGCTCTGACAAGTCAAGGGCATTTTGGTCATTTGGAGATTACAGGTCATTCAAGCATAAGGCCATAACTCCTATTTCCAAGCTTCAAATGGAAAAATCTTCAACATCAAACTTACTTAAAATGATGTTTTAAGGCTAGTAGGGAGGTCATGAGATGTTGAAAAGGCTTGTAGAAAAAAATGATAAAAATGACCTAAAATGGAGGCATAAGTTAAATAAGTCAAAGTTGGAAATTGAAATTTCCAAGTTACACATCCAAACCATGGCATATAATAGGTCATTTTGACTCTAAAAGACATTTTAGAAACAATGGTTCAGCCACTTTTTTGAATTGAGGCCTAGATCATGGACTTGCTTTGGAATATGGTTGCTTGCATATTAAGGTTCCAATGCAAAACACAAAGAAACTCAATACACAAGCTAGTAAAGCATCTTAACACTTCATATATCTCATCTAGGGAGATTTTCAAGTCAGTTACAAGGGCTGCAAGAGGCATAGCATGAGATGGCATTTGAGATGAGATGAAATCATAAACTCATGACATGAGAATTCCAAATTCTCATTGGATGATTCCAGATGGTTCTAGAGAGGTCCAATGCATTCTATATATGGATTAGAACTTGCTCAGATGCAAGGTTGGTGAGAGATTAGAGAGGAGAGTGAGATAGCCATTTCAATTGCTTCCATTGCAAGTTGAAATCAATTTCCACTTTCTGCTTCATTTCCATTGCTTCTTTCTATCCAAACACATTCCATTGATTACACTGAATGTGTGCATACCAAATTGAGGGCAAGATCTTGGAGAATTGAGGAGATAGCTTTTGGATTTTGAAGGTTGCAAGTCACAATCGGGTTTGAGGATTCAGGCTTTCTTGGTCAAATCTTTTGCAAATAGAAGCTTTATCATCATTCAAGGATTGATTCTGAAGAGTTTGAGAGCTTGAAGTGAAGGTTTACCCTATCTGGTATTCAAGATTTGACAGGTTAGTAACTTTTCTTCCACACCGTAATTTAAGCATAATTAGGTAGAATTGTTAGGTTAGAATGGTTAGAGACCAATAGGAGATGGATTCTGGGAAGTTTGAGATCAATTGATGAAGGTTTCAGTTAGTGACACCATTTTTGTTTGGACCAAGAACATGAGGTATAGTGAGCTATAGCATGAGTTTGGTATCAAGAATTAACCAGTGTGAGGTGGTGATCATTCTGAGGTAATCAATTTCAAGAATGGTGAACTTTGATTCCTGAGCATATTTGGGGGTTTGATTCGTGTTTTAGGTTTGAGGAAGTTTCAATGGATTTTGATACCATGGTTAGATTCAGGGTGAAATTCTGGATGGATTAGGATTTTGAATTTCAGTTTTTCATGGAGAATTGATGAGGTTTGAATTGGAGAGGATGAGCTTGAAGCTCTGAACTTCCATGGCTGTTCTTCCCTCCAAGTCCCATTCAAATGAAGAAGACAATGCCACGGCCGTTTGATCATGCGTAGACCTTTGACTGAGTGGGGATCGTGTGGCTGAGATTCCATTTCACGTGTGAAGAGAAGTTTGAAGACATCAATGAAACGCGGCATTTCATTAAACCTGAGGTTTTGGGCTTAAGTGGATTGCTTGATATCCCCATCCCCTTTCATGGCCCATCTGGATATTGAACTAGTTTTTGTTACTAACTGCACCGTGTATTTTTCTTTTTCTTTATGGTTTTTGAATTAATTTCTGATTAATAATTGGGCCTGGCGCGCATTGATATCCCCACCCCCATTTTAAGCCCATATGGATATTGTACTAAATATACTTGCTATCTGCACCAATGTTTTCATATTTTAATTTCTTTTTCTCCATTTTTCTTTAATCTTTGAAAAATCATATTAAATAGAAAAAGGATGATTTTTGTATGGGGATTTTTTCTCCCATTTCATGTTAATGTCTAGAAAGTTATGAAATCAGAATATTTTCATTTCATGCAATTTAATATTTTTTGTGTATTTTCTCTTTTAATATCATTTTAATTCCTTTTAGAATTTTGTTTAGCTAGCTCCCTTTGAATTTTTAGGCCATTATTTTTAGGATAGTTAGATTAGGACTTTAGCTCCCCTTTGGATTTATTCCATATTTTTGTGATTAAATTTTGATTAGTTTTGCTTAGATGACTTTAGGTTGCATAGAATTAGGTCAATCCTTAACATAGGTCCACAATAACACTAGAATTTTGGGTTTCTAGGTCAAGTTAGATGTTGGGACATATGGGGTATTAAGGGTAGGTATATAGGACCCCCTAGAAATTATATTAGATTTTAATATAATAGTATACTATTTTTAATTGATTTTTGTAGTTGATTGTTGTTTGTGTTTCCCTTGTGGGCTTGTATTTTGTTTTGCTTTGCTTTGTTGGCTTGGTGAGCTTGGTTTTGCTTTGAGGAGCATGGAGGAGCATAGTAGAAGACTTGAGAGTTGAAGAAGGAGCTTGAGAGCTTGAAGCCTTGGTTGTTTTGTTGTTGTTTTAGGGTTAGGAATTAAGTAGAGCTTAGACCTAGCTAATTTCTTTCTTAAACATGGATGGTATCTTTCACCTCCATTCTTCCCCATGATTCAAAGTCCTTCCATGGTATTCACCTCCTTCCTTTGGAGGGATAAGTGATGGTACCTAGGAAGTAGAACTTTTGAGGGAACCATTCTTTTGATGTTGAACCCTTATAGGTCACCTTTGGTGGTCAATAAGTAGTTTAATGTCCTAGCTTATCCAGTTAAGTGATTTCCTCTGGCTTGAGTATCTTGAGAGATGTTGGGCTTGAGTGTGAAGATGAAGACTTCATTGAAGAGTATGGAAGAGGATGATTCCCTGAGCATTGCCATGGTAGCTGAGGCTTGAAGAGCATGGAGAATAAGTTGATACTTTAAGACCCAATGAAGATCCAGTAAAGACTGAATGAAGAGCTGAGGCTTGAGCAAAGACTGAAGGATGAAGTTGAAACTTCCAAGTGATTGAAGACTCCTCTGAGAAGCTGAAGCTTGCAGGAAGAGGAGACCAAGTTGAGACTGATAAAGCAAAGAGAGCTTGAAAGCTTGAAGACTTATAAATAGGATTCAAATGAGATTGAGTGTAGAGCTTAAGCTTGAAGGACAAAGGATAAGTTGATACTTACTTTGATACAATGAGATCCTGAAGGAATCAAGTTGATACTTATGGTTAAGAGTGAAGCCTGAAGGTGGAGCTGCTTAAGGAGCTGAAGCTTGGAGAAGAGAATAAGTTGAAACTTATGTTGAAGGGTTGAAACCTGGAGAAGCAAATTGATATTTGTCAAGAGTGATTGAGGTCTGAAGACTGAGTTGCTGTTGGAAGAGCTGAGGCTTGGGGTTGAGAGAGGAGTTGATCTGCTTTCTTGTCTGTTTTCTTTTCTGTATTGATGTGCCTTGTTTGACTTGCTTGATGCATTAGAATAAGTTCATATCTAGACTAGATTTAATCTAGGAGCATGATTGCACTAGAGGTTGAGTTGCTCCCTCTGCTTGTATTGTTACTGTGTGGCTTTGCTTGTGGGTATTCGGTAGAGCCCTGCTCCCTTGCCCGTGTGGTTTGTTTTGCTTGATAGCATGATTTTATTTTATCTGTATGATTGCAGTTTACTGTGTTTTGCTTGATAGCATGATTTTATTTCATCTGTATGATTGCAGTTTACTGTTTTTGCTTGATAGCATGTTGTTGTTATTTCTTCAGTATGATTACTGTTATTCATTCTGGCTTGAGGTTGAGATGATCTTGTGGAGGCTGATGCCCCACACACGTTTCCTCCCTCACTTGCATTGCATGCATTTTACAGTCGTTTACTGTTTACTGTTTAAGCTGATGCTTTATCTGTTCCTGTGTATCATTGACATGATCCCTTAGGACTCTCATTTCCTTTGATAAGGAAAAGATGATAGAACTTTAGGTTGAAACCTATGCATGACAACTTCTAGGAGTTCCCTGTTTCAAACCTCAACCATAGGATGAATCCTTGGCATGATAACAGTAGGACTTGATAGTCTCCCCATAGTTGAGCCTGTTCTCTTCTCATCTCAAAACAGCTTAAGATACAGTAATCATGAATGATTTCTTTCGTACGTTACGAGCCTTAAGCTATCTGAGAAAGGATTGTTGGAGAGTTTCTTTTCAACAGTCTGGATGTTTAGTATGGCACCCTTTAGGTGACATGCGCCGCATTCACTCTCAGGTCATAGTCTTTAGTGCGATTGAAATTGCAAACACAATAAAAAACACTTCTTCCGTAAAAGACATAAAATAATGCGTAGTGTCCCGAACTACGTAAGCTCTGATCTCTCATACCTGTTGAGAGTACGTAGGCACAATACTGATGTATTGGCGAGCTACCTTCCCCATATCCCGTCGTAGGTCTGTTGCACCCCAAAATTTGACCAACAATTATTTATTCACTGAGTGTTTGAAAGTTGATACCTTCACCAGAAAGTTCAAGAGATCCTCAGAGGGGTGGGTTGAAACCAAGGTTGTGTGCTTCATAGCTTGAGAGTTGTGGGTGCTCCTCAGATGATTCTGAGACTTTGAGAATGAACTTGATGTTTCAAGAAAGCCTATGAGATGCCTTGAAAGCCATCATGAAGCCCAGGGAGGTCATTATGCAAGGCTGCAGGAGATTCAGCCATGAATGGTAGAATTAGGGTTTTGACCGGGTCAACCCTAGATCGGCTGAAAATTTGGAGAAGGTTGAGACCTAATCCAAGGGCCATGAGATCATGGAATGATGCATAGAGATGTTATAAAGATGATTCCTAGACCAACTCATCATGATTGAGGAGTTTGAGAAGTTTCAAGTCAGGGTTTCCAAGGATTGTCAGTGAAAAAACCCTAATTTGATCCCTATCTTCCAGGCAGTTTTAGCTCTAGATTTGATTAATATCTCATCTTCCCCACAACATGAATGTTGTAGAGCTTGTTCTTAGATTTAATTTGAGTGGTGGAAGTCCTTGATAGGAGTTACAGAGCTCAAGTTATGGTTTTGACAAATTACAGGTCAGCTGAGGTGTGTGAATCTGGGTCCTTGAAAGTCACCCAACTTGCAGACAACGTTTGCCCTAGTAGTATGATTCCTATGATCTCTTGGTCAACATGAATGTTGGAGGGCATCTTCTTAGCTTTAATTTGAGTGGTAGAAGTCCTTGATAGGATTTGTGGAACTCAACTTATGGTTTGAACAAGACAGGGGTATTTTGGTCATTTGTCAGTTATAGGTCATTTTTTAGCAAAGGCCATATCTCCTAGTTCCAAGCCTCAAATGGAAAAACTCAAAACATGAAAGTTGTTCAAAATGGGATTTTAAGTCTAGAAAAGTGGTCATGAGTTATTGAAAAGGCCTAGAGCATGGATTTTTAAAAGTGGTTCAAATGGCTTGTAAATGGCTTATAAGTTGAAAAAGTTGAATTTGAAAATTGGTTTGGGAGATCTATGAATCCAAAATGGGTCATCCAATATATCATTTTGATTGGAAACATCATTTTAAAAACAATGGTTTAGCCACATTTTTGAGTTTAGGCTTAAAAATTGGAGTTGCATTGTAAATTTGTTACTTGCACTTTAAGGCATCAAAAGGAAAGATGGGAAAATGCTACATAAGGACTTGTAAGGCTTTGTTTTCACTTTACCATATCATTTGGGGAGAAATTAAGTGAGATTGCATGGTGTATCATGATATAGCATGAGATTTACTAAATATGAAAAATTCAAATTATCATTGCATGAGAAATTCTAGAAACTTCATGGAAGGTTCTCCAAAGTTCTAGAGGCTTCTATTCTCATCTACATAAGCCCTAGAGTGGCTCCATGCATTGGTTAGAGATTCTTAGAGCTTGCATACCACATTTCAATTCTTTCACTCCAAAATGCATTTTCATCCCAAACTCCATTGAAACTTCATCAATCACTACAATTCTGATTATCATCATCATCTACAAGCAACATTGAGTATTTGGCAAGAAAAATCAAGGAGAATTCGTGGCTGGTTCATGAGATCACAAGCTTCACTCCAACTTGCATGAAGGATTGGCTAGGTTGATTCAAGAAGTGTGAGCACAAACTACTGCAAACAGAAGCACATAAAGCCATTAAAGATCATTCCAAGAGAGCACCAAGGCTTGAATTGAAGGAGAAACACTGTTGCACCCCAAAATTTGCCCTCACAATACAAGACTTTGTGTTCCAAGAAGGTTCACAAGGTTCACAAAATTCACAATTGGTCAGAAGAGTTGACAATTCCCTCAGACAATGCACCTCCTAAGCAGTGCATCCAAAACTAGGGTTTTGACTTTAATCAGGCTAAATGGACTTCCAAGACTTCAAGTGAGCTTCATAACATCTTATATGTGTATAAGAACCCCCATGTCAAGTTTCAAGACTTTTCTCAAAAGTTTGCTCAGTCAGATGATCAGATAAGTCAAAAGCAGTCAATGCAGTTAAAAAGTCAAACTGAGGTCAACTGTAATACCCCAAATTTTACCCTTTCTTTTTATTTTTATTTTAAATTCTGATTAACTTAATAAATTAACCTTTTTTTTAAATCTTGTTTTTTTAACTAATAATAATTTAATTAAATTTTTTTTTTATAACTTTACTAATGTTTTTTATTAACTTTTTTTTTCTATTTAGTTTATTTATTTAAATCATTTTAAGCTCTTCTTACTAACTTTTAGGATTTAGATTAAAATTTAACTTTTTTTTTTCTTTTCTTTAAGAGTAAATTTTTTTATAACCTTTTTTAATTAATTTCTAACACATTTTTTTAATCAAATTCTATTACCTTTTTAAAATTAAATCTTTTTTCTAACTTTTTTTAAAAGATAAATCCTTTTTCTAACCCTTTTTTAAAGTTAAATCTATTTCTAACTTTTTTAAAGTTAAATCTTTTTTTCTAATTTTTTTAAAAAAATCAAATCTTTTTTCTAACTTTTTAAAAGTTAAATCCTTTTTCTAACTACTTTTTTAAAGCTAAATCTTTTTTTTTCTAACTTTTATAAAGTTAAATCTTTTTTTCTAACTTTTTAAAAAAAAATTAAATCTTTTTTTTTTCTAACTTTTAAATCTTTTTTTTCTAACTTTTTTAAAAAAAATTAAATCTTTTTTTTCTCTAACTTCTTTTTAAAATTAAATCTTTTTTTTCCTCTAAATTCTTTTTAAAATTAAATCTTTTTTTTCTAACTATTTTAAAAATTAAATCTCACCTTTGTCACTTTTTTTGTTCTTTATTATTTTTACTCTAAATTTTTCTATCTGTCATTAAAAAATAACAAAAATAGTTTTTTATTATTATTTAATTATTATTTTCGTATTTTAATTAAATCATTTTTTAAAATATTATTTTTTTCACTTTTTTCTAAATTATTCATAAAAATATCCAAAAAATCATAAAATAAAAAATATTGAAAAAAATTTTGTTCTTTTTATAATATTTTTTATTTTAGGAATCAATAGGATTATTAGTTTTTATTTTAAGTTTATTTTAATTATTTTAAATTATTTAAATTTTATTTTTTCTTAACTAATTATTTAGTTTGGGCTTTAAAATGGGCTTTAGGGACATTATTGACAATTTGGTGTTAACCCTAATTTGATCCCTATATATACATGTGTTGCCTTGTTGAAAGAAGGTCAGAAGGTTTTCTTTAGAAAAGAGGAGAGAGAGGGAGAAACAAAGGAGATCCCCAGAGAAGAAAGGTGGTCGTTCCCACAACTCGTTAGAAGGATTGGAGCTCTCCAGTGTTCCCTTATTCAAACCTTTTTCACATTTACCGAAGCAAACCTCCGCTTCGTAGGTTAAATTACTAAACCTTTTGCCTTTTCATGTTTATGTGCATATTTTGCCATGTTAATGTGTTTAGGTCCGTTAAATTACTAAATCCTTTGCATTTTTCATATTTATTTGCATCCTTGCCATGTTAACCTTCATTGTTGTTTAGATCCGTAGATTTTGATATGTATGAACCATGATTGTGTCGTATAGGATTGTTTGCATGTCCATTAATTGTCTGTTTGCATTTGCAATTCTATTGTTATTTTTTTATCAAAACCTTTTTCAAAATCAAAACCTTTTTTTATTAAAACTAAAACATTTTTTTCCAAAAAAAAGCCTTTTTTTTGTTCCCGTAAACATTTTTTTCCAAAAAAACCTTTTTGTTCCCAAAAACATTTTTTTTTATATATAATTTAAACTTAACATTTTTTTTATAATTTAAACTTAAATTTTTTTAACTAAGTAATTCCATTTTAAAATTAAAACCTTTTTTTATATATATAATTAAAATATTAAAAAAATTAAAACATTTTTTTATATAATTAAAATATTAAAAAAACTAAAACATTTTTTATATAATTAAAATATTAAAAAATTAAAACCTTTTCGTAAGGAACTCCTTATGTTTGCCGTGTCATTTTGTGTACCTTTTATTTTCTTTATTCCTGCATTTCATTTGCATGCTTGAGGTTGAGATGTGCTTGTGGTGGCCACAGCCCCACACTATTTTCCTCCCTCACTTCATTCTAAGTGTCATTACATATTTTCATATTCTTCATGTTTTCAGAAATGTTTCTTTGTTTCTTTATACCCTCTGCCTTTATTACTTTTCTTATTTCTGTACCTTAATTATTCCTCCATATAATGATTTGTCATATTTTCACATTTTTTACAGTTTTATCTTTCCGAAGGATTAGGTCCAGCCTTTTGGCCGCCGAGTCAATAGCCTTACCCCTTTAATGGATCAAACCCTGTTTAGCCTAGGTGTCCCGCCGGGGGCAAAATTGCTTTTATCCTAGTGTTAGGTCAAAGAGTCGCCGCACTCATTTTAGGGTTTCCCGCCGCGGAATCCCTAACCTAACCCTAATTCACTTAACAATTTACAACGTAGATATTGGAGTTTCTACACTCCGCGTAAGCGTGTCCCTAAGATACGTTTATTCCCCATTGAAACCTTGGCCACAGTCAAGACATTTCTAACCTCCCTTTTGAGGGGAACTACGATTACTCTGATTCCACTCCCGTAAGGATACGTAGGCACAAGATGCGATGTCTTGCCGAGTAAACTTAGAATTAACCCCCTTTATTATTTATTATTGCTTATTTATATTTTATTTATCTTTGCTATTTAATTATTTTGCTTATTATTTTGTAATTGTTTCTTGGAGGTAAAATTGTTTAATTATTTAATTATTATTATGGTTAGTAATTAGGGAGTGTAACAACATGTATGTAATATTAAAATAAATTTAGATCACTTTTAAATAAAGATAATTAAAATAAACACGTCACACACGTAAGTCGATTTTAATCGTCGTCTCACTTCCTAAGGATATCCCTCAAGTTGCCTACGAATAATGGTTAAGTGGGGTGTATAAAGCGAGTCCCTCAAATAGAAAAATCATCAAAGTCCCTTATGGTTGCCTTTACGAATCGAGTCCCTTTCGAAAAATGATGATGGTCCCTTATATGTGCTTATTACATCCCACAATGGCCTTCAAAGTCAAATTGTCCCTCACATGTCCCTTAACATCCAAAGTAAGGACTACCTACTCCATTATAGTAGGGATAGTCTTACTAAAGGAAAGAATAAAGAATAAGAAAGACCTTTAAACATTAGGGTAGGTTACTCCTAGGTGCTTGCTCACTTCAAAACTGTTTCGCACTTAAACAAATTTTCAACAAGTTTTCAAACAAGTTCTTAACACATCCTTACATGGATTATTTATTAACTATTCTGAAAATTTTCTATTCACACACCACAATTTCAAAACAATTCAAAAGTGAGCTTAAGTACCTAAGAGCCCATGGATAACCATGGATGAAAAGGATGCTAATACCTTCCCTTTTCATAACCTACCCCCCGGACCCAAAATATTCTCTAAGGTCTTTCCTGTTCTTTTATAACCTTTCCTTATGGATAAAATAAAAGTCGGTGGCGACTCTTGCTATCCGCAACATTGTTTAAAGTCAGTTCACCGGGTTACAGAACTGGCGACTCTGCTGGGGATCTATTTAAGAGGGGTACCCTTAGGAATTAAGATCACTTTAAATTGTTTGCTTTGTTTGCTTTATTATTATATTGTTGGGGTGCTCTTATGTGTGAAAGGTCCTAACCCGGATCTAGTGTACCTTAGGTAAATGGCAATAGACCAAGGAAACTGTACGACGTATATCGATACGGTTGATCTGGTGGCCATAGTTAGTGCGACTTCTTGGTTGGTGCTTATATTCCTTAAGTCAAGTTGAGGATAATATTGAGGCTGCCATATGTTGTCAATGCACTAACTGACTTTTAGAACCCTAGTTAACTCATCTTGGCCTTTAGAAGGTAGTGAGGTAACCGGCTTTGGTGCAGACTGAAGTTGGTTGACACTCGATACTACGCTCATTGAGATCTTAAACTTGGAGGGTTTTGGTTGGCAAGTAAGTTGCCTTCTGAACAACCACCCTTGCGAAGGATCAATGATATTGAGATCCCTTAGAACCTGGTTACTTTTGTAGGACAGGATGAACCATCTAACTTCAGGGGAGGGTACTTACCTTTAAACCTCATGCAAGCCTTTAAACCTAGGGCAATTGTGTGACTTGTTTGTGTGTGCCACATGTTTGTGATTGAACATAACATCATGACATCATCATGCATCATGAGCATATCATTTTCCCTAACCATTTCAAGGACCAAGGGATTTATTTTTGTTCTTTGTTGCAGGTCATGGCTTCTGCTCGTAGAAACACCATCAGGATCAACTTTGTAGGGATACCTCCCAAGCTCAAAGAGTTGGTTTCCCAAGTGTCTGATCATTCCCAATTCGTCCAGAGACATGGTCACCTATTGGGTCTAGTCACTTCAGGGTTCAGTGAAGACATGATGAGTGTGCTGTTTCAGTTCTTTGACCCTAAGCACCATTGCTTTACATTTCCTGATTATCAGTTAGTTCCAACCATGGAGGAGTTCTCTAAACTTCTGGGTATCCCTGTTCTTGATCAGAAACCATTCACAGGTTTGGAGAAGGAGCTTAAACCTGAAGTTATTGCTGCAGCTCTACATCTGAAGAAGTCTGACATTGTTCTAGAGACGAGAAGTGGAGTTAAAGGTATTCTTGCCAAGGTATTAGTGGATAAAGCTCAAATGTTCTTGAAGGCTATGAGCTACGATGCTTTTGAGGAGATCTTAGCCTTATTGATTTATGGCTTAGTGTTGTTCCCCAATCCTGATCAGTTCATAGACGTTCATGCCATCAACATATTCCTGAGTCACAATCCAGTGCCTACCTTACTTGGAGACATCCTACATTCTCTTCACACCCGTACTACAAGGGCAAGAGGAACTTTGATGTGCTGCATACCTTTACTTTCTAGGTGGTTTATTTCTCACCTTCCTCGCTCAGTAATGAAGAATGAGCAAGGGTTCAGATGGTCCAAGAGGATCATGTCACTTTCTCACTCAGACATCCATTGGTGCTCCAGATCTATGGAGAATGTCACCATCATTGACCGTTGTGGGGAGTTTCCTAATGTACCACTTCTAGGCATAAGAGGAGGCATCACCTACAACCCATCTCTAGCTTTACGACAGTTTGGTTACGCCCGGAGCGATGGTCCACATGACATGTTGATTCAGGGCATTGTGTTTGACTACGACAACGATCTTCAGGGTTACCGTCAAAGATTCATACGAGCTTGGGGAAAGGTAAACAGGATTGACAGCAAGACACTGGAGCCTAAGTACACCATTCCTATGGAGGCTTATCTCAGATGGGTACGATTTCGTGCTCAGACACTCATGATGCCATATCCTGCCATCCTACCAGTTACCATGGAACCTGTTGCTGAAGGAGACACAGCTTATACCATCCTTCACCCAGACATGCCTACTGATATGGAAGACTTGCAGAGATCATGGATCCAACTGAAAGAGCAAAGGGATACTTTCGAGGCTCATTACAAAGCAAGCCAAGCAAGGATCCTAGAGCTAACAAAGCTACTTCATGAGGAACGAAACCTCAACTCATACCTCAACACCAAGAGGAAACGTCCATGGGAGACTTAAAACCCCATCTTTTGTACTTATTTCGTTTTCATTTTTTGTAAGCCTAAAAGGCAAAACAAGTTATTACTAATAAAAAGTTACTTTCTTGTTTGTTTAAGCAAATTTAAATCCTGCGGTCCTTGAAAACATTGCATATGCATTCCCATATCATTGCATCACAGGTTTATAATTGTGCACAGGTTTCTCATCTTCTCGTTGTTTATTTCAGCAATGGCTCTTGAACAATCAGTTAAGGATCTCCAGGCACAGAATGCACAGTTCCAAGAGCTGATCCTGAACCTATCCAAGGGGCAGGATGAATTGAAGACACTGCTGGCCAAGAAGACTAAGAAGGCTAGAAGGTCTGCTGGGTTGCTCAACATGGGAAGAAGGTTCAAAGGTCCTGTCAAGACCAAGGAACATGTTGAAGACTATGAATCTGAAGAGTCTTCTCTCCTCCAGTTGCTTCTAAGAGTGCAGTTACCCCTGCTGTTACTTCCACTACTGATGCTCGGGGCAAGGGTCCTGTTATTGAGCCTGTATCTACTGATGTGCCAGCTGCTGATGACCTCTCTAAGCAGATGGAAGAAGTATTGAAAATCATTCGCAAGAGTGATTATGATATTGTTGATCAGCTGGGGCATACTCCCTCAAAGATTTCTATGCTCTCCCTGTTATTATGTTCTGAGGCTCATGCCAAGTCATTGATCAAGTTTCTAAAGATGGCTCATGTACCCAGTGCAACTTCTGTGGACCAGTTTGAGAATTGTGTTGCTCACCTGACCTATGACAACGGGTTAGGATTTTCTGATGCTGACTTGACCCCTGCCAAGAGGGATCATAACAGGGCCTTGCATATTTCAATTGAATGCAGGGGCACTACCCTGTCTCATGTGCTGATAGACAATGGTTCCTCTCTGAATGTGTTGCCTAAGGAAGTCCTGAACAAGCTGAGTCCTGAAGATACGGTATTGAAGCCCAGTAATATTGTGGTAAAGGCTTTTGGTGGTTCTAGAAGAGTAGTGCATGGGGAAATTGAGCTTCCAATCAAGGTTGGCTCTCAGGTGTTTACTGCTACATTCTATGTGATGGATATTCGTCCTTCGTACTCATGTCTGCTTGGTCGTCCTTGGATCCATGGGGCAGGTGCTGTGACCTCCACATTGCATCAAAAGTTGAGATATCCGGTGAATGGAAAAGTTGTTACTGTCTTTGGAGAGGAAGAATACTTTGTCAGCTATGTAAACACTTTCAAGTATCTGGAAGTAGAAGGTGAATACATTGAAACTCCATGTCAGTCATTTGAAGTGGTTCCCTGGGCTATTAAGGATTGTGTGACTCCTCCTGCTGTGAAGAAGGTTCCTGTGGTCATCAGAAACCCTCCAACAATGGCAATGGCCTCCCTCAATGACGCAAAAGCTATGGTGGAAGAAGATGGTTGTACTATTTGGGGTCAGCTTCCTGATATTCCATACAAGTCTGACAAGTTTGGTTTGGGTTTCACTGCAGAGTCCCAGAAGGCTGTTCATCGTGCTCGGGGTTATCAATGCTGTGAGAGACCAAGATGAAGACTACAACTTGGAGGCATGGATTTTTCCTACTGTGGGTGCTGGACTCAATAATTGGGAAGCTGAAGATGTTGTCCCTATCTCCTTTAGTCAGGAGTAAATACTATTACTGTGTTATGTTTTTAAATTTAAAATTTCAAGCCATGTGCCTTACCCGGGGCACAATGGTGTGCTTGTTACGGGTTGTCATCTCATTTGCATACTTCATTCCATAAAATCAATGGACGTTTCGTTTTCGTAAATATTGTGTTCCTTGTCTTTCTTTTTCTTTTATTTTTGCTTTATCAGCTATGTGTTCTTACACACACCCACGTCACTAAAATGCCGATCCTCATCCACTCTGGATCCAGTTGATAACAGTTCTACTATTGCCAATTACAATTTCGAGAATCCGATCTATCAAACTGAAGACGGAGACGAGGACGATTGTGAAATACCTGTAGAGCTTGCTAGGTTGTTACAACAAGAAGAGAAAGCTATACAGCCACATGAAGAGCCAGTCGAAGTTGTGAATCTGGGAACTGAAGAAAACAGAAAAGAGGTCAAGATAGGGGCAACATATCAGCGTGCTATGGTGGCTTTGTTTCACGATATGATTCATCATGAGATAGAGGTATATGTGGATGATATGATAGCCAGATCTCAGAATGAAGAGCAACATCTTGATCATCTGCACAAGTTGTTTGAGAGGTTGAAGAAATGCAAGTTGAGATTGAACCCAAACAAGTGTGCTTTTGGAGTTAGATCTGGAAAGCTCTTGGGTTTCATTGTCAGTGGAAAAGGTATTGAAGTAGATCCTGCAAAAGTGAAAGCTATACGAGAGATGCCAGCTCCCCGTACTGAGAAGGAGGTTAGAGGTTTCTTGGGACGATTGAACTACATTGCAAGATTTATTTCCCAATTAACTACCATCTGTGAGCCAATCTTCAAGTTGTTGAGGAAAGATCAGGTGATGGAATGGAAAGATGAGTGCCAGACTGCCTTTGATGAAATCAAGAGATATTTGCTAGAACCTCCAATTTTAATGCCACCAGTTGATGGAAGACCCTTGATTATGTATTTAACAGTATTAGACAACTCAATGGGGTGTGTATTGGGGCAACATGACGAGTCTGGTCGAAAAGAGCAGGCAATATACTACCTTAGCAAAAAGTTTACCGACTGTGAAACAAGATACTCACTGCTCGAGAAAACTTGCTGCGCTTTGGCATGGGCTGCTCGCCGACTAAGACAGTTTATGTTGACCCATACTACCTTGTTGATTTCGAAGATGCAGTTCAAGATTAAGCATCACAACTCTTCTCCGTATCGTCCAAAGATGAATGGGGCAGTTGAAGCTGCTAATAAGAACATTAAGAAGATTGTACAGAAGATGACTGTTACTTACAAGGATTGGCACGAGATGTTACCATTTGCTCTGCATGGTTATCGTACTACAATACGTACTTCAACAGGGGCAACCCCATTCTCCTTAGTCTATGGTATGGAAGCAGTTCTGCCTATTGAAGTTCAGATCCCCTCCTTGAGAATTATGAAGGATGCAGGCTTGGACGAAGATGAGTGGATTCAGACTCGACTTGACCAGATAAATTTGATTGATGAGAAAAGGTTAGCAGCAGTTTGTCATGGTCAGATGTACCAGAAACGGATGATCAAAGCTTTTAACAAGAAGGTTAAGCCAAAGGTATATCAGGCTGGTGACTTGGTAATCAAGCGTATCATATTACCACAGGGTGATCCTAGGGGCAAGTGGACTCCAACATATGAGGGACCATTTGTAGTCAAGACAGTGTTCTCAGGAGGTGCCATGATACTGACTACAATGGATGGTGAAGACTTCCCACAACCTGTAAACGCAGACATAGTTAAAAAATACTACGCATAAAAAGAGACCCGCTAGGTTGACAGGCCTAGGCAAAAATAAGGGCATCCCGGCAAACCAAAAGGGTTTGGGCAAAAATTAGGGATATATATATAAAAAGATGTACACCCGACAAGTCGAAAACCTGAAAAGGCGGCTTGGGCAAAAAAGGGTATCCCGGTGGATTGAAAACCTGAAAGGGCAATCCAGGCAAAAGTTTGGGATTAAAGCGTATGACTATGTCTCGTTTGGATCATTCATGAAACTGCAACCAGTTGTACTACTTACTCAAGCTCAAACAGATAAAACTCAATCCAATCGTTTCCGTCTCAACAGCAAGAAGATGAGATACTTGAGTGGCAATAGTAGAATTGAAACTCAATAGGATTATTTCCCACATAGCTGATTCTTTTTGTAAAACTTCATGACAAAATTCTCTTACTTGGGTTTATGTCTCCTTGTACAAACTTACCCGTGTATGGGTCACTTTTGATATAAATAAATTCCATCTTTTGAATCCAGATTCACTTTTACCCTATTTACATAAGCGAAACGTCCATTGGTTGTGTTTGAATGTATGTATGCCTTGGAATATGATTGATGTTTACCAGAAACGCATGTATGCTTTTAATATGATTGATGTTTACCAGAAATGCATGAAAATGCAGTAATAGTATTTACTAAGGACGAATGAGGGAAGGATTTCAACGAAGCTTCGCCGGTTCATCTTTACAAGACAGTTACAAACCATCAGTAGGACTAATCCATTTTCACAAAGTCTAATCTCCCCTGGAATTTATATCCATCTCTTTTATCCTCATACGGATATACGGGAAATTACTTTCCAATAAGGGCACGATGAACGAGGACTGGATGTTATACTTATCCTACTATCAAACGAAAACGAAGGTTATCTATACCCTACTATCCCCAACAACGGGAGGTTATCTATACCTTGTTATCCCCAACAACGGGAGGTTATCTATACCTTGTTATCCCCAGCAGACGGGGGGTTATATATTCTTCAACAACGAATCGGGATTTATTTTCCTTGGCCAGCAGTTGTTATACAAGGATATCCAGACACTTCCAGCAGTGTCATAGCATACATACATCATTTACATCATACCATAACATATATGTCTATAGTACATTACCTAAGTGCATCATGTCATACATGCATACATAAAGCATAAACTAATGTTGTTATACAGAATGCTACCTTGTTTTCAGGTTAATTATCCAACAAACAATCTTATGATCTTTGGGACTGCTTTATTGTAACCTCAGGGTTACTTTATCCTCCTGATGAGCTTCTTATTACTTTGGGACTGCTTTATGGTAACCTCAGGGTTACTTTATCCTCCTGATGAGCTTCTTATTACTTTGGGACTGCTTTATTGTAACCTCAGGGTTATTTTATCCTCCTGACAGCCTCTCATGACTTCAAGACTGCTTTAGAGCTACTGATTGCTCTATCCTCCTGAAATCATCCTATTACTTCAAGACTGCTTTAGAGCTATTCATTGCTCTATCCTCATGAGGTCATATTACTACTTCAAGACTGCTTTAGAGCTATTCATCGCTCTATCCTCCTGAAGCCATCTAATTACTTCAAGACTGCTTTAGAGCTATTGATTGCTCTATCCTCCTGAAGACATATCACATTATTATTTCAAGACTGCTTTAGAGCTATCCATTGCTCTATCCTCCTGAAATCATTACTTCAAGACTGCTTTAGAGCTATCCATTGCTCTATCCTCCTGAAATCATTGCTTCAAGACTGCTTTAGAGCTATTGATTGCTCTATCCTCCTGAAGACATATCACGTTATTATTTCAAGACTGCTTTAGAGCTATTCATTGCTCTATCCTCCTGAAATCATTACTTCAAGACTGCTTTAGAGTATTCATTGCTCTATCCTCCTGAAATTACATTATTATTTCAAGACTGCTTTAGAGCTATTCATTGCTCTATCCTCCTGAAATCATTACTTCAAGACTGCTTTAGAGTATTCATTGCTCTATCCTCCTGAAATTACATTATTATTTCAAGACTGCTTTAGAGCTATTCATTGCTCTATCCTCCTGAAATCATTACTTCAAGACTGCTTTAGAGCTATTGATTGCTCTATCCTCCTGAAGACATATCACGTTATTATTTCAAGACTGCTTTAGAGCTATTCATTGCTCTATCCTCCTGAAATCATTACTTCAAGACTGCTTTAGAGCTATTCATTGCTCTATCCTCCTGAAGCCATCTAATTATTTCAAGACTGCTTTAGAGCTATTCATTGCTCTATCCTCCTGAAATCATTACTTCAAGACTGCTTTAGAGCTATTGATTGCTCTATCCTCCTGAAGACATATCACATTATTACTTCAAGACTGCTTTAGAGCTATTGATTGCTCTATCCTCCTGAAGACATATCACATTATTATTTCAAGACTGCTTTAGAGCCATTCATTACTCTATCCTCCTGAAATTACATTATTATTTCAAGACTGCTTTAGAGCTATCCATTGCTCTATCCTCCTGAAATCATTATTTCAAAACTGCTTTAGAGCTGTTGATTGCTCTATCCTACTGAAGCCATTCTATTACTTCAAGACTGCTTTAGAGCTATTGATTGCTCTATCCTCCTGAAGCCATTATTACTTCAAGACTGCTTTAGAGCTATTGATTGCTCTATCCTCCTGAGGTCAGATTTATCACTTCAAGACTGCTTTAGGGTTATCATTATTGATTGCTCTATCCTCATGAAGACATGCTGTTACATCAGTATTACTCCAGACTCCTGACAGTTCTCATTATACTACTGAAGAACTTTCCCCTAGTGGCATCTTTAAGCCCACTCAATCATGTTCAACCAACCATCAATATCACTCCATGCACTGGTGAGTGCAAATTTTTGGGCTTTTGTGTTCAATCCCCTTCAACCTTCCAGGTTACGACTGGCAAATATACCAATCTAACCCCTCAGGTTTCAGAAAATTGAACAGGGGCAGCTGTTGCACCCCAAAATTTGCCCTTACAATACAAGACTTTGTGTTCCAAGAAGGTTCACAAGGTTCACAAAATTCACAATTGGTCAGAAGAGTTGACAATTCCCTCAGACAATGCACCTCCTAAGCAGTGCATCCAAAACTAGGGTTTTGACTTTAATCAGGCTAAATGGACTTCCAAGACTTCAAGTGAGCTTCATAACATCTTATATGTGTATAAGAACCCCCATGTCAAGTTTCAAGACTTTTCTCAAAAGTTTGCTCAGTGAGATGATCAGATAAGTCAAAAGCAGTCAATGCAGTTAAAAAGTCAAACTGAGGTCAACTGTAATACCCCAAATTTTACCCTTTCTTTTTATTTTTATTTTAAATTCTGATTAACTTAATAAATTAACCTTTTTTTTAAATCTTGTTTTTTTAACTAATAATAATTTAATTAAATTTTTTTTTATAACTTTACTAATGTTTTTTATTAACTTTTTTTTTCTATTTAGTTTATTTATTTAAATCATTTTAAGCTCTTCTTACTAACTTTTAGGATTTAGATTAAAATTTAACTTTTTTTTTTCTTTTCTTTAAGAGTAAATTTTTTTATAACCTTTTTTAATTAATTTCTAACACATTTTTTTAATCAAATTCTATTACCTTTTTAAAATTAAATCTTTTTTCTAACTTTTTTTAAAAGATAAATCCTTTTTCTAACCCTTTTTTAAAGTTAAATCTATTTCTAACTTTTTTAAAGTTAAATCTTTTTTTCTAATTTTTTTAAAAAAATCAAATCTTTTTTCTAACTTTTTAAAAGTTAAATCCTTTTTCTAACTACTTTTTTAAAGCTAAATCTTTTTTTTTCTAACTTTTATAAAGTTAAATCTTTTTTTCTAACTTTTTAAAAAAAAATTAAATCTTTTTTTTTTCTAACTTTTAAATCTTTTTTTTCTAACTTTTTTAAAAAAAATTAAATCTTTTTTTTCTCTAACTTCTTTTTAAAATTAAATCTTTTTTTTCCTCTAAATTCTTTTTAAAATTAAATCTTTTTTTTCTAACTATTTTAAAAATTAAATCTCACCTTTGTCACTTTTTTTGTTCTTTATTATTTTTACTCTAAATTTTTCTATCTGTCATTAAAAAATAACAAAAATAGTTTTTTATTATTATTTAATTATTATTTTCGTATTTTAATTAAATCATTTTTTAAAATATTATTTTTTTCACTTTTTTCTAAATTATTCATAAAAATATCCAAAAAATCATAAAATAAAAAATATTGAAAAAAATTTTGTTCTTTTTATAATATTTTTTATTTTAGGAATCAATAGGATTATTAGTTTTTATTTTAAGTTTATTTTAATTATTTTAAATTATTTAAATTTTATTTTTTCTTAACTAATTATTTAGTTTGGGCTTTAAAATGGGCTTTAGGGACATTATTGACAATTTGGTGTTAACCCTAATTTGATCCCTATATATACATGTGTTGCCTTGTTGAAAGAAGGTCAGAAGGTTTTCTTCAGAAAAGAGGAGAGAGAGGGAGAAACAAAGGAGATCCCCAGAGAAGAAAGGCGGTCGTTCCCACAACTCGTTAGAAGGATTGGAGCTCTCCAGTGTTCCCTTATTCAAACCTTTTTCACATTTACCGAAGCAAACCTCCGCTTCGTAGGTTAAATTACTAAACCTTTTGCCTTTTCATGTTTATGTGCATATTTTGCCATGTTAATGTGTTTAGGTCCGTTAAATTACTAAATCCTTTGCATTTTTCATATTTATTTGCATCCTTGCCATGTTAACCTTCATTGTTGTTTAGATCCGTAGATTTTGATATGTATGAACCATGATTGTGTCGTATAGGATTGTTTGCATGTCCATTAATTGTCTGTTTGCATTTGCAATTCTATTGTTATTTTTTTATCAAAACCTTTTTCAAAATCAAAACCTTTTTTATTAAAACTAAAACATTTTTTTCCAAAAAAAAGCCTTTTTTTTGTTCCCGTAAACATTTTTTTCCAAAAAAACCTTTTTGTTCCCAAAAACATTTTTTTTTATATATAATTTAAACTTAACATTTTTTTTATAATTTAAACTTAAATTTTTTTAACTAAGTAATTCCATTTTAAAATTAAAACCTTTTTTTATATATATAATTAAAATATTAAAAAAATTAAAACATTTTTTTTATATAATTAAAATATTAAAAAAATTAAAACATTTTTTTTATATAATTAAAATATTAAAAAATTAAAACCTTTTCGTAAGGAACTCCTTATGTTTGCCGTGTCATTTTGTGTACCTTTTATTTTCTTTATTCCTGCATTTCATTTGCATGCTTGAGGTTGAGATGTGCTTGTGGTGGCCACAGCCCCACACTATTTTCCTCCCTCACTTCATTCTAAGTGTCATTACATATTTTCATATTCTTCATGTTTTCAGAAATGTTTCTTTGTTTCTTTATACCCTCTGCCTTTATTACTTTTCTTATTTCTGTACCTTAATTATTCCTCCATATAATGATTTGTCATATTTTCACATTTTTTACAGTTTTATCTTTCCGAAGGATTAGGTCCAGCCTTTTGGCCGCCGAGTCAATAGCCTTACCCCTTTAATGGATCAAACCCTGTTTAGCCTAGGTGTCCCGCCGGGGGCAAAATTGCTTTTATCCTAGTGTTAGGTCAAAGAGTCGCCGCACTCATTTTAGGGTTTCCCGCCGCGGAATCCCTAACCTAACCCTAATTCACTTAACAATTTACAACGTAGATATTGGAGTTTCTACACTCCGCGTAAGCGTGTCCCTAAGATACGTTTATTCCCCATTGAAACCTTGGCCACAGTCAAGACATTTCTAACCTCCCTTTTGAGGGGAACTACGATTACTCTGATTCCACTCCCGTAAGGATACGTAGGCACAAGATGCGATGTCTTGCCGAGTAAACTTAGAATTAACCCCCTTTATTATTTATTATTGCTTATTTATATTTTATTTATCTTTGCTATTTAATTATTTTGCTTATTATTTTGTAATTGTTTCTTGGAGGTAAAATTGTTTAATTATTTAATTATTATTATGGTTAGTAATTAGGGAGTGTAACAACATGTATGTAATATTAAAATAAATTTAGATCACTTTTAAATAAAGATAATTAAAATAAACACGTCACACACGTAAGTCGATTTTAATCGCCGTCTCACTTCCTAAGGATATCCCTCAAGTTGCCTACGAATAATGGTTAAGTGGGGTGTATAAAGCGAGTCCCTCAAATAGAAAAATCATCAAAGTCCCTTATGGTTGCCTTTACGAATCGAGTCCCTTTCGAAAAATGATGATGGTCCCTTATATGTGCTTATTACATCCCACAATGGCCTTCAAAGTTAAATTGTCCCTCACATGTCCCTTAACATCCAAAGTAAGGACTACCTACTCCATTATAGTAGGGATAGTCTTACTAAAGGAAAGAATAAAGAATAAGAAAGACCTTTAAACATTAGGGTAGGTTACTCCTAGGTGCTTGCTCACTTCAAAACTGTTTCGCACTTAAACAAATTTTCAACAAGTTTTCAAACAAGTTCTTAACACATCCTTACATGGATTATTTATTAACTATTCTGAAAATTTTCTATTCACACACCACAATTTCAAAACAATTCAAAAGTGAGCTTAAGTACCTAAGAGCCCATGGATAACCATGGATGAAAAGGATGCTAATACCTTCCCTTTTCATAACCTACCCCCCGGACCCAAAATATTCTCTAAGGTCTTTCCTGTTCTTTTATAACCTTTCCTTATGGATAAAATAAAAGTCGGTGGCGACTCTTGCTATCCGCAACATTGTTTAAAGTCAGTTCACCGGGTTACAAACACCATAGCCATCACCACTTGCAAGGTATGCGTTTTCTTTTGAATCTCATTATTTATGCATAGTTAAGTTATGTGGTTAGGAGAAATGTGGTAGAGACCATTAGGAGATGAATCATGATGAGTTTGAGAGCATTACATGGAGGTTTGTTTTATGGCCATTTCTGTTTTAGGACCAAGAACTTGCAATTTAGTATGCTATAATCTTAGTTCTTTAGCTTAGTGTACTCCCCATGAGATGGGGAATATTCTTGCATAATATGAGCCCATACCATTTCCATGCATATCAGTGCCATTAGAGTGTGCCCAGAACTTCCATCGTGTGTGTTTCTTTTTAGGTTGAGTTTTAGAGGAATCCATGACCATGGCTGTGTAGAGGGCAATGAGTAGGTTAAGTTTGGTTTTTGTATCGAGGGAAATGGTTGCGAGATGAGAGAGCTATGGAGGATGGAAGATTCGCGTGTGGAGGATGTTTCGTGAAACCCTAGCTGATCCAAGGTAGAAGACGCAATCCTCACCTTTGATTCGTTTTGAATGGTTGACTTAATCACCTCAATCTACGGCCCAGATTCATTCAGCAAACGGAGGGAAAATTCAAAAATTGAAACACTGCCGTTTCAATTAGTGAGTCCGTGTGGGCTTTAATCATTCTTCTACGCGCACCCCCCCTTGATCCAGCCCATGAAATACAACTAGCGCGTCCTGCTATTTTCACCCCCTCCCCTTTAATTGTTTTCTTTTTCTTTTTAATTCTTTTAATATTTTCTTGTTCTCTAAAAATTCATATAAAACAGAAAATTTAACATTTTTTAATTCTTGTTTTTTTCACATGTTAATAAACCTGTCTAGAAAATTCTAAATAAATAAAATGTCCATTTTATTTTCTTTTCATATTTTTAGTATTTTTTTCATTTTTATAGCTTTTAAAATAGGATTAATTTTGTACATGATTTTGTAGAATTTCTTTTAGGACCTTCCCTTAGGGTTTTTAATTCATTCTTTTTTGTGTAATTAGATATTAGATCATAGTTCCCCATAGGATTTAATTCTTGATTTTTAGATTAAAATTTGATTAGTTTAATTAGGGTAGCTTTAGGGTATCCTAATTAGGGTTTAGGTTGTGCATAGGTGAGGGGATTCATTTTCTTTAGATAGTTTTGTCTTGATTTTTGGGTAGGGGCATATGTGGATGTTAGGGGTAGATGTTGTAGACCCTTGTGAATAATTGGTAGAATTTTTCCCCTTGTTTTAGTATTTTTAGGTATTTTTTGAAGTGGCCTGATGATTTTGTCTGCCCTGTGGTTATCTGTTCATCTCTGGGGTTTTGTGTGGGGAATTTGTCGTGGGGCTTAGTTTGTTTTGGAGATATTATTGAAGAGAATCATGAAGAGAAGATTGTAGATCAAGATTCAGAGATCCAGAGCTTGGCTTGTTCCCTGTCTGTGAGGTTTGAGATCCTGAAGTTTGAAGGAAGTTCATGGTACTTTCCTGAGGAAGGCACTATGAATGACTTTCATTCTCTCTTCTCACCTCTTTCTCAAGTATCCAATGATGTTGGAGCCAACTTGTGAGTTTAATTTCTCCTGAGGAGGAATGTAAACTGATCACAGTTGTTGAACCACATAGGATACAACTCCTAAGTGGAAGCCTCCTAGTACTTTCCTGAGGAAGGTCCTATGGGTCTATTCACTTAGTTCCATTAGTTTATCTAGGATTTCTCAAGTATCCAATGATGTTGGAGCCAACTTGTGAGTTTAATTTCTCCTGAGGAGGAATGTAAACTGATCACAGTTGTTGAACCACATAGGATACAACTCTTAAGTGGAAGCCTCCTAGTACTTTCCTGAGGAAGGTCCTATGGGTCTATTCACTTAGTTCCATTAGTTTATCTAGGATTTCTCAAGTATCCAATGATGTTGGAGCCAACTTGTGAGTTTAATTTCTCCTGAGGAGGAATGTAAACTGATCACCTGTTGTTGAGCCACATGGGATACAATTCCTAAGTGGAAGCCTCCTAGTACTGTCCTGAGGAAGGTCCTATGGGTCTATTCACTTAGTTCCACTAGTTCAGATAGGATTTTCCTAAATATCCAGTGATGTTGGAGCCTGCTTGTGAGTTTAATTTCTCCTGAGGAGGAATGTAAACTGATCACAGTGGTTGAGCCACATAGGGTATGACTCCTGAGTATACACCTCCTAGTGCTTTCCTGAGGAAGACACTATGAGTCTGCTTACTTAGCTCCCTTTCTTTGGTAAGCTTGTTCTGAAGCTTGAGGACTGGGATTGCTTTCTTTTGGTTAGGTTTTGCTTTAGGGCTTTGCTTAGATTTGATTCAAGATTCTGAGTTAGGGCTAGGATTAGAGAGTAGATGATTCTTTCTCAAGCATGTGTTTTGTTTGCCTGATGGCACTTCATTTCCCTTATCTGTTATTGCTTGATAGCATGTTGTTTATCTTCAGTATGATTACTGTTATTTCATGACTGGCTTGAGGTCCAGACGAGCTTGTGGAGGCTGAAGCCCCACACACATTTCCTCCCTCACTTGCATTGCATGAATTTTACTGTTAAAGCTGATGCTTTTGTCTGTTTTGGTGTATCATTGATATGATCCCTTAGGACTCTCATTTCTTCTGATGAGGATTTGATGATAGACTTTTAGGTTGAAACCTATGCATGACAACATCTAGGAGTTCCCTGTTCAAACCTCAACCATAGGATGAATCCATGGCATGATAACAGTAGGACTTGATAGTCTCCCTCCTAGTTGGGCCTGTTCTCTTCTCATCTCGAAGCAGTTTAAGATACAGTAATCATGAATGATTTCTTTCGTACGTTACGAGCCTTAAGCTATCTGAGAAAGGATGCATTCCCTCTCAGGTCATAGTCTCTAGTGCGGTTGAAATTGCAAACATAATAAAAAACACTTCTTTTAGGAGATAACCCGTAGTTTCCCGAACTACGTTTGCTCTGATCTTTCATACCAGATGAAAGTACGTAGGCATAGGACGCGACGTCCTAGCGAGCAACCTTTCCCCCATAATCCTTCGTAGGCCGAACTACGTTGACTCTGATTTCTCGTTCCAGACGGGAATACGTAAGCATAAAGCGCGACGCTTTGCCGAGTCATTTCTCTTTTCTTTTTTCAGCCAACCTTGATAGGTAGATAGATTATAACCAACCCGTCCAAGTAAACAAACAAGCGAGGATCCCGTCGAGTACGACGGACGTGAGGGGTGCTAATACCTTCCCCTTACGTAACCGACTCCCGAACCCAGACAATGGTTGCGATGACCTTGTCTTACCCTTTTTCGTCAGGTTTTTTCGATCGTTTCCTTTCCCGATCTGAGGGATAAATAACGAAAGGTGGCGACTCTTCTGTCATGCCGGCACCTTATTTTCGCGCAAGCGACAGCTGGCGACTCTGCTGGGGACCGAACCCAGAATCTATGGTTCTCCGGTTCCCTATGAGAGTCAATCCTATCGTTTGTGTGTTTGCTTGTTGGGTTGCGTTTATTTATCGCATTTTTACTTCCCGCATTTTATTTCCAGTTTGATATGATTATCTGTGCTGCTGTGGGAGAGGGATGTTACTGTGAGTGAAAAGCCGGACCTGGGCTTGAGTACACACCTAGATATAGTTGCGGAGAAGTAGTAGACGAACCTGTCTGCTGAGCAGGCACAGTTCCCTACGAAAATCTGCGCTCAGACGAGATTCTTGCAGAGGTGCTCCTCTCCGACCCTGAGGATCTGAGGGGAGTCCAGACGTAAGGATTGTCGACTCTGGGGACCGATCATTTGGAAGTCAGCTAAGTGAGGCCTCTTCATGACTTGATGATGCCACTCCTTCTGGGAATCGTATCATCACTCATGAAAGTCTGTGACGCTGATGACCGCATAGGATGCCGTACCTTTGTCCGTGGATTAGGTCCATACCTGTGAGTGGGGTCGGGATATTGCAGGAAACTTTGACCTCCAGACTACCTGGTTTTCTTGACAGTGAATCAGTTATGTTGGTATCAGGGTTCTCGGTGGCAGATTTGACCGTTCTTGACAGAGCGAGTTTTTGATCAGAGGATTTTTATCGTCGGGTGTTTGTCTGTTCTTGATAGAGCAGGCTTTGGTCAGCATATTATCAGCAGTGGTTTGTTCCGGATAGAGCAGATTTTGAGTGGGGTCTGAAGGTCTCATTAGCAGCTGTGTGTTTGTTCTTGATAGGGCAGATTTCTGATTTGGGGTCTGAAGGCTTCATCAACAGATGTTCCTTGATCTTGCATCCCGGGTCCTTATTATCGGGCACTTATTCTTGTCAAGGCAGAATTTTGATCTCGATCCTATCAGATGGTTATTCTCAGCAGATCAAATCAGTGGGTTTACACCGGGGTTTCCCTCTCATCAGTGACCATTGATACCGAATCTCCACAGCGGCCACCTGGATATATTGCTGCATACCTGCATTTTGCATTAGTTTGCATGATCATTCGCATTCCATTGGCGTGTGTCCGTGACAGGTACCGTTTCCCCGATCCAGGATCTCTCGCCTCTTATTGTATTACTACAGCCTCTCTCAGCAAGACTATTGCGTACGAGTTCTCGATCCCTAATGTGTCGGAGTTGGCTATCACCAATGCTATGGGCTTCCTGTGTATATGTGAGATTGTTGTTTCCATGATTGGGCCCAGATTCCTCTTCTTATTATTGTCAGCACTGGTACTAGGGCGCCAGGATCAGAGGAAATCTCTCAAGCACGCAGACACACGCATGCATCTGCATGAAGCATTTTTGCATGACAGACATTCTGTTGCTTTTCCTAACCTTTAATGTTGACAGGTTTTCAGGTACACAGGTTCCGAGCTGCTTTCGATCTCCAGGATTGATCAAAGACTCATCCACCGCTACTCAACTCGCGCTAATCAGACAAGGATAATGGACCAGGTGCAGTCAAATGTGCAAGAGCTCCGTGAACGGATGGATCGTTTTATGGAGCTGATGCAGGTGGTCGCTAATGGGCAAGACCAGCTTCGTACTTTGGTTCAACCTCTAATCTCCAGGGTTGACAGTAATGGCATACTTCACGGCGGGGCCGTGCCTACTCCTCCTCCAGTGGATGCTCCACAGAACGTTGTTCCTGTTGCTGGGGGCAACGGCAGTGCTAACGGCAATCTGATGACTAATCTCGGACTCAACGCGGCAGGCGTCGGCAATGGTAGTCTGGGAGCCAACGTTAACATAGGGCCGGTCAACGGCAATGCTGGTGCAGGAAATCTGTTGGTGCCTCAACCGTGGCTGGAGGACCATCAGGATGACGTATTCTCTCAGAGAGGTGTAGAAGCAGAGTTGAATGCTGAAGCTCGACTCAGGTTCAAGGCGCTGGAAGACAAGATGAGAGACATAGAAAATCAGAACACATTGGGCGTTGACATGTCCAAGCTCGGGTTGATTGCTGACTTTAAAGTACCTCACAAATTCAAGGTGCCTACCTTCGAAAAGTATAAGGGTACTACCTGCCCCCGTGTTCACCTCCGATCTTATTATAGAAAGATGTCCGCTTATTCTGACGATGAGAAGCTGCTCATGCACTTCTTTCAGGATAGTCTTTCTGGTCCATCGCTCGAATGGTATATGGGTTTGGAGCCCGCTACTGTGCGCACCTGGAAAGATCTTGCAGAAGCGTTTGTTCTCCACTATCAATACAATAGCGACTTGGCTCCCAACCGAGTTCAGCTTCAGAATCTCTCACAGCGGAACAACGAAAGCTTTAAAGAGTACGCCCAGCGGTGGCGTGAGCTGGCTGCTCGGGTTCAACCGCCGATGGTTGAGCGTGAGCTGGTGCAAATGTTCGTGGCTACCCTTCCTGGAATCTACTATGAAAAGCTGGTCAGTGGCATGTCTGGAACATTCTCGGCTCTCATCACTTTGGGCGAGCATGTTGAGAACGGTATAAAGATCGGAAAAATTCAGGGCGAATCATCCTCAGCTGGAGGAGGTAGTAAGAAACCTTACACTGGCAAGCGTCGAGAGGGAGATGCCAGTGTTGTCACTAATGCTAGGAGAAGGGGCAAGGGCCCTCAGCCTCAGATTGCTAGCATAAATATCCCAGCTGCTCCCCCGCAGCCGCAGCAGCAGCCTCAGCAGCAGAACCAGCAGGGGTATAAAAGATATCAGAATCGGGCTCCTATGGCAAGCCGTCATTTTGATACTCCACCTATGTCGTATGCACAGCTTTTGCAAACGTTGCTTCAGCTCCAATTGGTTCAAAAGAGGACGTTGGCTCCCTTAACAGGGGCACCACCACCGGGGTACGATGCTAATGCTACTTGTGAATTCCATACTGGGGCACCAGGCCATACGATTGAGAACTGTAAAGCTTTCAAGCACAAAGTCCAGGACTTGGTGGACGCCAAGGTTATCAATTTTTCTGACAACGTGCCCAACGTCACCAAAAACCCGATGCCTCATCATAAGGGGGGCAGAGTGAATGCTGTTATCACTGAAGAGAGTTCAAACTTGCTGACTGATGTCAAAGATTTGAAGATGCCATTGAGTTTTGTCAAGGCTAAGTTGCTGAAGAAGGGCTTTTTCCCTGGATGCGGGGAGTTATGTATGGCTTGTGCTACGCTTCCTGATGGGTGTGAGCAGCTGATCGAAGGTATCCAAAGTCTGATGTCTGAGGGTATTTTACAGTTCAGCCGGAGCGTTGAGAGTGCATCAGGGGAGGTCGTGCTAAAGCAGGCCGATGAAGTTGCTACCATTACTATTCCTCGTCACCCTATTACTATTTCTGCGCCCCGTCCGCCTACTATCACTATCACCAGGGGCCGGACCAATCCCATTCGAGAGTAATAATGCCGTTCCATGGCATTACGGCGCTGAAGTTTATTGTAATGGTCAGAAGATAGAGCTAGAGCGATTCGGATCGACTGTGCAGGATCTTATTGAAGTCAGTGGTATCACTAGAAGCAGTAGAGTGTTTGCACCAGCAGAGGTTGCAGCAGAGAAGGTGGTCCGGGCTGACGCTGTGGATAAAGGTAAAGGTAGAGCTGTCGAAGAGGTCCCTGCAGGGGCAGAAAAAGAGTTGCTGGTTAAAGACGCTGAAGAGTTCATGCGACTAATCAAGAAAAGTGACTACAAAATTGTAGATCATCTTCATCAGACTCCGTCCAAGATCTCTATTCTTAACTTGTTGCTGTGCTCTGAAGCGCACCGCAACGCATTACTGAAGGTGTTGAATGCTGCATACGTGCCGTAGGAGATATCAGTAAATCAACTCGAGGAGGTGGTGGCCCATGTTAATGCTGGTAATGGGCTGGGATTTACAGATCTGGAGCTGACTCCTAAGGGAAGAGATCACAACAGCGCCTTGCACGTCTCAATAGAGTGCAGAGGCACGATTATGTCACATGTCCTGGTGGATACGGGTTCCTCGCTTAATGTGCTTCCGAAGAAGGCACTGATGAAGTTGGATACCCGTGGATTGCTTTGCACGCCTAGTGATCTGGTCGTGAAAGCCTTTGACGGAACCAAGCGCCACGTCTTCGGAGAGTTGACCCTGCCAATTCAAGTTGGTCCAGATACGTTCAATACGGTTTTCTATATCATGGATATCATGCCCGCCTACAGTTGCCTCTTAGGTCGGCCATGGATCCATTCCGCTGGTGCCGTGACGTCCACGCTGCATCAGAAGCTCAAATATGCTGTTGGGGGCAGCATAGTGACTGTCTGTGGTGAAGAGGACATCATGGTGAGCCACCTGTCGTCCTTTAAATATGTCGAAATGGATGGCGAGATCCATGAGACTCTTTGCCAAGCATTTGAAACCGTCCGGGTAAAGGAGGTAGCCCCTGTCGTCGCGGAGAAGTAGGAGATGAATCTCTCCTCGTTTAAGGAAGCTCGGGCCGTTGTCGAAGCCGGTTCCACCCCAGGCTGGGGGCATGTCTTGGATATACCAATCAAGCAGGATAAGTTTGGATTGGGGTATTCTCCTGGAGCTGAAGCTTCATCTTCTTCTGGCAGCTCGTCTCGTGGGAAAGGGCCGATCCTATTCACCAAGGGGGGAGTAATTTTCGAGAGCATCAACGCTGCGTCGGAGGACAGCGGGGACAGTGATTGTGATCTTGACGCCTGGATTCAACCGAGCAAGCCGGGCGAGCGCCTCCACAATTGGACCATCAAGGAGATTATCAAGCTGACAAGTGAAGAGTAATGATTTGCTTTTTACAATCTTTGTACAACCCTATGTCCTGCCCGGGGCATAGTGGCTTTACTGTCAGGGCCTTGTTGGATTATGCGTATGCATTTTGTTAATAAATAAAAGGCGTTTTCTTCGTAATCAAATATTGTGTTCTCTGTTATTCCTGTTTTATGTTTATTTCAAAAAACAGCAAAATGGCAACGGGGTTCGTGCTAACCTGCATATTCTTGCTTTAAACTTAACCCTTGTTATTGCAGGATCCACGTAACAGATGACATCGACTCTGGACCCTCTACGGCTCACTACGACTTCGATTGCCCGATCTATCAAGCTGAGGACGAGATTGATGAAGACGAGGACCTTCCGGAAGAGTTGGCCCGCTTGTTGAGACAAGAGGAGAAGGTTATTCTGCCTCACGAAGAGGATATTGAGATTGTAAATCTGGGTTCTGAGGAGCTCGTCAGAAATATCAGAGTGGGGGCTGCGCTGCAGAATGATGTCAAGCATAGACTGATCGAGATGCTTCGAGAGTATAGTGACGTCTTTGCTTGGTCATATGAGGATATGCCCGGACTCGACACTGATATCGTGGTTCATCGCTTGCCGTTGCGAGAAGATTGCCCTCCAGTCAAGCAGAAGCTCAGGAGGACGAGACCAGACATGGCTGTAAAAATCAAAGAAGAAGTCCAGAAGCAGTTGGACGCAGGATTTCTAGCCGTTACCACTTACCCTCCGTGGGTCGCCAACATAGTGCCTGTACCGAAGAAGGACGGTAAGGTACGCATGTGCGTCGATTATCGGGATTTGAATAGGGCGAGCCCTAAGGATGATTTCCCGTTGCCTCATATCGATGTGTTGGTCGACAACACAACCCAGTTTTCCGTATTTTCGTTCATGGATGGCTTCTCCGGTTACAATCAGATTAAGATGGCACCGGAGGACATGGAGAAAACGACGTTCATCACCCCCTAGGGAACATTCTGCTACAAGGTAATGCCCTTCGGTCTGAAGATCGCAGGGGCCACTTACCAGCGAGCAATGGTAACTTTGTTTCATGATATGATTCATCATGAGATCGAGGTCTATGTTGATGACATGATTGCGAAGTCCCAAACGGAGGAAGAGCATCTGGTCAATTTGTTGAAGCTGTTTGAAAGGCTTAGGAAGTTCAGGCTGAGGCTGAATCCTAACAAGTGCACTTTCGGGGTGCGGTCCGGAAAGTTATTGGGGTTTATCGTTAGTGAACGAGGTATTGAAGTTGATCCTGCGAAAATAAAAGCTATCCAAGAAATGCCAGCGCCGAAAACAGAAAGAGAAGTTCGTGGTTTCTTAGGCCGAATAAACTACATTGCAAGGTTTATCTCTCAGCTCACGGCCACTTGTGAACCGATGTTCAAACTTTTGAAGAAGGATCAGGCGATTACTTGGAACGAGGATTGCCAGAAGGCATTCGACAAAATAAAGCAGTATCTTCAAGAACCTCCAATCTTGATACCCCCAGTGGCTGGACGGCCATTAATCATGTACCTGACGGTTCTGGAGAATAGTATGGGGTGTGTTCTCGGTCAGCACGACGAGACGGGCAGAAAAGAGCATGCTATTTATTATCTGAGTAAAAAGTTCACTGAGTGTGAATCTCGATACTCGATGCTGGAGAAGACGTGTTGTGCATTAGCTTGGGCCGCCAAACGTCTACGACAGTATATGCTCAATCACATCACTATGCTAATTTCGAAGATGGATCCGATCAAGTACGTCTTCGAGAAGCAGGCTCTTTCAGGCAGGATTGCCAGATCGCAAATGGTGTTAACAGAATATGATATTCAGTACGTCTCTCAGAAAGCCATTAAGGGAAGCGTATTGTCTGATTACCTTGCCGAACAGCCAATCGAAGACTACCAGCCGATGAAGTTCGAATTCCCTGACGAAGATATTATGTTTCTCAAAGCGAAGGATTGCGATGAGCCATTGCCCGATGAGAGGCCAGATAGGAAATCTCAGTGGAAGTTGATATTCGACGGAGCGGTTAATTCCTATGGAAGCGGTATCGGGGCTATCATCACGACTCCTCACGGATCCCACATCCCGTTTACTGCGAGACTGACGTTTCCAGTTACCAACAATGAAGCCGAGTATGAAGCATGTATTATGGGTCTAGAAGAGGCAATTGATTTGAGAATCAAGAATCTAGACATATATGGTGACTCAGCGCTTGTAATCAATCAGATTAAAGGGGAGTGGGAAACTCGTCAAGCGAATTTAGTGTCGTACATGAATTATGCCAGGAGGCTGCTTCCGTTCTTCGATCGAGTGGAACTTCATCATGTACCCAGGGATGAAAATCAGATGGCTGATGCTTTAGCCACGTTGGCTTCAATGTATAAAGTCAATTATTGGAATGAGGCTCCAAGAATTGTGCTTTCGCGTCTTGATAGACCAGCATTTGTCTTTGCAATCGAGGATGCTACCGACGGCAAGCCATGGTTCCACGACATCCAGACCTTCCTTATGACTAAGGAGTATCCTGCTGGTGCGTCAACCCAGGATAAGAAGACTCTAAGGAGGCTATCTGGAAACTTTTATCTCAATCCTGATGGAGTGCTGTATAAGAGAAACCATGATCTCGTGCTACTCAGATGTGTAGATGAGAAAGAGGCAAGTATGCTCATGGAAGAAGTCCATGAGGGCACATTTGGTACGCACGCCGGCGGGCATGCCATGACGAGAAAGATCCTGAGAGCAGGATATTACTGGCTGACTATGGAGTCGGATTGCTTCAGATTCGCGAAGAAATGTCACAAATGCCAGATTTATGCTGATAAAGTTCATGTGCCGCCGTGCCCATTGAATGTCATGTCCTCCCCTTGGCCGTTCTCCATGTGGGGCATCGGCATGATAGGCAAGATCGAGCCCACTGCATCCAATGGTCATCGTTTCATTCTGGTAGCTATCGACTACTTCACCAAATGGGTGGAGGCAGCCTCGTACGCTAATGTGACCAAGCAGGTGGTAGCTAAATTCATAAAGAAGGACATCATCTGTCGCTATGGAATTCCCGAGCGGATCATTACTGATAATGGTTCGAATTTGAATAACAAGATGATGAAGGAGCTGTGCCAGAGCTTCAAGATTGAACACCACAACTCATCTCCTTACCGGCCAAAGATGAATGGCGCTGTTGAAGCGGCCAACAAGAACATCAAGAAGATTGTTCAGAAGATGGTTGTGACGTATAAAGATTGGCACGAGATGTTGCCGTTTGCCTTGCACGGTTATCGTACGACGGTGCGTACGTCGACTGGGGCAACTCCTTTCTCCTTGGTGTATGGTATGGAAGCTGTCCTACCGTTAGAGGTGGAGATTCCTTCTTTGCGAGTTTTGGTTGATGTGAAACTCGACGAGGCAGAATGGATTATGAATCGCTTGAACCAACTCAGCCTGATGGACGAGAAGAGGTTAGCATCGATTGCATTTGGTCGCCTGTACCAAAGCCGAATGAAGAAAGCTTATGATAAGAAGGTGCGTCCTAGAAGCTTTCAGACGGGTGATCTCGTCCTGAAGAAGATTCTTCCGCCACACTCCGATCACCGGGGCAAATGGACTCCGAATTACGAAGGGTCGTATGTCGTCAGCAAGGTCTTCTCAGGAGGAGCTTTGTTGTTATCCACGATGGATGGTGAAGATTTTGCATCCCCGGTGAACGCGGACGCAGTTAAAAAATACTTTGTTTGAAAGAGACCCGCTGGACAAAAAAGAAAGAGTCCAGGCAAAAAAGGGGCATCCCGGCGAACCAAAAACAGAATAAAAGGTTCGGGCAAAAGTTAGGGATATATTGAAAAAATGTACACCCGCGAAGTCGAAAACCTACACTGGGCGGCTTCGGCAACAAAGGGTATCCCGGTGAACTGAAAACCCGTAAAGGGCGGTTCACGCAAAAGTTAGGGATTTGAATAAGCAAATGACTGCATCCCGCGTGTGGACTTTCATTGTTTAGTGGTTTGGAAGACCTGAGGGCCGTTTATCTGAATCAATCTCTTCCGAAGCTGAAGCATCGGAGAAGTATCGAAGTCGAGTGGGTCTTAGAGGGATCAACTCATGGTGTTCGTCTACGCCTCGTTGCCGACATTTGTATATACTGATGTATATTTATGTTTTCTTTTTTGTGCGGCTTCCTCATTCCAGGAGCTGGCCTCTGTTGTAAAACATTTTTGCCCATTCAGGGGTTCACCATCAATAAAATGCACATTATTCAGCAATTCTGCTTGTCTGTTTAGCATTTATCTGTTTTGTTTGCGAATGAAAACGCCGATGTTTTTGATAAAACGCGCATACATAAACTTACGGGCCTAGGCCCATTGATTGTTGAAACGATTAATTAACTGAATGTTGTCACGAGATAATAACCTGGATAGGCCCCTTTGAGGAGGGTATCTTGTCTGTTTGTTTGTGTTGTTGCAGGTGTAGCACCTTCCAGAAGATGTGCCGTGCGCATCCCCGAAGCAGGGCGAGCCCTCCTTCTCCAGCAGAGTTCAGTAGTCTCCCCTCCGCAGAATCTGAACGCAAATAGTGAGCATTGATATGTCTTCCCCAGGTAGAGATGATTCTCTTCCCCAAGCAGACGCATCCTGAAGGAGCGTCACCCCCATCAGCTGAGCCAAGCACCGAAGAATGATGTCATCTTTCCCCAGCACCGGGTCACAAGTGCAGATTTCATAGGAATGTTCGGGTGCCGAAGCTCGTGTTTCCCCAGTAAAGTCTCCAGTGGAATTGAGATTCCTCACCAGAGTCATGCTCTCTCCTGAAGATTGGATGATTCCCTCTTCCCCAGTAGAGTGTTGGAACGGCTGATGGTGTGTTCCCCTGCAGAGTTGTACTCTCCCCCCGAAGTCAGATGATTCTTTCTTCCCCGGCGAAATTGAAATTCCGCACCAGAGTCGTACTCTCCCGTGAAGTAGAATGATTTCTCTCCCCGGCTGAGTCCGCAGAAAAGCAGAATCCCTGGAAGCAGTTGGGACCATGAGTGGGTTTTCCCTAGCAGAGCGTGGGGCAGCTGATGTTGTATCTCCCCAGAGTCGCATGCTCTCCAGCGAAGCAGAATGATTTCTCCTTCCCTAGCCGAGTTTGCAGATGCCCAAGAAAGCCGAGCCCTTGGAAGTTGATCAGATCATGATTGATTTTCCCCAGTGGAGTGTGGAGCAGCTGAAGTTGTTTCCCCACAGAGTGGTTATCCCCAGAAGAGTAGCCGAGACGGCCGCGCAGTTTATTCTCGCGATTGGCATTGTGTTCCCTGCAGCAGTCCGCGGAAGATCAGTCCCCCAGGCAGAGTCCGGCTGGTATTGGCATGTTCACGTTCTCCTCAGCAGGATGATTCCTCTACCGGAGTAGTTCTTTCTCCTTGACAGGAGGATTTCTCCCTCGGCATTTATTGTGCGGACGGGATCGCATCATTGTGCATGACTGCATAAGCATTTAACACTGCATAGCATTGTGCATGATTGCATAGCATTGTGCATGATTGCACAGCATTTGGCATAAATGCATATCATTCCCACCGTGTGGGGCATGGTGCCGAAGCATACGCATCATAAGCATGATCTAGGTCATTATCATTCTTGCCTTACAGGTGTTCAGCCGAAGGATCAGTTGCTCAGGATGATTCCTGACATTCTCTCCAACAAGGTCACTCTCTTGAGATGATTCCCAGGACCTCGGTGTAATCTCCACAATCGCTCGCTCAAGATGATTTTTGAGACCCCCAGCGAAGTCTTCAGTTCGAGATGATTCTCGAATCCCTCAGCAGGGCCATTTGCTTAAGGTGATTCTTAAGACCTCAGTACAGCTTCCCGAGTTGTTCGCCTAGTATGATTCTTGAGCTCCCCAGTAGCGTCCCCCAGCAAGAGTTGCCCAGGAAGATCCCAGGGATCCCTAGCAGAGTGAAGTCTCCAGAAAGGTTATCAGTTCAGGATGATTCTTGAAGGTGCCCGACGGATTTGTTTGTTCAAGATGATTCTTGAAGTCCTTAGCAGCGTGATATGTCTGCTCCAATGGTGATGTCTAATCTGAAGATGGACTGCGTAGATGCCTGAAGGCGGTATCAGAAGGTTCCTATGAGTTCAAATATCCTTGTTGATGAATCAATGTGTGGCTGAAGACAAGGTTCCAAAGTTTGTAGATATAACAAGATGATCCGTGTTGGTCTGAAGACCAAGTCAGTTGTCCTGAGGTGATGATTGATTGCGATCAAGTGGATAGTTTTTCTTCTGACTGAAGTCGAAGATGTTTCTCCAGCTGAAGCGGAGTTTTGCCTGAAGGCAAAGTGTTTGAATCCCCGTAGAGTCATGAACGGCTCAGGATACCATTTCTTTGACTGAAGTCGTAGATTTCCCAAGCTGAAGCGAAGGTGCCTAAGGGCAAGGTTATCCCCAAGGTCATGAATGACCTAGGATTCATTTTTCGGACTGAAGGCCGAAATATATCCCTGACTGAAGGAACGGATGCTCTATAGCAAAGGTGGAGTTGCCTGAAGGCAGACCTATGTATCCTTGAAGGCCAAGGACCATTTCTTTAGACTAAAGTCGAAGATACCTCCTGCAGAGTTGCCGACGGGCAAAGTTTACATCCTTGAAGGTCAAGGATGTCTATCTTCAGAAATACTTGAAGATTCTCCAGCGGATCTGGAGGGGCCAGGGGCCAGGGTTCCATCTATCTTCAGAAATACTTGAAGATTTTTTCTAGCTGAAGCTGGAAATGGCCAGGGGCCAGGGTTTCATATATCTTTAATGTTGAAGTTCTACGGCGGGCAGTGTGCAGCAGTATTCCGATGTTCGTTATGGTTTTGAGGGTGAACCCCGGATCAGAGTGTGCTCGGTTAAGTCTCTCATTCCCAGCGGAGTAGTTTCAAATACGCAAATGTACCTTTTGTTCCATTTACCAGGGGTGAACCCCAGGTCAGAGTTGTTCAGGGTTGCGTTTTGTCCAGCGGCGAGGTTGGATGTTTGTTCGACGGCGAGGTTGAACGTTTGGATTTGACGACGAGGTCAGATCATCATTTGTCCGGCGGCGAGGTTGGATGTTTGTTCGACGGCGAGGTTGAACGTATGGATTTGACGGCGAGGTTAGATCATCATTTGTCCAGCGGCGAGGTTGGATGTTTGTTCGACGGCGAGGTTGAACGTTTGGATTTGACGGCGAGGTCAGATCATCATTTGTCCAGCGGCGAGGTTGGATGTTTGTTCGACGGCGAGGTTGAACGTTTGGATGTGACGGCAAGGCCAGATCATCATTTGTCCAGCGGCGAGGTTGGATGTTTGTTCGGCGGCGAGGTTGAACGTTTGGATATGACGGCGAGGTCAGATCATATTTTGTCCGGCGGCGAGGTTGGATGTTTGTTCGACGGCGAGGTTGAACGTTTGGATTTGACGGCGAGGTCAGATCATATTTTGTCCGGCGGCGAGGTTGAACGTTTGGATTTGACGGCGAGGTCAGATCATATTTTGTCCGGCGGCGAGGTTGGATGTTTGTTCGGCGGCGAGGTTGAACGTTTGGATATGACGGCGAGGTCAGATCATGTTTTGTCCGGCGGCGAGGTTGGATATTTGTTTGACGGCGAGGTCAGACTCTTTAAATCCCCAGTAGAGATGATGTTTGTTTCCGACGGCGATGTCAGATGTAGTTCTCCAGCGGCGATGCGGGGTATTCTGTCAGATGTGTTTCTCCAGCGGCGATGCGGGGTATTCTGTCAGATGTGTTTCTCCAGCGGCGATGCGGGGTATTCTGTCAAAGGTGTTTCTCCAGCGGCGATGCGGGGTATGTGGATTGTCCGACGGCGATGTCAGATGAAGTTCTCCAGCGGCGATGCGGGGTACTTTGTCCAGAGATGTATTTTCTCCAGCGGCGATGCGGGGTATTTTGTTCATTGTTGTATTTTCTCCAGCGGCGATGTTGGATATTTTGGTGATTCAGGTTTAGGTCTCCGACGGCGATGTTGGTCGCTTGTTTCCCCGAGTTATGGTTGTTCTTGACAGCGACGTCAGGTGATTTGGTGTTCCAGCGGCGATGTTGGGCGTTCCTCAGAATCTTGTCTGACGGTAATGTCAGGCGGTTTAGTCTCCCAGCGGCGATGTTGGGTGTTGTGGTTGTCTGAGGGCAATGTCAGAAGATTTTAATGTGGATAACTGACGGCGATGTCAGATCAGTATCTCTCCAGCTAGCTGCGGTGCAGCTAGCATTGCAATATTCGAAGATTTGTTCCCCGCAGAGTACCGTGTGCTCGTGCAGTTGGCAAATTTTCGGGTTTATCGGTATTCAATCGTCTCGCACCTTGATTGGTTGAGAGTCGTTCGCTTCTCACCCAGTCAGGTTCAAGCCGTTTGAATAGGGGCAGCTGTTGCACCCCAAAATTTGACCAACAATTATTTATTCACTGAGTGTTTGAAAGTTGATACCTTCACCAGAAAGTTCAAGAGATCCTCAGAGGGGTGGGTTGAAACCAGGGTTGTGTGCTTCATAGCTTGAGAGTTGTGGGTGCTCCTCAGATGATTCTGAGACTTTGAGAATGAACTTGATGTTTCGAGAAAGCCTATGAGATGCCTTGAAAGCCATCATGAAGCCCAGTGAGGTCATTATGCAAGGCTGCAGGAGATTCAGCCATGAATGGTAGAATTAGGGTTTTGACCGGGTCAACCCTAGATCAGCTGAAAATTTGGAGAAGGTTGAGACCTAATCCAAGGGGCCATGAGATCATGGAATGATGCATAGAGATGTTATAAAGATGATTCCTAGACCAACTCATCATGATTGAGGAGTTTGAGAAGTTTCAAGTCAGGGTTTCCAAGGATTGTCAGTGAAAAAACCCTAATTTGATCCCTATCTTCCAGGCAGTTTTAGCTCTAGATGTGATTGATATCTCATCTTCCCCACAACATGAATGTTGTATATCTTGTTCTTAGCTTTAATTTTAGTGGTGGAAGTCCTTGATAGGAGTTACAGAGCTCAAGTTATGGTTTTGACAAATTACAGGTCAGCTGAGGTGTGTGAATCTGGGTCCTTGAAAGTCACCCAACTTGCAGACAACTTTTTCCCTAGTAGGATGATTCCTATGATCTCTTGGTCAACATGAATGTTGTAGGGCATCTTCTTAGCTTTAATTTGAGTGGTAGAAGTCCTTGATAGGATTTGTGGAACTCAACTTATGGTTTGAACAAGACAGGGGTATTTTGGTCATTTGTCAGTTATAGGTCATTTTTTAGCAAAGGCCATATCTCCTAGTTCCAAGGCTCAAATGGAAAAACTCAAAACATGAAAGTTGTTCAAAATGGGATTTTAAGTCTAGAAAAGTGGTCATGAGTTATTGAAAAGGCCTAGAGCATGGATTTTTAAAAGTGGTTCAAATGGCTTGTAAATGGCTTATAAGTTGAAAAAGTTGAATTTGAAAATTGGTTTGGGAGATCTATGAATCCAAAATGGGTCATCCAATATATCATTTTGATTGGAAACATCATTTTAAAAACAATGGTTTAGCCACATTTTTGAGTTTAGGCTTAAAAATTGGAGTTGCATTGTAAATTTGTTACTTGCACTTTAAGGCATCAAAAGGAAAGATGGGAAAATGCTACATAAGGACTTGTAAGGCTTTGTTTTCACTTTACCATATCATTTGGGGAGAAATTAAGTGAGATTGCATGGTGTATCATGATATAGCATGAGATTTACTAAATATGAAAAATTCAAATTATCATTGCATGAGAAATTCTAGAAACTTCATGGAAGGTTCTCCAAAGTTCTAGAGGCTTCTATTCTCATCTATATAAGCCCTAGAGTGGCTCCATGAATTGGTTAGAGATTCTTAGAGCTTGCATACCACATTTCAATTCTTTCACTCCAAAATGCATTTTCATCCCAAACTCCATTGAAACTTCATCAATCACTACAATTCTGATTATCATCATCATCTACAAGCAACATTGAGTATTTGGCAAGAAAAATCAAGGAGAATTCGTGGCTGGTTCATGAGATCACAAGCTTCACTCCAACTTGCATGAAGGATTGGCTAGGTTGATTCAAGAAGTGTGAGCACAAACTACTGCAAACAGAAGCACATAGAGCCATTAAAGATCATTCCAAGAGAGCACCAAGGCTTGAATTGAAGGAGAAACACCATAGCCATCACCACTTGCAAGGTATGCGTTTTCTTTTGAATCTCATTATTTATGCATAGTTAAGTTATGTGGTTAGGAGAAATGTGGTAGAGACCATTAGGAGATGAATCATGATGAGTTTGAGAGCATTACATGGAGGTTTGTTTTATGGTCATTTCTGTTTTAGGACCAAGAACTTGCAATTTAGTATGCTATAATCTTAGTTCTTTAGCTTAGTGTACTCCCCATGAGATGGGGAATATTCTTGCATAATATGAGCCCATACCATTTCCATGCATATCAGTGCCATTAGAGTGTGCCCAGAACTTCCATCGTGTGTGTTTCTTTTTAGGTTGAGTTTTAGAGGAATCCATGACCATGGCTGTGTAGAGGGCAATGAGTAGGTTAAGTTTGGTTTTTGTATCGAGGGAAATGGTTGCGAGATGAGAGAGCTATGGAGGATGGAAGATTCGCGTGTGGAGGATGTTTCGTGAAACCCTAGCTGATCCAAGGTAGAAGACGCAATCCTCACCTTTGATTCGTTTTGAATGGTTGACTTAATCACCTCAATCTACGGCCCAGATTCATTCAGCAAACGGAGGGAAAATTCAAAAATTGAAACGCTGCCGTTTCAATTAGTGAGTCCGTGTGGGCTTTAATCATTCTTCTACGCGCACCCCCCCCCCTTTGATCCAGCCCATGAAATACAACTAGCGCGTCCTGCTATTTTCACCCCCTCCCCTTTAATTGTTTTCTTTTTCTTTTTAATTCTTTTAATATTTTCTTGTTCTCTAAAAATTCATATAAAACAGAAAATTTAACATTTTTTAATTCTTGTTTTTTACACATGTTAATAAACCTGTCTAGAAAATTCTAAATAAATAAAATGTCCATTTTATTTTCTTTTCATATTTTTAGTATTTTTTTTCATTTTTATAGCTTTTAAAATAGGATTAATTTTGTACATGATTTTGTAGAATTTCTTTTAGGACCTTCCCTTAGGGTTTTTAATTCATTCTTTTTTGTGTAATTAGATATTAGATCATAGTTCCCCATAGGATTTAATTCTTGATTTTTAGATTAAAATTTGATTAGTTTAATTAGGGTAGCTTTAGGGTATCCTAATTAGGGTTTAGGTTGTGCATAGGTGAGGGGATTCATTTTCTTTAGATAGTTTTGTCTTGATTTTTGGGTAGGGGCATATGTGGATGTTAGGGGTAGATGTTGTAGACCCTTGTGAATAATTGGTAGAATTTTTCCCCTTGTTTTAGTATTTTTAGGTATTTTCTGAAGTGGCCTGATGATTTTGTCTGCCCTGTGGTTATCTGTTCATCTCTGGGGTTTATTTTGGGGAGTTTGTTGTGGGGCTTGTGTTGTCTTGAAGATCTTGTTGGAGAGCATGATGAAGAGAAGATTGCAGATCAAGATTCAGAGACCCAGAGCTTGGCTTGTTCCCTGTTTGTGGGGTTTGAGATCCTGAAGTTTGAAGGAAGTTCATGGTACTTTCCTGAGGAAGGCACTATGAATGACTTTCATTCTCTCTTCTCACCTCTTTCTCAAGTATCCAATGATGTTGGAGCCAACTTGTGAGTTTAATTTCTCCTGAGGAGGAATGTAAACTGATCACAGTTGTTGAACCACATAGGATACAACTCCTAAGTGGAAGCCTCCTAGTACTTTCCTGAGGAAGGTCCTATGGGTCTATTCACTTAGTTCCATTAGTTTATCTAGGATTTCTCAAGTATCCAATGATGTTGGAGCCAACTTGTGAGTTTAATTTCTCCTGAGGAGGAATGTAAACTGATCACAGTTGTTGAACCACATAGGATACAACTCCTAAGTGGAAGCCTCCTAGTACTTTCCTGAGGAAGGTCCTATGGGTCTATTCACTTAGTTCCATTAGTTTATCTAGGATTTCTCAAGTATCCAATGATGTTGGAGCCAACTTGTGAGTTTAATTTCTCCTGAGGAGGAATGTAAACTGATCACCTGTTGTTGAGCCACATGGGATACAATTCCTAAGTGGAAGCCTCCTAGTACTGTCCTGAGGAAGGTCCTATGGGTCTATTCACTTAGTTCCACTAGTTCAGATAGGATTTTCCTAAATATCCAGTGATGTTGGAGCCTGCTTGTGAGTTTAATTTCTCCTGAGGAGGAATGTAAACTGATCACAGTGGTTGAGCCACATAGGGTATGACTCCTGAGTATACACCTCCTAGTGCTTTCCTGAGGAAGACACTATGAGTCTGCTTACTTAGCTCCCTTTCTTTGGTAAGCTTGTTCTGAAGCTTGAAGACTGGGATTGCTTTCTTTTGGTTAGGTTTTGCTTTAGGGCTTTGCTTAGATTTGATTCAAGATTCTGAGTTAGGGCTAGGATTAGAGAGTAGATGATTCTTTCTCAAGCATGTGTTTTGTTTGCCTGATGGCACTTCATTTCCCTTATCTGTTATTGCTTGATAGCATGTTGTTTATCTTCAGTATGATTACTGTTATTTCATGACTGGCTTGAGGTCGAGACGAGCTTGTGGAGGCTGAAGCCCCACACACATTTCCTCCCTCACTTGCATTGCATGCATTTTACTGTTAAAGCTGATGCTTTTGTCTGTTTTGGTGTATCATTGATATGATCCCTTAGGACTCTCATTTCTTCTGATGAGGATTTGATGATAGACTTTTAGGTTGAAACCTATGCATGACAACATCTAGGAGTTCCCTGTTCAAACCTCAACCATAGGATGAATCCATGGCATGATAACAGTAGGACTTGATAGTCTCCCTCCTAGTTGGGCCTGTTCTCTTCTCATCTCGAAGCAGTTTAAGATACAGTAATCATGAATGATTTCTTTCGTACGTTACGAGCCTTAAGCTATATGAGAAAGGATGCATTCCCTCTCAGGTCATAGTCTCTAGTGCGGTTGAAATTGCAAACATAATAAAAAACACTTCTTTTAGGAGATAACCCGTAGTTTCCCGAACTACGTTTGCTCTGATCTTTCATACCAGATGAAAGTACGTAGGCATAGGACGCGACGTCCTAGCGAGCAACCTTTCCCCCATAATCCTTCGTAGGCCGAACTACGTTGACTCTGATTTCTCGTTCCAGACGGGAATACGTAGGCATAAAGCGCGACGCTTTGCCGAGTCATTTCTCTTTTCTTTTTTCAGCCAGCCTTGATAGGTAGATAGATTATAACCAACCCGTCCAAGTAAACAAACAAGCGAGGATCCCGTCGAGTACGACGGACGTGAGGGGTGCTAATACCTTCCCCTTGCGTAACCGACTCCCGAACCCAGACAATGGTTGCGATGACCTTGTCTTACCCTTTTTCGTCAGGTTTTTCCGATCGTTTCCTTTCCCGCTCTGAGGGATAAATAACGAAAGGTGGCGACTCTTCTGTCATGTCGGCACCTTATTTTCGCGCAAGCGACAAGGTCGAACTACGTTGACTCTGATTTCTCATTCTCTGATGAGAATACGTAGGCATAAAGCGCGACGCTTTGCCGAGTCATTTTCTTTTCCGTTTAAGCCAGCCTTGATAGGTAGATAGATAAACCAACTCGTCCAGTAAACACAACAAGCGTGGATCCCGTCGAGTACGACGGACGTGAGGGGTGCTAATACCTTCCCCTTGCGTAACCGACTCCTGAACCCAGACAACGGTTGCGACGACCTTGTCTTACCCTTTTTTGTTAGGTTTTTCCGATCGTTTCCTTTCCCGCTCCGAGGGATAAATAAAGAAAGGTGGCGACTCTTCTGTTTTGCCGGCACCTTATTTTCGCGTAAGCGACAGCTGGCGACTCTGCTGGGGATCGAACCCAGAATCTCTGGTTCTCTGGTTCCCCTGCGAGAGTCAATCCTAGCGCTTGTATGATTACTTGTTGGGTTGTGTTTATTTATCGCATTTTATTTTCAGTATGATATGATTATCTGTGCTGTCGTGGGAAGGGGCATTCTGATGAGTGAGAAGCCAGACCCAGGCTTGAGTAAACATAGCATTAGTTGTGGAAATTAGTGGGCGTGTGCTTGCTTGGCAGGCACTAGTGTCTCATGAAATCCACGCTCAGAAGAGGTTCTCCCGGTTGGCTTCTCTTTCAACCCTTTGGGTTGAGACGGTTGCTGGTTTGGAGGATTGTCGACTCTAGGGACCGATCATTTGTGATTTAGCCGAGTGAGGCCGCTTCATGAGCTGGTGATGCCACACCTTCTGGGTATCGTATCACCCCTCTTGAATGTCTGTGACGCTGATGAACGCATAGGATGCCAAACCTGAGTCAGTTTAGGTTCATACCTGTGAGCAGGGTTGGGTTTATTGCAGGAAACTTTGGCCTTCAGACCACCTGGTTTTCTTGATAGTGGATCAGTTTTGTTGGGATCAGAGGATCTTATCATCAGATGTGTATTTGTTCTTGATAGAGCAGGTTTTGGTTAGAGGATCTTATCATCAGATGTGTATTTGTTCTTGACAGAGCAGGTTTATGACTGGGGTCTGAGGATCTCATTATCAGATGTTTGTTCTTGATAGAGTAGAGTTTTGGTCATCAGTTGTTTGTTCTTGACAGAGCAGATTTATGATTGGGGTCTGAAGATCTCATCAGCAGATGTATGTTTGTTCTTGACAGAGCAGATTTATGATTGGGTCTGAAGATCTCATCAGCAGATGTATGTTTGTTCTTGATAGAACAGAGTTCTATTATCAGACGTTTGTTCTTGACAGAGCAGAATTATGGTCTTGTGTATATGGCCCTATCAGATGGTTGTTCTTGACAGAGCAGATTTGTGGTCCGATATCGGGGTTCTCTTCTTATCAGTGGTTGTTCTTGATAGAGCAGCGTTATGGTTTTGTTGATACAGAATCTCCACAGCACCGTTGCCTTGATCTCCTGCTGCATGATTGCATTTTGCATTGTTTTGCATACTCATTTGCATTTCATTAACGTGTGTCTGTGTTGCAGGTACCGTTTTCCCCGATCCAGGATTTCTTGCCTCCTATTGTATTGTTATGGGTTCTCTGAGGAAGACCGTGGCTTACAAGTTCCCTGCCCCTGATGTGGTTCGGCTGACTGGTTTGATAGCTTTAGCAGATGATTCTGTGAGGGATGAGTTCAGAAAATCTTACGGCAAGTTGCTCAGTTTGGTTCGTAAACCTTCTGCGTTCGAGTTGAATGGGTTGCACGCTCTGCTGCAGTTCTACGATCCTCCGCTGAGATGTTTCACTTTCCAGGATTTTGTTCTCGCACCCACACTGGAAGAATATGCTGATTTTCTAGGTGTGCCTATCAAGAGGCAGATGCCTTTTGTTCATATGGATGCCGAGCCTGATCTGGCTGGTTTAGCTCTTTCTCTTCATCTGGATGCCTCCAAATTGGTATTGTCTAGTTGGAACAAGGTTCCTGGTTTCTCCTTACAACTTCTAGTGGGAAAGGCTCAGCAGTGCGCCAAGGACGGATGTTGGGTCGCGTTCAATGCCATCCTCTCTCTGTGCATATATGGCATTATTCTGTTCCCCAATATGCCCGACTTTATAGACTTCGATGCATTTCACATCTTTGCTTCAGGGAATCCAGTCCCTACCTTGATAGGAGATGTCTACCATTCTATCCACTACAAAAACGAGAACAGGAGAGGCAAGAATGTCTCATGTTGTGTACCCTTGCTTTATAAATGGCTTGATAGTCATCTGCCCAAGAGGGGTCCCTTTATTTCGTCTGCAGCCACAGCTGAGTGGTCCGAGCGTCTGATGAGTTTATCTGCAGAGGATATTGACTGGTTCGACAGAGATAGGTTGGGTACCGAGATTATCTTCAGCTGCAGTGGGTTTCCAAACGTACCTTTGATAGGAAGGAAAGGCTGTATAAACTACAATCCGTCATTGCTGGTCCGGCAGTTCGCGTATGCTTTGAGAGCTCCGCCGAAGGATGAAGAGGTGCAGGAATCTCTATACCTCACTGGTCTTCTAGAGGGGGATTTGTTATCCAAGCTTCAGCGCGCCTGGAATGGCATCAGTAAGCGAGGAAAACCATTGCTGGGGAGAAGCAATAACCAAGCCTACCCTCCGTATGTGACTTGGATCAGAGCCAGAGCAGATGCTATAGGGATGCCGTTTCCTCATGCCAAGCAGGAAAGCCCTCCAATGATTGAAGAGCCTACTACTGTGCCCATTCAGCGGCATAACCAGGTGTTGGCCGAGCGAGATGAATTGAAGCGGGCAAATGAGGAACTGGAGAAAGAATTGGCTCAGCTCCGAAGCGAGAGGAACGAAGCCGTTCATTCCTTCAAAAGGCAAACAGAGCTGGTGAACCGGCTGGGGACAGACCTAACTAAGCAGATAGCCGAGCGTGAACGCATGGGTCAAGACTTCAAAGCTGTCAACGACGTACTGGCTACGAAGAAGCAGCACTTGGACGAAGCATATCGAAGGATATCCAAGTTCAACCAGCACTGGAAGGCTTCCCTGGCCACCAGGAAAGAGCGGGAGGATAAGCTGAGGCTACAGATCTCCAGGCTGGAAGCCTAGGTGAAGGATAGTGAGAAGAGGTTTGATGAAGAAACCGCTCGCAGATACGCCGCTGAAGGCCAGCTCAACTGGGCTGTCGCTAACCTGAAGGAGCGCAAACTGACGTTCGAGTCCATGAAACGGAAGTTAGAAGATTGCTTCAGCGAAGGAGCATGGGAAGGTTCGGTCGAAGGACTTCAGTACACCATTATGCAGAGGGAATTACTCGTCGAAGGGTTACTCACTCTGCCGGATCATCCAGAAATGAAGGAGTTGTTAGAAGAGTATCGCGCCCGTGGCCATACTTGACTATTTGTCTTCCTTTTGTTTTGATCATTGTTGTATGCTGACCATCACCAGGCTTGTTGGCTGAGGTCACGCTGTTGATTCATCTTGTACTCGCTGATGTTGTGTACTGCCTTGATAGGCTTTCTTTATATATGAGATTGTTATTTCCATAATTGGACTTGGACTTCTTATTATTATCAGCACTGACACTCAGGCACTAGGATCGGGGGAGATCTCCCTAATGCACAGACACACGTTTGCATTTGCATGAAGCATTTGCATAACGAGCATTCTGTTGTTTTTCCTAACCCTTTTGTGTTTAACAGGTTTTTTTCAGGTTGTCTCAGGTGGTTCCAGGATTGATCAGAGACCTATTCACCGCTATCCGACTAGAGCTAATCAAACCAGAATCATGGAGCAAGTGCAAACTGATGTTCAGGAACACCGCGAAAGGATGAATCGCTTCATGGAGCTCATGCAAGCGGTCGCCAATGGCCAGGATCAGCTCAGAACTTTGGTTCAGCCTCTGATTTCGAGGTTGATAGCAATGCCGTACTTCATGGGGGGACTGTGCCTACTCCTCCACCAGTTGAAACTCCACAGAACGGTTTCCCCGTGACCGGGGGAAATGGCAGTGCCAACGGCAATGTGATGACCAACATCGGACTCAATACGACGGGCGTCGGTAATGGGACTCTGGGAGCAAATGTCAATGTCGGGTCGGGCAACGGCAATGCAGGCGTCGAGAATCTGTTTGTGCCTTAGCGATGGCTAGAGGATCGTCAGGACGATGTGTTCTCTCAAAGAGGTGTTGAAGGGGAGCTGAATGCTGAAGCACGGCTTAGATTCAAGGCACTTGAAGATAAGATGAGAGATATCGAGAATCAGAATACTTTGGGCGTTGATATGTCCAAGATGGGATTGATTACTGATTTCAAGGTGCCTCCCAAATTCAAGGTGCCCGACTTTGAAAAATATAAGGGCACCACTTGCCCTCGTGTCCACCTGAGATCGTATTACAGGAAGATGTCTGCTCATTCCGAGGACGAGAAGTTGCTGATGCACTTCATCCAAGACAGCCTTTCCGGGCCATCCCTCGAGTGGTACATGGGTCTGGAGCCCACTAGTGTGCGCACGTGGAAGGATCTTGCTGAAGCATTTGTGCACCACTACCAATACAATAGTGACTTGGCCCCGAACCGAGTTCAGCTGCAGAATCTGTCGCAGAGGAACAATGAAGGGTTTAAGGAATACGCCCAGCGGTGGCGTGAGTTGGCAGCCAGGGTTCAGCCGCCGATGGTTGAACGTGAGCTTGTGCAGATGTTTGTACCCACCCTCCCAGGGGTTTACTATGAGAAGTTAGTCAGCGGTATGTCTGCGACGCTCTCAGATCTCATTATCACGGGTGAGCACGTCGAAAATGGGATCAAGATCGGGAAGATTCAAGGTGAGTCATCCTCAGCTGGGGGAGGCGGAAAGAAACCTTATAGTGGCAAAAGACGAGAAAGAGAAGCGAGCGCTGTGACCAACGCTCGAAGGAAGGGTAAAGGTCCTCACCAGCAAGTGGCCAGTATAACTATCCCGGCAGTTCAACAGCAGCAGCAGCAGCAACAGCAACCGAGTCAACAGGGATACAGAAAGTACCAGAATCGGGCACCTTTGGCGAACTGTCACTTCGAGACACCGCCCATGTCGTACGCGCAACTCTTGCAGACTTTGCTTCAGCTACAGTTGATCCAGAAAAGGACATTGGCTCCCTTGACAGGGGCACCTCCGCCAGGTTACGACGCGAATGCCACTTGTGAGTTTCATTCAGGGGCACTAGGCCACACAATAGAGAACTGCAAAGCCTTCAAGCATAAGGTGCAGGACATGGTGGATGCCAAGATCATCAACTTCTCCGATAATGTGCCAAATGTCAAGAAGAATCCTATGCCAAATCATAGGGGAGGTGGATTGAACGCCATTATCGAAGACGAGAGTGCAGATTTGTTGACTGACGTCAGAGATCTGAAGACGCCGCTTAGCTTCGTTAAAGTTAAGTTGCTGAAAAGAGGGTTCTTTCCAGGTTGCGGAGAGCTATGTATGGACTGTGCCACACGTTCTGATGGATGTGAGCAGTTGGTAGAAGGAATTCAAAGTCTGATGACTGAAGGGATTTTAATGTTTAGCCGGAGGGCTGAAAATGGATCATGAGAGGTAGTGCTGAAGCAAGCCGATGAGGTCGCCACCATCACCATCCCTCGCAAGACGATAACTATTTCTGCGCCCAGACCGTCGACAATTACCATCACCCGAGCTGAGCCGATACCGTTCGAGAACACTAACGCTGTCCCGTGGCATTATGGGGCTGAAGTCTACTGCAACGGACAAAAGTTGGAGCTGGAACCGTTTGGTACATCTGTGGAGAACCTTGCAGGAATCAGTGGTATTACTCGCAGCGGAAGAGTGTTTGCACCACCAGAGGTCGTGGCGGATAAAGCAGTCAGAGCTGATGCGGCTGATAAGGGTAAAAGTAAAGTCGTTGAAGAGATCCCGCGTGGGGCAGAAACAGACTTGCTTGTTAAAGATGCCGAGGAGTTTATGCGGTTGATTAAAAAGAGTGACTACAAGATTGTGGATCATCTCCATCAGACGCCCTCGAAGATTTCGATTCTGAACTTGTTGTTGTGCTCTGAAGCACACCGCAACGCGCTACTGAAGGTGTTGAACGCCGCCTATGTACCGCAGGAGATATCGGTAAATCAGCTGGAAGAGGTCGTAGCCCACGTGAATGCTGGAAATGGGTTAGGGTTCACTGATCTGGAGCTGACGCCAAAAGGGAGGAATCACAATAGCGCCCTGCACATCTCGATAGAGTGTAGGGGCACAATCATGTCGCACGTGTTGGTGGACACGGGTTCGTCACTTAATATTCTTCTGAAGAAGGCGTTAATGAAGTTGGATACTCGTGGAGTGATTTGCACACCCAGTGATCTGGTTGTGAAGGCGTTCGACGGGACTAAACGACATGTTTTCGGGGAGGTGACCCTGCCAATCCAAGTTGGTCCGGAAACGTTCGACGCGGTCTTTTATATTATGGACATCATGCCTGCCTACAGTTGTCTCTTGGGCCGGCCGTGGATCCATGCTGCTGGTGCCGTGACCTCCACGTTACACCAGAAGCTCAAGTATGCTGTCGGAGGTAGCATCGTGACCGTGTGTGGCGAGGAAGACATAATGGTGAGCCATTTTTCGTCCTTCAAGTATGTGGAGATGGATGGTGAAATCCATGAGACTCTATGCCAAGCGTTCGAAGCTGTCAAAGTGAAGGACGTAGCTCCTGTAGTCACGAAAAAGCCATAGATGACTCTCTCCTCATTCAAGGAGGCTCGGGCCGTTGTCCAAGCCGGATCTACCCCAGGTTGGGGGCGAATTTTGGAGATACCTAACAAGAAAGACAAGTTTGGGTTGGGATATTCTCCTGGAGCTGAAGCTTCTTCTTCTTCTAGCAGTGCGTCTCGAGGTAAAGGGCCGATCCAGTTTACCAGCGGCGGAATGATTTTCGAAAGCATCAACGCGGTATCTGAAGACAGCGGAGATAGCGAATGTGACCTCGACTCTTGGATCCAGCCAGGCGAGGGCCTCAACAATTGGTCCGTCAAGGATATCATCCAGATGACAAGCGAAGAGTAATGATTTACTTTTTCCAATCATTGTACAACCCTATGTCCTACCCAGGGCATAGTGGTTTTATTGTCAGGGCCTTGTTGGATTATGTACATGCATTTTGTTAATAAATCAAAGGCGTTTTCTTCGTATTCAAATATTGCGATCTCTGTTATTCCTGTTTTATATTTGTTTTGAAAAATAGTAAAATGACAATGGGGTTTGTGCTAACCTGCACATCCTTGTTTTAAACTTTACCCTTGTTATTGTAGGATCCACATAACAGATGACATCGACTCTGGACCTTCTACGGCTCACTTCGACTTTGATTGCCCGATCTATCAAGCCGAAGAAGAGATTGATGAAGACGAAGACCTTCCTGAAGAGTTGGCCCGCTTGTTGAAACAAGAGGAGAAAGTTATTCTGCCTCATGAAGAGGAAATCGAAATTGTGAATCTGGGTTCTGAAGAGCTCGTCAGAAACGTCAGGATAGGGGCTGCATTGCAGAGTGATGTCAAGCAGAGGTTAGTCGAGATGTTGAGATAGTATAGTGACGTCTTTGCTTGGTCATACGAATATATGCCCGGACTTGACACTGACATCGTGGTCCACCACTTGCCGCTGCGAGAAGATTGTCGTCCCGTTAAGCAGAAGCTTAGGAGGACGAGACCAGATATGGTCGTTAAGATCAAAGAAGAAGTGCAGAAGCAGCTTGATGCTGGCTTCTTAGCGGTTACTACTTACCCTCCGTGGGTCGCCAACATAGTGCCTGTACCGAAGAAGGACGGTAAGGTACGCATGTGCGTCGATTATCGGGATTTGAATAGGGCGAGCCCTAAAGATGATTTTCCGCTGCCTCATTTCGATGTGTTGGTCGACAACACAGCCCAGTTCTCCGTGTTTTCTTTCATGGATGGCTTCTCCGGTTACAATCAGATCAAGATGGCGCCGGAGGACATGGAGAAAATGACACTTATCACCCCTTGGGGAACATTCTGCTACAAGGTAATGCCTTTCGGTCTGAAGAACGCAGGGGCCACTTACCAACGAGTAATGGTAACTTTGTTTCATGACATGATTCATCATGAGATTGAAGTCTATGTTGATGACATGATTGCGAAGTCCCAAACGGAGGAGGGACATCTGGTCAATTTGCTGAAGCTTTTTGAGAGGCTTAGGAAGTTCAGGTTGAGGCTGAATCCTAACAAATGTACTTTCGGAGTACGGTCCGGAAAGTTACTAGGGTTTATCGTGAGCGAAAGAGGCATCGAGGTTGATCCTGCGAAGATAAAAGCCATACAAGAAATGCCAGTGCCAAAAACAGAAAAAGAAGTTCGTGGTTTCTTGGGCAGAATAAACTACATCGCAAGGTTTATTTCTCAGCTCACGGCCACGTGTGAACCGATGTTCAAACTGTTAAAGAAAAATCAGGCGATTATCTGGAACGAGGATTTCCAGAAGGCATTCGACAAGATAAAGCAGTATCTTCAGGAACCTCCAATCTTGATACCCCCAGTGGCTGGACGGCCACTAATCATGTACTTGACAGTTCTTGAGAACAGTATGGGGTGTGTTCTCGGTCAGCACGACGAGACGGGCAGAAAGGAGCATGCCATTTACTACTTGAGTAAAAAGTTCACTGACTGTGAATCTCGTTACTCGATGCTGGAGAAAACGTGTTGTGCGCTAGCCTGGGCTGCCAAACGTTTACGACAGTACATGCTCAATCACACCACTATGCTAATTTCGAAGATGGATCCGATCAAGTACGTCTTCGAGAAGCAGGCTCTTTCGGGCAGGATTGCTAGATGGCAAATGGTGTTGACTGAATATGATATTCAGTACGTTTCCAAGAAGGCCATTAAGGGAAGCGTATCGTCTGATTACCTTGCCGAACAGCCGATCGAGGACTACCAGCCGATGAAATTTGAATTCCCTGATGAGGATATCATGTTTCTCAAAGCGAAGGATTGCGATGAACCGCTGCCCGACGAGGGGCCAGATAGGAAATCCCAGTCGAAGTTGATATTTGACGGGGCGGTTAATTCCTATGGAAGTGGTATCCGGGCGATCATCATGACTCCCCACGGATCCCACATCCCGTTCACTGCGAGACTGACGTTTCCGGTCACCAATAACGAAGCGGAGTACGAAGCATGCATCATGGGTCTAGAAGAAGCAATTGATTTGAGAATCAAGAACCTAGACGTATATGGTGACTCGGCGCTTGTGATCAACCAAATTAAAAGGGATTGGGAGACTCGTCAAGCGAATTTGGTGCCGTACATGAATTATGCCAGAAGGCTACTTCCGTTCTTTGATCGAGTGGAACTCCATCATGTGCCCAGAGCAGAAAATCAGATGGCTGATGCCTTAGTGTTGCGGTGGAAATAGGATCACAAACTATTAATGAGTTTGAATCGCAATTCAATTCACAACCGCTCTTTGATTTATCCGAAGGAAAAGGTCAAAAGAGGGAAAACCTATTTTCTCATCGTAAACACAATGCGGGGAAAGATCTAGGGTTCGGGGGTTGGTTAAATTTAGGGAAGGTATTAACACCCTAAACTTCTGTAGTACTCTACAGGAACCTTTTGTTCAAATGTTTACTATTTTGCTTTATTTATTTGCTTAAGGTATATGTACAAAAGGATTAAAAGTGAGAAAAGAGACCTAAGGGGTTAATTCTAAGTTTACTCGGCAAGACATCACATCTTGTGCCTACGTATCCTTACGGGAGTGGAATCAGAGTAATCGTAGTTCCCCTCAAAAGGGAGGTTAGAGACTTCTTGACTGTGGTCAAGGTCTCAAGGGGAAATAAACGCATCTTACGGACACGCTTACGTGGAGTGTAGAAACTCCAAATCCCTACGTTGAATTTTTAAGTGAATTAGGGTTAGGTTAGGGATTCCGCGGCGGGAAACCCTAAAATGAGCGCGGCGGCTCTTTAACCTAATGCTAGGGGTAAAATGGTAATTTTGCCTGCGGCGAGGCATTTGTGAAAATTAGGGTTTGTAAGGGTGTAGTTTTGAGGATTTGAGATTGAATGTGTGAAGTTTTACGGACTATTGGCGCGGCGACCAAACAGTTAGACCTAACCTTCGGATGTGTGTAATGTGACAGAAGTATTGATGAAGAGGTGTGAGATTTAAAATCATACATGCGGGGACATAATGACATAAATTAAAGCCATACAAGCAGAAACTTAAAGACATAAGTTAAAGCGCGATTGTTAGGATTCGCGAGATTACAGATGAGAAGCAGTTATAATGAAAATTTGAATAAAACACACAAAAAATAAATCGACGGTAACATGACTAAACTGCAAAACAAATGACGTGGTTAGTAAGCCGAAACAAGACAGCAGTCAGAGAAGTTGTGATATTTTTTTGAGACTTTTATTGTTTATTTGTGATATTTATATTCAAGCTCTTAATAGAATTTTTTTTAAAAAAAAAGAAACTGAGTTAAATTTGCAAAAGGAATAATAGTTTTAATTTTAAAAAAAGAGTTTTAATTTATTTAGTAAAAAAGGTTTTACCTAGTTAGTCAAAAAAAAGTTTAATTTAATTAAAAAAAGTTTTATTTTATTTTATTTTTTTTAAAAGTTTTAATAAGATTTGAAAATAATAAAAATTTAAAAGATAGTAAAATTGTAAAGTAAAATAAAAAAAAAGAAAATAAAGGGAATTGGGCCGGTCCCGAACCCAATCCATTTGCAACTAAGGTGATCACTTGATTAGGGTTTGGAAACCCTCATCGGGTAACCGGCGACGCCATTTATTTCTTGTTTCCTCTCTTACTCTCTTCATCCCGTTCGCGATCTTGTTCCTCTTTGAGTTATCCCTGAAATATCATGAATCACACAGATTAAACTCAAAACTTTACGCATGCAATACTCACGTTTTTTGTGGCGTAAACGGCTATGAGCAGAAACTGGCAATGATGAAGATTGTTCTGAGCTCAGGGGGGAACTTTGCCCGTCGTTGAAATAGGACGATGTTGGCGATCTCCTTCGGCGAAATATTGCTCGCGTGAGGGTTTGATGATTCCTGTCGCCTTATCGTCGTTCTCTCCACTCTCCCTCTAGGGTTTGTGACGCGGTGAGACTGTTCTTTTTATATACTTTCTTTTGCGGCTTCGTGTGGGACTTTGATCTTGTCATGGATTAGATTTGGTTCACCTGCGTTATCATTTTGATTGAATTGTTGATTGAGATTTGGTCTGATTCTTTTACTTTTTGGATTGGATTCGACTTGATTGAATTATTTGTTTTTTCTGATATATTTGATCTCATCTGATTTGGACTTTCCTTTTTCAGAACTCCTTGATTGGATGTTATTTGACCCTATTTTCGGATATGGATTTGCTCTGATTTCTCTGGATTTTCATTTGATTTGTTTGATATCTGAACTAGTTTGGTTTTGATGGACTGGATATAGTTTGTGAATTGATATGGCTTTGTGAACTTTGTCTGCTTTTTCTTTGAACTGATACGCTTGTTCATCTGGATTTGTGAACTAATGGACTAACTTTCTGATGTAGCTTCGAATCATGTTTCAGTTCAACTTTCTGGTTTTCTGATACAAGTTCACTGACTCTTCTTTTTTTCTTTCAGATTTAGTATGGATGCTTTGGTTGAATCCAAACTGCCGAGAAGGGGTATACGGCGATGATGACGTTCCGTCTGAGCCTAAAAGCTGATTATTTAAGTCCTATGATATTGTTTGATGTTGTGAGCAAAGCAATGGTGTTCGGCCAGAACCGTGACTTTTGGTGATTTGTTTATTGGGCAATGATGTTTCATACTGAGCCTCGGCTTCGCATTTTGCTTCTCCAACGTGGCCTGCACATTTGGTTGAGGCTTACTTTGAACTGATGCGAATTGGGTTTGCTTCGATTGATGGCTTTCACATATACCTGTTTTTTCTCTGAATTGTTGGCATGCCTTCTGATTTCAAACTGGTTTGATTGTGAATGTTAGGGCTATGATGTGTGAACTGAGCCCTTACACTTGGTGTTTTACCTTTCCAATATGCTTTGCTCATTTGGTCGTGCCTCACCCTGAACTAATACATGATGATCTTTCCTGAGTCGAGCCTAAACTGATTTCACAGATTTTTTCTGAACCGAACTGGCTCTACCCTTTTTCTAAGCATGAATTTGTTTCTTTGCTTATGAACATGTGTTGCTGTACATTTGGTGAATTGACTTATCTGCTCATGTTTTGTGGAGCTTATGACTTCTGTTTGTGAGCTGGTACTGTCTGATTCAGGTGTTTCAGGTGATGAAAAATGGTTCAGACCCGTCGGCATCCGGGTTTGAACCTGAGCTGGCTAGCGTTTACCTTGGTGTTGGTTCAGAATTAATGGGAATTGGTGAATGTGATTCATATCTCAGTTCAGCTTGATTATCAACTTGGAGAATTTACTTGCTAGTTATTATTTACTTGATGAAAGGCAATCATTTTGGTTTTGAAACAAGTCCTATTCGCGGCAAACCCTTTATCGGCCCAAACTTCTTTTCACTCTTTCTCTCTTGGCTATCCCGTGGCATTTTGCATAACAATAGAAAACAAAAGTAATGCACCAAGGAATTTAAGTAACAAAATGGTATCTTTTACTAAAGGATGGCAGCTTGCCGAAGGCATAACTCCACAGAAGATTACGCTTTGAAATTGGCAATATGGGAGAAGGTTACATTGAATCCAACGGCACCTACTGACACTAGTAACTAAGGCTATCCAGAATCTTGCTTTGGACGAGGATGAACGAACTGGAAAATGGATCTCATGTGGAAAGCGTGTCCGCGATGATCGGTGTTTTCTGATGCAATAAAATGCCTTCGTCCCTAACTTTTGCCTGGACCGCCCTTTCGGGTTTTCAATCCACCGGGACGCTCCTTTTTGCCTAAGCCGCCCTTTCGGGTTTTCAACTTAGCGAGCTTTTTATTATTATTACTTTTTCTAACCCTTACTTTTTCCTAAGTCGCCTTTTTCAGGTTTTCGACTTAGCGGGTTTTTAGGCATAATATTTTCGGACTGCATCAGAATTCACGGGATGTGCAAGCTCTTCACCATCCATTGTTGTAAGTATCAGAGACCCTCCGGAGAAAACGGTCTTTACAACAAATGGGCCTTCATAATTGGGCATCCACTTTCCACGCATATCTTTATGCACTGGCAAGATCTTTTTGAGTACGAGCTCTCCTTGACGAAACTCACGGATACGAATCTTCTTATCAAATGCTCTTTTCATCCGTTTCTGATATAATTGCCCATGGCACATAGCTGTCATGCGTTTCTCGTCAATGAGATTCAACTGATCCAGTCTGTCTTGAACCCACTCAGCTTCCTCAAGTTCAGCTTCCACCAACACCCTTAAAGAAGGTATCTCTACTTCGACGGGGAGTACGGCGTCCATTCCATACACCAATGAGAAAGGTGTTGCCCCTGTCGAAGTTCGCACTGAGGTCCTGTATCCATGCAAAGCAAACGGTAACATCTCATGCCAATCTTTGTAAGTCACGACCATCTTTTGCAGGATTTTCTTGATATTCTTATTCGCAGCTTCAACGGCCCCATTCATCTTAGGTCGGTACGGAGAAGAATTGTGATGCGTGATCTTGAAACTGTCACACAACTCCTTCATAGTCTTGTTATTCAGATTGGTGCCATTGTCAGTTATTATCCGACTTGGAATTCCATAACGGCAGATAATTTCTTTCCTGATGAAGCGGGCAACCACTTGCTTAGTCACGTTGGTGTAGGAAACAGCCTCTACCCACTTGGTAAAATAATCAATAGCAACAAGGATAAAACGATGACCATTAGAAGCCTTCGGCTCGATTGCCCCAATCATGTCAATGCCCCACATTGAGAACGGCCATGGTGAAGACAAAACATTCAACGGTGATGGAGGCATATGCATTTTATCAGCGTAAATTTGGCACTTATGGAATTTTCTGGCATATTGGATGCAGTCAGCTTCCATAGTTAACCAATAATATTCAGCCCTTAACATCTTCTTAGACATAGCATAACCATTGGCATGAGTTCCGAAGGTCCCCTCGTGAATCTCTTGCAGTAACATGTCCGCTTCCCGTTTATCAACACATCTGAGCAAAACCATGTCGTAATTTCTTTTGTATAACACACCATTACTGATAAAGAATTTAGAAGCCAGTCTTCTCAACGTTTTCTTGTCCAGACCGGTAGCACCATCGGGATACTCTTGCTTGACTAGATAGTTCTTGATGTCATGAAACCAAGGCTTTTCATCCACCTCAACCTCTTCAACCATTTGACAATAAGCAGGCTCAATTTTGCGTTCAATATGAATAAGAGGTGCTTCATTAACGAATTTAACTTTCCACATGGATGCTAACATGGCTAAAGCATCAGCAACGTGATTCTCAGATCTAGGAACATGCTCGAACTTTATCTCGTCGAAATACTTAATCAGCTCGACAATGTAGTCTTTGTAAGGGATTAACTTCTCATTCTTCGTTTCCCATTTGCCTTGTACCTGGTAAATAACCAAGGCTGAGTCACCACTTACTTTGAGAAGTTTGATTCGGAGGTGAACTGCTGCTTCGAGGCCAAGAATACATGCTTCATACTCTACGACGTTATTAGTACACTCAAAGTCTAACCTTGCTGTAAACGGAGTGAAACCACCTTTCGGGTTCACCAAAACGGCGCCTATACCATGCCCATTGAAATTCGAGGAACCATCAAACATCATCCTCCACCAAAGACCTGGTTCTGGACCTTCGCTCGGATCTGGCTCTTCACTATCTCTCTTAATCAACAAAATATCCTCATCAGGAAAATCAAACTTAAGAGGTTCATAATCTTCAACTGGCTGATCTGCAAGATAATCCGATAAGATACTACCTTTAATTGCCTTCTGGGGTACATATTGGATGTCATATTCGGATAACAACATGTGCCAACGGGCTAGCCTCCCAGTTTGAGCAGGTTTTTCAAGAATATACTTGATCGGATCCATTTTAGAAATCAACAATGTGGTATGACAGATCATATATTGCCGAAGGCGCCTAGCGGCCCATGCCAATGCACAACAAGTTTTCTCCAATAGTGAATATCTGTTTTCGCAGTCGGTAAACTTCTTGCTCAGATAATAAATCGCATGTTCCTTTCTTCCAGTCTCATCATGTTGCCCAAGCACACAACCCATAGACTTCTCAAGAACGGTAAGGTACATAAACAACGGTCTTCCGGGTACAGGAGGAGTCAGAATAGGGGGTTCTTGCAAATAATTCTTAATTTTCTCAAACGCTTTCTGACAATCAGGGTTCCACTCAACCGTCTGCCCCTTACAAAGCAATTTGAATATCGGCTCACAAGTAGCGGTCATGTTAGAGATAAACCTGGAAATATAATTCAAACGCCCCAGAAAACCTCTAACTTGCGTCTCGGTTTGCGGAGCTGGCATATCTTGAATGGCTCGGACTTTGTCAGGATCTACCTCAATCCCTCGTTGACTAACAATAAAACCAAGCAATTTTCCGGATCTGACACCGAAGGTACATTTAGCAGGATTCAACTTCAACTGGTACTTCCTGAGTCGTTCAAACAACTTCACCAAATGGTCTAGATGTTCCTCTTCACTCTGAGATTTGGCTATCATATCATCCACATACACCTCGATCTCTTTGTGCATCATATCATGGAAAAGAGTTGTCATAGCGTGTTGGTAAGTTTCCCCTGCGTTCTTCAAACCGAAGGGCATGACTTTGTAGCAAAAGGTCCCCCAAGGAGTGATGAAAGTAGTCTTCTCTCGATCATCGGGATCCATTTTGATCTGATTATAGCCAGAGAAACCGTCCATAAATGAGAACAACGCAAAACTGGCTGTATTGTCTACAAGTGTATCAATATGTGGCAGAGGGAAGTCATCTTTCGGACTTGCTTTGTTCAGATCCCTGTAATCCACACACATCCTAACTTTACCGTCTTTCTTGGGCACTGGCACAATATTGGCAACCCAATCTGGATATTTTGCAACTGCCAAGAAACCTGCATCCAACTGTTTTTTAACCTCATCTCGAATCTTCAAAGCCATGTCGGGTCTCGTTCTTCGAAGCTTTTGTTTGATAGGTGGACAATCTGGCTTAAGCGGCAACTTGTGAACAACAATATATGTGTCTAGACCAGGCATATCTTGATACGACCACGCAAACACATCAACATATTCTTTTAATAACTCAATCAACCTCTGCTTAACCTCTGTCCCAAGCATTGCACCAATCTTGACCTCTTTCTTGTCTTTTTCTATACCAAGATTAATTAAGTCCACCTGCTCTTTATGCGGCTGGAGCTCTGTGTACTCGTACTCAATCAATTTTGTCAGTTCAGTGGGTACTTCAAAATCTTCTTCACCCTCGTCTTCAGCTTGATAGATGGGTGCATCCCAGTCAGGAGTGTCAATAAAGTCATTGGATCCAACAAGGTTTGCGATGTCTCTGCATGATGGAAGGCTTATTTTATTAAAATGTTCGAAGATATGCAAGATAAGAAATAAAATGCTATTTTTGTTGTTTTATTTTGAAAAAGATTGCCAACTTCATTTTTTTAAAGGTGAAAACGAAAAAACGCAAATGAACCAAAATGGAATTGAACGAAATGCATTTATTAATATCTTTTTAAAAGTGAAAGGTGGCCCAAAAAACGATCCTAGAGCCTTGGGCAGAGCTATGGATTTTTTTATTTGAAAACATAAGTGAAAATATTAAAAATTACTTTGACAATGGAAAAATAACAGGGATCTCTACGGCCTCCCAGTTGTTCAAAGCTGTATCACCCTTAAACACCAGGTTGCTCAGATCTTCATCTTCCTCACAGTCACTGACGGCATTGACTTGGAAACCTCCGCTGACAAATACCTCTTGGATAACCTTCAGACGCCCTTTGATAGTTGTGGCAGCTCCATTCTGAGTTGGTTTGTAACCCAACCCAAAGCGATTAGCCTTGGTCTTGACATCAATTACCTCTCCCCAACCTTTCGGAATGCCCCTGTCAATGGTTGATTTGGTACTCTTCAAAGATGCAAAAGATGGATTACCCTGGCCCACTATCTCTTCGACTTCTAATAGAACAGTGTTGGCGATCTCGAGTGCTTGAAAGGAGATTTCCAAAGCATTCTCATCGGCCTCGATGTAACGGAAAGAAGACAGGTTACTGACCATCAGATCCTCCTCACCGTGTATAATAACTAACTTTTCACCGATCACGAACTTCATCTTTTGATGTAACGTTGAGGTTACTGCCCCAGCGGCATGGATCCACGACCTTCCAAGTAAACAGCTGTAATTGGGATTAATGTCCATGACTTGAAACGTGATATTAAAAACTTGCGGACCAATCAGGATAGGAAGTTCAACCTCCCCCATTACCGACCGGCGAGAACCATCGAAAGCTTTGACGATCAATGAAGTAGGTTTCAACACAGTCTCTTTTAAAACCAACTTATTAAGAACCCTCTTGGGTAGAACATTCAAAGAAGAACCAGTGTCCACTAGCACTCTCGATAAATTATCCTCCTGACATTTCACTGATATATGTAAAGCACGATTATGATTCGGACCCTCCTTTGGTAACTCTTCGTTGCTGAAACTAAGAGTGTTGCATGCGGTCAGATTGGCAATTACACTATCAAACTGACTGGTACTGATATCTTGATCCACATGTGCTTGAGTCAAAACTTTCTGTAAGTCCGTCCTATGAGCGGGTGAACTCATCAATAGAGATAAGATAGAAATCTTGGAAGGAGTTTGATGAAGTTGATCGATAAATTTATAGTCACTTTTCTTGATGATCCTCAAAAACTCAGCATCTTCATCATTCGTAACGGCTCCCTTACCTTTGTCTTTGACAGGCATTGGAATATTAGTTGTTTCCTTAGGTGGAACCTCATTGAAACGGGGAGTATACACACGGCCACTGCGAGTCATCCTGCTTGCCTCTGCGATATTAGTCACAGTGTCCTTAACTTCTTCATTTGGAATAACTTTCCCAGACTCCTTGTCAATCATCGTCACGTCACATTTCCAAGGTACAACTTTAGGATCACTGAAAGGAAACGGACTTGGTTTTCGAATAATTATAGACTTAGGTTGATTCGTCTCAGGGATAAACGACTTTGGTATATTGAACACGGGATTGGCGGAACTCGCCCCTGACAGATTAAACACTGGTACCTTACCCTTTGATTCAGGCTGATGGAAGACAGGCTCAACCACAGCGACTTCATCCTTCTTGGCTTGGCCGGTCACTTGTAAAATACCCTCATTAATCAACCTCTGAACATCGTTCTGAACCAACACACAACCCTTAATACTGGCATCACAACTTGCGCATGCAACGTGGGAAGTAGCTACTAGACCGGCTTCAAACAGCTTCGAATGGAATATCTTAAGAGGAGTCTTAATCTGAACAACGTCAAGGATATAACCTTCCTCAGAATCAGCACTAATGGCATTAACACCCTCATGATTAGGCAAAGGGTTCTTTTTAACATTCGGTTGAGGATCTTCAAATGACAAAATCTTCTTTTCCAACAGATCCCTGACAAGGTTTTTGAGAGCATAACAGTTCTCTAGATCATGACCAGGCGCACCCTCATGAAATAAACAATGAGCAGCGGTGTTGTAATTTGCGGGCAGCGGATTAGGAGGTAGACCCAGAGCTCGAGTAGTAATTAGACCTTGTTTGACTAATGAGGGATACAACTCGGTGAAAGTCATTGGAATCGGCGGACAAGGTTTATACTGTCTCCTGTTCGGACCATTCTGGCGAGGAGCTGGATTCTTTGGCTGCTGATAGGCAGGAGTGTTAGGTGCTTGTTGATAGTTAGGAGGCTGATAAACGGGAGATTGTTGCATAGGTTGATACATAGGAGCTTGTTGATTGAAAGAAGGTGTAACAACTGCCACATAGGGTTGTTGAGCATATTGAATCGGATACCCTTGAGGTTGAGCATAACCTTGCGGATATTGATAAGATTGGTCTCTTCGTCTACCGGAGGATATAGCGTTAGTTTCACCTTCTTTCTTCTTCTGAGAGCTGAACGAAGGTTTCTTCGTCTGATCCTTTGAAACACCAGGAGTATTTGTCATTTTACCGCTTTTCATACCCAATTCAATCTTGACACCCACAGCAACGATGTCAGAGAAATTTGAAGTCACACTACCCACCATCCTTTCGTAAAATTCTGGACGAACCGTGTCGACAAACCAATCAGCTAACTCTTTCTCGGTTAAAGGAGGTTCTACTTGCGAGGCAATCTCTCTCCACCTTTGAGCGTACTCTTTGAACGATTCAGAATTCTTTTGTGACATACTCAACAATTGTCTTCTGCCAGGAGCCAGATCCATATTGTACTTATAATGTTTGATGAAAGCGTCAGATAAATCTTGGAAATTCTTAATGCGAGATTGGTCCAAAGTTAAGTACCATTTGGAAGAAGCACCCTTCAAACTGTCTTGGAAGCAATGAATCATCAATTTATCATTCTCAACATGGGCAGCCATTTTACGATAGTACATGATCAGATGACTCTTAGGACAAGTGGCACCTTCATAGCGATCGAAGTTCGGAGTTTTAAACTTCGGGGGAATAACCAAACCTGAGACCAAACGAACGTCCCTTGCAGCAGCCCCAAAAATTTGATCGCCTTCTACCTTTCTCAATCTTTGGGCGATAGTGTCTACTTCCTCACGAAGCCTGTCATGTTTCTCATAACCTTCAACATTCTCATCAAGATTATCAAAGACGGGCTCATTGAAATACGGTTGCACACGGGTGTGCACAACGGGTGGTGCAAAGATAGGAGCCATCCTAGAAACTTCGGAAAATAAAGGAACGGCTTGTTGAACTGGCTGATTAATCGGAACAGTGGCTTGAGGAGGCACAAAACCTGGAGCAAGACCATAAGGTGGGTCCCTTGCTACGGTCACAGTTGGTGGAGGGTCCACAGTAATGCCGGTAATCTCGGAAACAACAGTGGGCTGGGTATCCATCTTAGCATTCATGACATGCAGTAATTCCATCATACGCCTCATACCCCCTCGAAGGTCTTCGAGTTCGTCGCTAAGGCGATCAATCTCCTTTGTCTGATCCTCCATTCTTTTTCGAGTTTGAGCTCTAGTGTTGTACTGGTGCCGAGGACTCAGGGTGGCGGAACTGGAAGGCGAGAGAACCGAACGTGAGAAAACGGAAGACACATGCAATGCAAGAAAACATATGATGCGAATGCAAATGAAGATTTCATGGAATTCAAACATTTACTAATGTCGTGGGGTACCAAGGAAATTTTTATTAACTTATTGATATTTTCTTTTTTCTTATTTTTTTATTTTTATTTTTATTTTTATTTTTTTATTTTTTTTTCATGGTATTCCGCGATATCCATAAATGATGTTTGAATTCCATGAAATACAATACAATGGGATGCTTTATGGATGCAATGCACATGAATACACAAAGTCCTAGGTTAAAGGACGTGAGTGGAGTTAAGGTCTACCCATCCCCAAAAGGAGTGTACTATAGGTTAGTTGTACCTGCCAAACAAGGTTCTAAAAGGACTCAAAATCATCGGCCCATCTTTCGGATATTATTAACTTCCCAACTAACTCGGGGGTTAATAATATTCTCAAGAGAACCTCTTTTGAGTGTAGTATCGTGTAGCACTACTTCGGGACTTGCTCCCTTATAGCCTCACACTACGTCCTAATAAAGGTCAAAAGTGGGGTTAAAGGTAACTACAGTCCTTAGTATCACAGACTCCAATTGAGAATAGTAAAAGTTTTCACGACTAAACTCGTTCAACCGAACCATTTTCAAAAGGGTCTCAACTAAGTGGGATTCTCGAATCAACTTAGTTGGGATTCAACTCCCTATAAGCCTCATCGAATACATCCCCATCCTATAATAATGGCACTCAAGTCCGGGCGTAGGACTTATCTCACAACACAAGGAACCATCCCAAAATCAGAGTACAATATATACATACAAATGAATAGTAAAGCAAATAGTAATAAACATGAACAAATTAGGGGTAACCCTCAAAAGTTAAGATCTCCCCAGTGAAGTCACCATTTTCTGTTGCGGTGGAAATAGGATCACAAACTATTAATGAGTTTGAATCGCAATTCAATTCACAACCGCTCTTTGATTTATCCGAAGGAAAAGGTCAAAAGAGGGAAAACCTATTTTTGCATCGTAAACACAATGCGGGGAAAGATCTAGGGTTCGGGGGTTGGTTAAATTTAGGGAAGGTATTAACACCCTAAACTTCTGTAGTACTCTACAGGAACCTTTTGTTCAAATGTTTACTATTTTGCTTTATTTATTTGCTTAAGGTATATGTACAAAAGGATTAAAAGTGAGAAAAGAGACCTAAGGGGTTAATTCTAAGTTTACTCGGCAAGACATCACATCTTGTGCCTACGTATCCTTACGGGAGTGGAATCAGAGTAATCGTAGTTCCCCTCAAAAGGGAGGTTAGAGACTTCTTGACTGTGGTCAAGGTCTCAAGGGGAAATAAACGCATCTTACGGACACGCTTACGTGGAGTGTAGAAACTCCAAATCCCTACGTTGAATTTTTAAGTGAATTAGGGTTAGGTTAGGGATTCCGCGGCGGGAAACCCTAAAATGAGCGCGGCGGCTCTTTAACCTAATGCTAGGGGTAAAATGGTAATTTTGCCTGCGGCGAGGCATTTGTGAAAATTAGGGTTTGTAAGGGTGTAGTTTTGAGGATTTGAGATTGAATGTGTGAAGTTTTACGGACTATTGGCGCGGCGACCAAACAGTTAGACCTAACCTTCGGATGTGTGTAATGTGATAGAAGTATTGATGAAGAGGTGTGAGATTTAAAATCATACATGCGGGGACATAATGACAGAAATTAAAGCCATACAAGCAGAAACTTAAAGACAGAAATTAAAGCGCGATTGTTAGGATTCGCGAGATTACAGATGAGAAGCAGTTATAATGAAAATTTGAATAAAACACACGAAAAATAAATCGACGGTAACATGACTAAACTGCAAAACAAATGACGTGGTTAGTAAGCCGAAACAAGACAGCAGTCAGAGAAGTTGTGATATTTTTTTGAGACTTTTATTATTTATTTGTGATATTTATATTCAAGCTCTTAATAGAAATTTTTTTTAAAAAAAAGAAACTGAGTTAAATTTGCAAAAGGAATAATAGTTTTAATTTAAAAAAAAGAGTTTTAATTTATTTAGTAAAAAAGGTTTTACCTAGTTAGTCAAAAAAAAGTTTAATTTAATTAAAAAAAGTTTTATTTTATTTTTTTTTAAAAAAAAGTTTTAATAAGATTTGAAAATAATAAAAAATTAAAAGATAGTAAAATTGTAAAGTAAAAGAAAAAAAAGAAAATAAAGGGAATTGGGCCGGTCCCGAACCCAATCCATTTGCAACTAAGGTGATCACTTGATTAGGGTTTGGAAACCCTCATCGGGTAACCGGCGGCGCCATTTATTTCTTGTTTCCTCTCTTACTCTCTTCATCCCGTTCGCGATCTTGTTCCTCTTTGAGTTATCCCTGAAATATCATGAATCACACAGATTAAATTCAAAACTTTACGCATGCAATACTCACGTTTTTTGTGGCGTAAATGGCTATGAGCAGAAACTGGCAATGATGAAGATTGTTCTGAGCTCAGGGGGGAAATTTACCCGTCGTTGAAATAGGACGATGTTGGCGATCTCCTTCGGCGAAATATTGCTCGCGTGAGGGTTTGATTATTCCCGTCGCCTTATCGTCGTTCTCTCCACTCTCCCTCTAGGGTTTGTGACGCGGTGAGACTGTTCTTTTTATATACTTTCTTTTGCGGCTTCGTGTGGGCCTTTGATCTTGTCATGGATTGGATTTGGTTCACCTGCGTTATCATTTTAATTGAATTGTTGATTGAGATTTGGTCTGATTCTTTTCCTTTTTGGATTGGATTCGACTTGATTGGATTATTTGTTTTTCTGATATATTTGATCTCATCTGATTTGGACTTTCCTTTTTCAGAACTCCTTGATTGGATGTTATTTGACCCTATTTTCGGATATGGATTTGCTCTGATTTCTCTGGATTTTCATTTGATTTGTTTGATATCTGAACTAGTTTGGTTTTGATGGACTGGATACAGTTTGTGAATTGATATGGCTTTGTGAACTTTGTCTGCTTTTTCTTTGAACTGATACGCTTGTTCATCTGGATTTGTGAACTGATGGACTAACTTTCTGATGTAGCTTCGAATCATGTTTCAGTTCAACTTTCTGGTTTTCTGATACAAGTTCACTGACTCTTCTTTTTTTCTTTCAGATTTAGTATGGATGCTTTGGTTGAATCCAAACTGTCGAGAAGGGGTATACGGCGATGATGACGTTCCGTCTGAGCCTAAAAGCTGATTATTTAAGTCCTATGATATTGTTTGATGTTGTGAGCAAAGCAATGGTGTTCGGCCAGAACCGTGACTTTTGGTGATTTATTTATTGGGCAATGATGTTTCATACTGAGCCTCGGCTTCGCATTTTGCTTCTCCAACGTGGCCTGCACATTTGGTTGAGGCTTACTTTGAACTGATGTGAATTGGGTTTGCTTCACAGATACCTGTTTTTTCTCTGAATTGTTGGCTTGCCTTCTGATTTCAAACTGGTTTGACTGTGAATGTTAGGGCTATGATGTGTGAACTGAGCCCTTACACTTGGTGTTTTACCTTTCCAATATGCTTTGCTCATTTGGCCATGCCTCACCCTGAACTGATACATGATGATCTTTCCTGAGTCGAGCCTAAACTGATTTCACAGATTTTTTCTGAACCGAACTGGCTCTACCCTTTTTCTAAGCATGAATTTGTTTCTTTGCTTATGAATATGTGTTGCTGTACATTTGGTGAATTGACTTATCTACTCATGTTTTGTGGAGCTTATGACTTCTGTTTGTGAGCCGGTACTGTCTGATTCAGGTGTTTCAGGTGATGAAAAATGGTTCAGACCCGTCGGCATCCGGGTTTGAACCTGAGCTGGCTAGCGTTTACCTTGGTGTTGGTTCAGAATTAATGGGAATTGGTGAATGTGATTCATATCTCAGTTCAGCTTGATTATCAACTTGGAGAATTTACTTGCTAGTTATTATTTACTTGATGAAAGGCAATCATTTTGGTTTTGAAACAAAGTCCTATTCGCGGCAAACCCTTTATCGGCCCAAACTTCTTTTCACTCTTTCTCTCTTGGCTATCCCGTGGATAAGAAAATTATTACCTTATCTGACGCCAATGGCGTGGATCGGTAACAGGGGTAGGATGCAGCTTCGGTTGTGCCACTCCCGACACTCGATGATGACATTGTTCTGAGGGTGTCAAAAGTCGCTTCTAACTTTTTTCTCGTTTATGTTCTGCTTATCTGTTCTTTTCTTTTCAGGTGATCGAGGATTACGTGAGGCATTTAAGAGAGGCTCAATGAAGAATGCTTGAAGTTCTTTTCTCTTTTGAGGACTTTAGGACTTAGAAATAGATACTCGTAAATGTACAATCCATTTGTAAACTGAATGATTTATCATGAATAGAATTCAAATATTGTTTTCCATTTCAACTTGTAATTCCTGATTGTTTACGAAGTAAAATTCGCCAAACATTTGTTCCCGTCTCTCAATTATGAATTTCAAATATCTGTGAATAAACATCCGTGAATTATTTAAATTCAATTTTGGTTTGTAGTTCATAAATATTCATGCATAAAACTCAAACTCTCCTTTGATCAGATAAACGGTAGCCAGCAACGTAAATAAAATCCAAATTGAGATCCTTCCTGATTGTGCGACTTCTTAAATGACTTTAACAAACGTCCCCTTTATTTTCAAATTCATCTCAACTTAATATGAGAATTTAAACTGCTCGTCGGGCATCTTTTGGAATAATCATTCATGTGAACCAATGTCTCAGGAAAATATTTCTTTTGTCCCCAAAATTATAAATTTTACTTAAAATGACCAAACCGCTCCTAGGATAATTCCTGCAAATCAAATCATACTCAAACACTGGTTAGTGGTTAACAGATGTAAAATGACATGTTTATGCGAAATGACTGACTAAATGTAAGGGTAAAATTTGGGGTATTACACTTAGCCACGTTGGCTTCGATGTATAAAGTCAATTTTTGGAATGAAGCTCCAAGAATTGTCCTTTCTCGTCTTGATAGACCCGCATTCGTCTTTGCAATCGAGGAAGCCTCCGATGGCAAGCCATGGTTCCATGACATCCAGACTTTCCTTATGACTAAGGAGTATCCTGTGGGTGCGTCAACCCAGGATAAGAAGACTCTGAGGAGGCTGTCTGGAAATTTTTATCTCAATCCTGATGGAGTTTTGTATAAAAGAAACCACGATCTCGTGCTACTCAGATGTGTAGATGAGAAAGAGGCGAGTATGCTCATGGAAGAAGTCCATGAAGGCACCTTTGGTACGCACGCCGGCGGGCATGCTATGACGAGAAAGATACTGAGAGCAGGATACTACTGGCTGACAATGGAGTCGGATTGCTTTAAATTCGCGAAGAGATGTCATAAATGTCAGATTTATGCTGATAAAGTTCATGTGCCGCCGTGCCCGTTAAATGTCATGTCCTCCCCGTGGCCGTTCTCCATGTGGGGAATCGACATGATAGGCAAGATCGAGCCTACCGCATCTAACGGTCATCGCTTCATTCTAGTAGCTATCGACTACTTCACCAAGTGGGTGGAGGCAGCCTCATACGCTAATGTGACCAAGCAGGTGGTGGATAAATTCATAAGGAGGGACATCATCTGTCGTTACGGAATTCTCGAGTGGATCATTACTTATAATGGTTCGAATCTGAATAACAAGATGATGAAGGAGTTGTGCCAGAGTTTCAAGATTGAACACCACAACTCATCTCCTTACCGGCCGAAGATGAATGGCGTTGTTGAAGCGGCCAATAAGAACATAAAGAAGATTGTTCAGAAGATGGTTGTGACCTACAAAGATTGGCACGAGATGCTGCCATTTGCATTGCACGGTTATCATACGACGGTACGTACGTCGACCGGGGCAACTCCTTTCTCCTTGGTGTACGGTACGGATGTTGTCCTACCGTTAGAAGTGGAGATCCCTTCTTTGCGAGTTTTGGTTGATGTGAAACTCGACGAGCCAGAATGGATTACGAACCGACTGAACCAACTCAGCCTGATGGACGAGAAGAGGTTGGCATCGATTGCGCATGGTCGTTTATACCAAAGCCGAATGAAGAAAGCATATGATAAGAAGGTGCGTCCTAGAAGCTTTCAGACGGGTGATCTCGTCCTGAAGAAGATTCTTCCTCCATACTCCGATCACCGGGGCAAGTGGACTCCCAATTACGAAGGTTCGTACGTCGTCAGCAAGGTCTTCTCGGGAGGAGCTTTGTTGTTATCCCCGATGGATGGTGAAGATTTTGCATCCCCGGTGAACGCGTGTTGCACCCCAAAATTTGACCAACATTTATTTACCCATCAAGAGTTGTATGAGACTTTGAAGCTAGCCAAGAAGGTTGTTCAAGTGCTCAAAGGTTGATACCTTTGTCAGAGAACTCAAGAGATCCTCAGAGGGATTGATTGAAACCAAGGTTGTGTGTCTCATGACTTGAGAGTTGTGGGAGCTCCTCAGATGATTTTGAGACTATGAGGGTAGACTTGAAGCTTTGAGAAAGCTTATGAGATGTCTTGAAAGCCATCATGAATCCTAGAGAGGTCAGTGTACAAGAATTCAGAAGATTCATCCATGAGTGGTGGAATTAGGGTTTGACTGGGTCAACCCTAGGTCAACTGATGATTTGGAGAGGGTTGAGACCTAATCCATGAGCCATGTGATCATGGAATGATGTATTGAGATGCTATAAGGATGATTCCTAGACCAACTCATCATGATTGAGGAGTTTGAGAGGTTTTAAGCTAGGGTTTCTAAGGCTCGACAGTGTAAAATCCCCTAGTTTGATCCCTATCTTCAAGGCAGTTTAGCTCAAGATATGATTGTCATCTCATCTTACCCACAACATGAATGTTGTAGAGCTTGTTCTTAGATTTAATTTTAGTACTAGAACTCCTTGATAGGATTTGTAGAGCTCAAGTTATGGCTTTGACAAATTACAGGTCATCTGAGGTATGTGAATCTGGGTCCTTGAAAGCCACCCAACTTGCATCCAACTTTTTCCCTAGTAGAATGATTCCTATGAACTCTTGGTAAACATGAATGTTGTAGAGAATCTTCTTAGCTTTCTAGAGAGTACTAGAAGTCCTTGATAGGATTTGTAGAACTCAACTTATGGCTTTGACAAGTCAAGGGCATTTTGGTCATTTGGAGGTTATAGGTCATTTCAAGCATAAGGCCATATCTCCTATTTCCAAGCTTCAAATGGAAAAATCTTCAACATCAAACTTGCTTAGAATTATGTTTTAAGGCTAGTAAGTAGGTCATGAGATGTTGAAAATGAAGGTGAGAAAATACTTAGAAGGGGGGGGGGGGGGTTGAATAAGTATGACAGAAAAATAATCAAGGATAAAAACACAAGTATTTTTATCCTGGTTCGTTGAACTCAACTACTCCAGTCCACCCTTTTCAAGAGTGATTTGCCTTTCTCAACAAGGACTTAATCCACTATTCAAATCAACTGATTACAAATAGCAACACCTAAGAACAACTGTTCTTAGTCTTCTCAAGAGCTACTGATCTAACCTAGATCCTCTTAAGGAAAACTTCCTTTACAAATTAATGTAATACAATGTAAGAGTAAGAAATTGCTTCTTATAAAGCTATAAACACAACTGTGTTATTTCTCTAAGTTTAGAACAATGTATGAACAGCAAAGAATATGAGAGCTTTTAGCGTGAGAGAGTTCTTGCAATAAATTCGTCAATTTCGTCGCTTGAAGAATGAGCTATGATATCCTTTATATAGCCACTTGAATATTGGAGAGAATATTTTACCGTTGGAGAAGATATTTCCAATATCAAATAGTACTGTCCTTTGTACTATTGCAGCAGAGAGACGGCGCACAAAATGTGGGTGTAGCAATTGTCTGCTGAGCTGTGATTATACCATATATGGAATGTACCAGAGGAATAATATTCTTGCAGAGAATTTTGTCTATCCCAATTAAGGAAAGATTTGCTGGCATATTCCAACGGATATATTAAAATAATCTTCTTCAAATAATTCTTCAGATAGTTCAGATCAACAATCAATATCAGAGTCTTCAGTCTTCAGAATCTTCTGGAAACTTCAGAGCCTAAGATGTTCTTCAGATGTTGATGAATCAGAGTCTGGTGCAGCTGTGTGCTTGAAGCGTAACATGCTCTTAGATCAGAGTCTTCACTCAGATCAGAGTCTTCTCTCAATCAGAGTCTCTTCACTCAGAGTCTTCTTTCATTCAGATTCTTGATAATATATGCAGCGTGTTGTATCTTCAGAATCTTGATGACTAAGCTCTTATACTTCAGATTCTTCAAATCTTCAGATGCTCTTGAGCCATTCAGAATTTATTGTTCACATCAAATTTGCTCTTTAAGATTAAAATCTTTTGTGCCTGTAGAAAACAGTTTAGAACAAATTTAGAGAGTATAATTCTTGTATACAAATTATCATTAATGTTATCATCAAAACATAGAGATATCACTAAGACACAATCTGTGCTCTTACAATCTCCCCCTTTTTGATGATGACAAAACATGAGCAATTTGTTCAATAAAAATATGAATTAAAATTACTCCCCCTGAGATTAACAATCTCCCCCTGAAATGAATACTCTAATGGAATTAGATACTTCCCTTTCTGGTTGAGTACATTTCAGATTCAGAGCCTGATTACATTTCAGATTCAGAGCCTGATTGAATCCTGGTTAACATCCTGATTGAAGCCTGGTTGACATATGTTTGACTTCTAGAGTCAAAGCTTGATGCCATATCAAAGCTTGATGCCAGATGAACAACTTCAGAACACCTGGTTGTTTATCTTGCCATTTCCTGTCTTGAGTTATCTTTTAGATCATAGTACTCAAGGTTAGATATCAGAGTCTGGTCTTTAGATATCAGAGTCTGGTTTACTCAGATTTAGCTATTTTTGATCAGGTTCTGAAAAGATAGATCTCAGGAAAAACTTCAATGAAATTTGTCAGAGTCTGGTTAAATTCAAAGAATGTTAGTAACATGTCTGACTTAGTTCAGATAATTGCTTATAGATTTGAACAATCAGATTCTATTTTGTTTCTCCCCCTTTTTGTCATAATCAAAAAGAATTTTAAAAGACAGTAAAGATGCAGAAGAAACATATATCCAGATAAGCAAAAAGATCATTGTCATTAAGTCAAGAGAACAAAACATATCAGAAGACAATCAAAAACAAAACAAAACATGAAAAACTTGTGCAAAACATCAAGTAGGTGTACTCCATCTTTTCAGATTCTGAGTGACACGTGTTTGCTTGCATGTGATTCTATAACTCTTAAGAAATGAAACGTTTTCAAATTTCAGATCCTCTGAGATGGTCAGTACAGAGTTTCACACAAAAAAATAAATCACAGATAAAATAAACAAGCAAAACAGATGAAATACTTCAGAGTGTTAAACACTTAGCATCTGAGAAGTTGACTCTGAGAAATATTACTCTGGACAAAAATCCATACAAATATTTTTCAGAATAAACTTAAACCTATCTTCAGCAAGGGGTTTTGTGAAAATATCTGCCCATTGATGATCTGTATCAACAAAGGCTAAATTTATTACACCCTTCTGAACATAGTCTCTGATGAAATGATGTTTAATCTCTATATGTTTGGCCTTAGAGTGTAAAATTGGATTTTTGGATAAACATATAGCTGAAGTATTGTCACAGAAAATAGAAAGATTACTCTCATAGATTTGATAATCTTCTAGTTGACTCTTCATCCAGAGCATCTGAGTGGAACATCCAGCAGCAGCAATGTATTCTGCCTCTATGGTTGATAGTGCAATTGTTGGTTGCTTCTTGCTGTACCACGAGATCAGATGACTTCCAAGAAACTGACAGCTTCCAGAAGTACTTTTGCGCTCAACTCTATCTCCAGCATAGTCAGCATCACAGAATCCAACTAGTGAATATTTGTCAGATCTTCTGTAACACAAACCAACATTAGCAGTACCTTTCAGATACCTTAGAATCCTCTTAACAGCAGTTAAGTGTGATTCTCTAGGATCTGATTGGAATCTAGCACATAAACAAACACTAAACAGAATGTCTGGTCTAGAAGCAGTCAAATAAAGAAGAGATCCTATCATACCTCTGTAGAGTTTCTGATCTACCTTCTTACTTACCTCTTCCTTACCTAGAGTGCTTGTAGGATGCATTGGAGTCTTTGCCATTTTGCTATCCAGCATGTTAAACTTCTTCAGAAGCTCTTTAACATACTTGGTCTGATGTATGTAGGTGCACTCTGGAGTCTGATTTACTTGGATTCCCAGAAAGAATCTCAGTTCTCCCATCATGCTCATCTCAAATTCTTCCTGCATACATTTAGCAAACTCCTTTCCAAGCATAATATTTGTTGATCCAAAAATAATATCATCTACATAAATTTGACAAATCAACAAATCTTTCTTAATGGTTTTACAAAATAGTGTGGTATCCACTTTTCCTCTGATGAAATTTTTCTTCAGAAGAAAATTACTCAACCTCTCATACCAAGCTCTGGGAGCTTGTTTTAGTCCATAAAGAGATTTTTTCAGTTTGTAAACATGATCTGGAAAATTTTCATTTTCAAAACCAGGAGGTTGGTGGACATACACTTCCTCTTCTATAATTCCATTAAGAAAAGCACTTTTAACATCCATCTGATAAAGAGTGATGTTATGTTGTGCAGCAAATGAAATAAGCAAGCGTATAGACTCTAACCTTGCAACAGGAGCATATGTTTCTGTGTAGTCTATGCCTTCTTGTTGACTGTAGCCTTGAGCAACCAGTCTTGCTTTGTTCCTTTCAACTTCTCCTTTTTCATTAAGTTTATTTCTGAAAACCCATTTTGTTCCAATGACATTGAAACCTTTAGGTCTTGGAACCAGATCCCAGACTTCATTCCTTGTGAATTGATTCAGCTCCTCTTGCATAGCTAAAATCCATTCATTATCTTCCAGAGCCTCATCAACAGATGTTGGTTCTATAATTGACACTAAGCCACAGAAGGAAGATTCAGAAGTTCTGAGAAATGCTCTTGTCCTTATTGGATCATCTTTCTTTCCAATTATCACGTCCTCTGGATGAGAAGCTTTCATTCTGGAAGAAGATCCTCTGACTGTTGGTCTTTCAGAAATATGCAGATTGTCAAGTTGGGAAGTTAGAGGCGTAGCATCTGGGTTTGCTTCAGAGTCTTTGTCTTCAGTCTTGTCTGCCTCTGAGCCTTCAGAGTCTGTGAGAATAACTTCTCTATCTGCAGAACTTTCAACTTGCTTTGGCTTTTCAGAGCCAAGCTTATCATCAAATCTAACATGAATAGATTCTTCCACAATCTGTGTTTCAGTATTGAATACTCTGTAGCCTTTAGAGCGTTCAGAATAACCAAGCATGAAACACTTCTGTGCTTTGGAATCAAACTTGTTCAGATGATCTTTAGTGTTAAGCATATAACAAATACATCCAAATGGATGAAAATAAGCAATGTTGGGCTTTCTGTTTCTCCACAATTCATAGGGAGTCTTTTCCAGAAGAGGTCTTACAGACACTCTGTTCTGAATATAACATGCTGTATTTATTGCTTCTGCCCAAAAGTATTTTGCCAGATTTGTCTCGTTGATCATGGTTCTGGCCATTTCTTGCAATGTTCTATTTTTCCTCTCTACAACTCCATTTTGTTGTGGAGTTCTAGGACAGGAGAAATCATGTGCAATTCCTTTTTCAGAAAAATATTTTTCAAAATATTTGTTTTCAAATTCGCCACCATGATCACTTCTGACTTTAATAATTTTGCATTCTTTTTCAGTCTGGACTTGATTGCAGAAGTCAATGAACACAGAATGAGACTCATCCTTGTGTTTTAGAAACTTTACCCATGTCCATCTGCTGTAGTCATCTACAATGACTAACCCATACTTCTTGCCTCTGATGGATGCAGTTTTCACTGGTCCAAACAGATCAATATGAAGTAATTCCAATGGTCTAGAAGTGGAAACAACATTTTTTGGTTTAAAATGAGATTTTGAAAATTTACCCTTTTGACATGCGCCACACAGAGCATCTGAATTGAACTTCAGATTAGGGAGTCCTCTGACCAGATTGAGTTTATTAATCTGAGATATACGTCTCATATTAATATGTCCCAATCTTCTATGCCAGACCCATTGCTCATCATTCACAGATAAAAGGCATTTTACATTTTGAACTTTAAGTTCTGAAAGGTTAATTTTGTAAATGTTGTTTTTCCTCTTTCCACTGAATAGGATAGAACCATTCTTTTGACATACAGCTTTGCAACATTTTTGATTAAAGATGATATCATAACCATTGTCACTTAATTGACTTATGGACAATAGATTATGTTTCAATCCTTCAACTAACAGAACATTAGAAATAGAGGGTAGGTTACCATTACCTATTGTACCAGAGCCAATGATCTTGCCCTTCTGGTTCCCTCCAAATTTCACGTCCCCTCCAGATCTAAGTTCCAGGCTTTGGAACATAGACCTTTCGCCCGTCATATGTCGTGAGCATCCAGAGTCCAGGTACCATGATTGGTGTCTGGATTTTGCTGCTAAGAACATCTGCAACAGGTATTATTTGACTTTTAGGTACCCAGATCTTCTTGGGTCCTTTGGGGTTAGATGTTCTGTGGTTTTGCCTAAACTTCTGTTTTTCAACATAGTGTTTATTCTGGCTAACCCTTGGCTTAAACACATAAGTACTCTTTTCAGAGCTTGTATGTTTAATATCATTCAGATGACCAAACTTAAAATGAGAATACAGAGGAGTCTTCTTGATGAAGAGTTTATCAACAGACTTTGGATTGCTTCCAGAGGAGGATTCACATCCAATGCCTCTTCTGTTGTTCCCACTAACACCATAGATCATAGAAGCCATCTTGCTTCTGTCTATGCTTTTAGTGAGGAATCTTTTGAAACTGGAGTCATATTTTTCTAAAATATTTTCACTTGACTCTGTTTCAGTATCAGATTCTTGTTGAGTTGTTTCTAAATCATTTTTGAGTTTTAAATTTATTTCTTTCTGCTCAACAAGTTCTGTTCTCAGAAGATCAATCTCAGATTCAAGATTGCTTTTCAGCTTCTTGTATTTGAGTTTAATCTTGCTGTAGCTTTCCAACATGTCAGATAAACTTTCAACAAGTTCAGCTCTGGAGAGTTCAGAAAATACCTCTTCAGAGTCAGAGTCTGATTCTGACTCAGATTTAGATGATGACGTTCCTTCATCTTGATCATTTGTGTTGGCCATCAGCGCAACATTTGCACATTCTTCCTCAGATTCAGAAGATGATTCAGATTCATCTGAGTCATCCCATGTAGCCATCAGAACCTTTTTCTTTTTATCAAACTTCCTTTTGGGTTTTTCCTTTTGAAGTTTGGGACATTCACTCTTGTAGTGTCCAGGTTCTTTACATTCAAAGCAAGTGACCTCTTTCTTGCCAGATCTTCTGTGTCCAGAAGATTCTCTCTTTTGATCAGATCTTCTGAAGTTGTTGAACTTCTTCCCTTTGTGCTTCCAGAGTTTGTTGATCCTTCTGGACAGCATAGATAGTTCATCTTCTTCTTCAGAAGAAGATTCCTCAGAGCTTTCTTCATTAACCTGCAAAGCTTTAACAGATTTGTTAGATTTAAAAGCTAAGGATTTACCTTTATCTTTCTTCTGGGGTTCATCTTCCTCCAGCTCAATCTCATGACTTCTCAAAGAACTGATGAGTTCTTCTAATGAGATTTTGTTCAGATCCTTGGCCAGCTTCAATGCAGTCACCATAGGTCTCCATCTGGTGGGAAGACTTCTGATGATCTTCTTGACATGATCAGATGTTGAGTAGCCCTTGTCCAGAACTTTCAACCCAGCTGTTAGAATCTGAAATCTGGAAAACATAGTCTCAACGTTCTCAGATTCTTCCATCTTGAACGCTTCATACTTCTGTATCAGCGCCAGAGCCTTTGTTTCTTTCACCTGAGAATTTCCCTCATGAGTCATTTTGAGAGACTCAAACATATCATGAGCAGTGTCTCTGTTGGTAATCTTCTCGTACTCTGTATGAGAGATTGCATTCAGAAGTATGGTTCTGGCTTTGTGATGATTCTTGAATTCTTTCTTCTGCTCCTCAGTCATTGATTTTCTATCAATCTTTTTGCCATCCTTAGTAGGATGTTCATACCCATCAATGACTAAATCCCAGAGATCAGCATCATACCCCAAGAAAAAACTTTCAAGTCTATCCTTCCAATAATCAAATTTTTCTCCATCAAACATTGGAGGTTTGGTGCTGATTCTGTCTCCTTCATATTTGTTGCTTGATGTAGGAATATCACCCATATTAGCAACCAAATAAATAACAGAGTATTTTTCTCACTGGATCTTTATCTGTCACGGTTAAGCGAATGCACACTCAGAACCGGAGCTCTGATGCCAACTGAAGGTGAGAAAATACTTAGAAGGGGGGGGGGGTTGAATAAGTATGACAGAAAAATAATCAAGGATAAAAACACAAGTATTTTTATCCTGGTTCGTTGAACTCAACTACTCCAGTCCACCCTTTTCAAGAGTGATTTGCCTTTCTCAACAAGGACTTAATCCACTATTCAAATCAACTGATTACAAATAGCAACACCTAAGAACAACTGTTCTTAGTCTTCTCAAGAGCTACTGATCTAACCTAGATCCTCTTAAGGAAAACTTCCTTTACAAATTAATGTAATACAATGTAAGAGTAAGAAATTGCTTCTTATAAAGCTATAAACACAACTGTGTTATTTCTCTAAGTTTAGAACAATGTATGAACAGCAAAGAATATGAGAGCTTTTAGCGTGAGAAAGTTCTTGCAATAAATTCGTCAATTTCGTCGCTTGAAGAATGAGCTATGATATCCTTTATATAGCCACTTGAATATTGGAGAGAATATTTTACCGTTGGAGAAGATATTTCCAATATCAAATAGTACTGTCCTTTGTACTATTGCAGCAGAGAGACGGCGCACAAAATGTGGGTGTAGCAATTGTCTGCTGAGCTGTGATTATACCATATATGGAATGTACCAGAGGAATAATATTCTTGCAGAGAATTTTGTCTATCCCAATTAAGGAAAGATTTGCTGGCATATTCCAACGGATATATTAAAATAATCTTCTTCAAATAATTCTTCAGATAGTTCAGATCAACAATCAATATCAGAGTCTTCAGTCTTCAGAATCTTCTGGAAACTTCAGAGCCTAAGATGTTCTTCAGATGTTGATGAATCAGAGTCTGGTGCAGCTGTTTGCTTGAAGCGTAACATGCTCTTAGATCAGAGTCTTCACTCAGATCAGAGTCTTCTCTCAATCAGAGTCTCTTCACTCAGAGTCTTCTTTCATTCAGATTCTTGATAATATATGCAGCGTGTTGTATCTTCAGAATCTTGATGACTAAGCTCTTATACTTCAGATTCTTCAAATCTTCAGATGCTCTTGAGCCATTCAGAATTTATTGTTCACATCAAATTTGCTCTTTAAGATTAAAATCTTTTGTGCCTGTAGAAAACAGTTTAGAACAAATTTAGAGAGTATAATTCTTGTATACAAATTATCATTAATGTTATCATCAAAACATAGAGATATCACTAAGACACAATCTGTGCTCTTACAGAAAAGGCTTGTATCAAAAAGTGATGAAAATGGCCTAAAATGGAGGCATAAGTTAAATAAGGTGAAATTGAAAATTGGAAATCACAAGTTATACATCCAAACCATGTCATATAATAGGTCATTTTGACTCCAAAGGACATTCTAAGAACAATGGTTCAACCACAATTTTGATTTGAGGCTTAGATCTTAGGGCTGCCTTGGAAATGGCTTACTTGCATATTAAGGTACCAAAGCAAAACTCAAGAAAACCCAATAAGCAAGTTGGTTATGCATTGTAACACATCATAAATCTCATATGGGGAGAATTTCAAGTCAGTTACAAAGGTTACAAGGGCTATGGCATGAGATAGCATATGATGAGAAGTGAAATCAAAATGTCATGACATGAGATTTCCAAATACTCATTGGATTGTCCTAGATGGTTCTAGATGATTCTAAACCACTCTATATAACATGTATAACTTGCTCAGATGCAAGGTTGGTGAGAATTGTTGCAGAGAAGAGAGAGTGAGATCAAAAATCTTCCATTGCAAGTCAAGTTTCATTTCTTCATTCTTCTTCATTTCCATTCCCTTTTTCCACACAAACACATTCCATAGATCATAGTGAAGCTGTGCAGATTGATTTGAGAACCAATCCATGGTGAATTGAAGAGTTGGTGATTGAACTTTCAAGGTAGCAAGTCAGAATCGAATTCTGAGATTGAAGCCTCCTCCCTCAAATTTGTTGCAAACAGTAGCAAGATTGTCCTCCAAGGAAACTTTCTGAAGAGTTTCAAGGCTTGAAGTGAAGGATTTCATCATCTGTTCATCAAGATTTACCAGGTTTGCAAATTCTTCATTACACCATGTTTTATGCATAATTAGGTTAGTTTGTTAGTATAGAAAGGTTAGAGACACATAGGTGATGGATTTTGGAAAGTTTGAAGAGAATTGGTGATGGTTTTGTTGTTGACACCGTTTCTTTATGGACCAAGAACTCCTTGAATCTTGAATGATAATCTTAGTTCTTTAGTGGAAATTTACCAGTGATAGGAGGTGAACATTTTAGTGTAAGCAATTACAAGAATCTTGAGTTTTGAATTTCAAGCATAATTTGAAGTTGCTATCGGGTTTCAAGTTTGAGGGAGATTCAAAGGAATTTGAGATTATGATTGTGTTCAGCATGAAAAATGGAGCATGTTAGGGTTTTAAACTTTGAGTTTTGATGGAGATATGAGGATTCACGATTGGAGAAGATTGGTGTTCTTGAGCTCTGTTTCCATGGAGGGGTCGCAGCAAACCCTAGCTGAAGGTTGAAGATAACCTCCCAGCCATCAGATCCAGCTTGACCCCTTGACCCTCGTTTGATCCAACGACCCATGTTTAATTCCATTTTGAGAGGGAATCTGAAACCATGATGAAACGCGGCGTTTCATTAAAGGAACTCTGGGCTGGATTGCTTCCCACACCCCCTTCACGAGGCCCATTGGATTTTGAACTGAAAATCATTTCTATTCTCACCGTGGTTTTTTCTTTTTCTTTATGTTTTTTGATTTAATTTCTGATTAATAAATGCGCCTAGCGCACTTACTTTTTGTACCCCCCATTCTGGGCCCATGCGCGTATTGAACTGCATTGCATTACTAATTACACCCCAGTTTCATATTTTCATTTTATTTTCTTCCATTTTATTTCAAACATTGAAAAATCATAATAAATGGAAAATTAAATATTTTTTAATGGGAATTTTTGCTCCCATTTCATATTCATGTCTAGAAAATTATCAAATAAAAATATTTTCCTTTCATGCATTTTTAGTATTTTTTGTGTATTTTCTACTTTTATTGCATTTTATTTCTTTTATGTTGATGCATGAATTTGTAGAATGTTTTTTTAGGTAGTTCCCTTAACATTTTTAGGCCATTCTTTTTAGGATAGTTAGATGTAAGCTTTAGCTTCCCCCTGGATTTATTCCATATTTTGTGATTATTTTTAGGTTAGTTTTGATTAGATGACATTAGGTTGTGTAGAATTAGGTTAATCCTTAACATATGTCCATAATAACATTAGAATTTTGCGTTTCTAGGTCAAGTTAGATATTGGGGGATATAAGGGTATTAAGGGTAGGTATGTAGGATCCCTTAGAAATTATATTAGGTTTTAATATAGTAGTATACTATTTTTAGATGATTTTTGTAGTTGATGATTGTTTGTGTTGCCCTTGTGGGCTTGTACTTTCGTTTGCTTTGCTTTGTGGGCTTGGAGAGCTTGGTTTTGTTCTAAGAAGCATTGAGGAGCATAGTAGAAGACTTGAAGATGGATTGAGGAGCTTGAGAGCTTGATCTTATTTGTTTTATTGATTGTTTTAGGGTTAGGGATTAGGAAGAGTTTAGACTCAGTTAACTTCTTTCTTAAACATGGATGGTATCTTTCACCTCCATTCCTCCCTATGATTCAAAGTCCTTCCATGGTATACACCTCTCTCCTTTGGAGGGATAAGTGATTGTACCTAGGAAGTAGAACTTTTGAGGGAACCATTCCTTTGATGTTGAACCCTTATAGGTCACCTTTGGTGGTCAATAAGCAGTTCAATATCCCCAGCTTATCCAGTAAGTGATTTCCTCTGGTTTGATTATCTTGAGAGATGCAGAGCTTGAGTGTGAAGATGAAGACTTCATTGAAGGGTGTTGAAGAGGATGAATCCTTGAGTATTGCCATTCCAGCTGAAGCTTGAAGAGCCACAAGAGCAAGTTGATGCTTGGAGATCCTGAAGAAGATCAAGTTGATACTTAGGATGATAGTGAAGCCTGAAGGTGGAGCTGATCAAGGAGCTGAAGCTCAGAGAAGAAGATAAGTTGAAACTAATGTTGAAGGGTTGAAACCTGGAAAAGTAAATTGATATTTGTCAAGAGTGATGGAAGTCTGAAGACTGAGTTGCTGTTGGAAGAGCTGAAGCTTGGAGTTGAGAGAGGAGTTGATCTGCTTTCTTATCTTTTTCTTTTTCTGTATTGATGTGTTTTGTTTGACTTGCTTGATGCATTAGAATAAGTCCATATCTAGAATAGGTAGAATCTAGGAGCATGATTGCACTAGAGGTTGAGTTGCTCCCTCTGCTTGTATTGTTACTGTGTGGCTTTGCTTGCGGGTATTCGGTAGAGCCCAGCTCCCTTGCCCATGTGGTTTGTTTGCCTGATGGCATTTTATTTCATTTTATCTGTATGATTGCAGTTTACTGTTTTTGCTTGATAGCATGTTTTATATTTCAGTATGATTACTGTTATCCATTCTGGCTTGAGGTTGAGATGAGCTTGTGGAGGCTGAAGCCCCACACACATTTCCTCCCTCACTTGCATTGCATGTATTTTACTGTTTAAAGCTGATGCTTTGTCTGTTTTGGTGTATCATTGACATTATCCCTTAGGACTCTCATTTCCTTTGATAAGGAATTGATGATAGAACTTTAGGTTGAAACCTATGCATGACAACTTCTAGGAGTTCCCTGTTCAAACCTCAACCATAGGATGAATCCATGGCATGACAACAGTAGGACTTGATAGTCTCCCTCCTAGTTGGGCCCGTTCTCTTCTCATCTCAAAACAGTTTAAGATACAGTAATCATGAATGATTTCTTTCGTACGTTACGAGCCTCAAGCTATCTGAGAAAGGATTGTGGGAGAGTTTCTTTTCCACAGTCTGGATGTTTAGTATGGTACCCTTTGGGTGACATGCGACACATTCACTCTCGGGTCATAGTCTCTAGTGCGATTGAAATCGCAAACACAATAAAAAACACTTCTTTCGTAAAAGACAGGAAATAAACTGTAGTTTCCCGAACTACGTGAGCTCTGATCTCTCATACCGGTTGAGAGTACGTAGGCACAAGATGGCGATGTCTTGGCGAGCTACCTTCCCCCATAACCCGTCGTAGGCCGAACTACGTTGACTCTGATTTCTCATTCTCTGATGAGAATACGTAGGCATAAAGCGCGACGCTTTGCCGAGTCATTTTTCTTTTCTGTTTAAACCAGCCTTGATAGGTAGATAGAATAAAACCAACCCGTCCAAGTAAACACAACAAGCGAGGATCCCGTCGAGTACGACGGACGTGAGGGGTGCTAATACCTTCCCCTTGCGTAACCGACTCCCGAATCCAGACAACGGTTGCGACGACCTTGTCTTACCCTCTTTCGTTAGGTTTTCCCGATCGTTTCCTTTCCCGTTCTGAGGGATAAATAACGAAAGGTGGCGACTCTTCTGTTGTGCCGGCAACTTATTTTCACGCAAGCGACAACGCGGACGCAGTTAAAAAATACTTTGCTTAAAAGCGACCCGCTGGACACTAAAAAGAGAGTCCAGTCAAGAATGGGGCATCCCATAGAACCATAAAAAAGGGAAAAAGGTTCGGGCAAAAATTAGGGATATAAATTGAAAAAATGTACACCCGCAAAGTCGGAAACCCGGATGGGCGACTTTGGCAAAAAAGGGTATCCCGGTGAACTGAAAAGCCGCAAATGGCGGTTCACGCAAAAGTTAGGGATTTGAAAAAGTAAATGACTGCGTTCCGCGTGTGGACTTTCTTTGTTTAGTGGTTTGGAAGACCTGAGGGCCGTTTATCTGAATCAATCTCTTCCGAAGCTGAAGCGTCGGAGAAGTATCGAAGTCGAGTGGGTCATAGAGGGATCAACTCATGGTGTTCGTCTACGCCTCGTTGCCGACATTTGTATATACTGATGTATATTTATGTTTTTACTTTTTGCGCGGCCTCCTCATTCCAGGGGCTTGCATCCGATGTAAAACATTTTTACCCATTCAGGGGTTCGTTATCAATAAAATATATACTATTCAGCAATTCTGTTTGCCTGTTTAACATTTACCTGTTTTGTTTGCGAAAAAGAACGCCGATGTTTTTGATAAAATGCGCATAGATAAACTTACTGGCCTAGGCCACTGATTGTTTAAACAATGAATTACTTAAACATTGTCACGAGATGATAACCTTGATAGGTCCCTTTGAGAAGGGTATCTTGTCTGTTTGTTTGTGTTGTTACAGGTGTAGCATATTCCAGACAGTGCGCCGTGCGTATCCCCAAGCAGGATGATTCCTCCTTCTCCAGCAAGTTTAGTAGCCTCTCCCCGCAGAGTCTGAGCCCGAGATCGTGAGCATTGATATGTCTCCCCAGGTAGAGAAGATTCTCTCCTCAACCAGATGCATCCTGAAGGAACGTCATCTCTTCAGGTGAGTCATTCACCGATGTGTGCAGCAGTTGATAGCTCAAGACTGAAGTCTCCAGCGGAATTGAGATTCCCCACAGAGTCGTACTCTCCCCCGAAGCCGGATGATTCCTTCTTCCCCAGCGGAATTGAGATTCCCCACAGAGTCGTACTCTCCCCAGCAAGCAGAATGATTTCTCCTTCCTCAGTCGAGTTTGCAGATCCCCAAGAGAGCCGAGTCCTTGGAAACCGCTCGGGCCATGATTGGTCTTCCCCAGTGGAATGTTGAACAGCTGATGCTGTGCTTCCCCACCAGAGTCGTTATCTCCAGGGAAGTAGTCGTGAAGGCCGTGCAGTTCGGTCCCACGATTGACATCGTTTCCCCTGCAGCAGTCAACTGAAGTTCGCTTCCCCGCAGCAGTCAACTGACGTTTGTTTCCCCTGCGGAGTCCAATTGAGATTGGCGGGACCTTGTTCTCCTCAGCAGGATGATTCTTCCCCCTATCTGAGTGGTTCTTTCTCCTTGACAGGAGGATTATCCCTTCAGCATTTATTTTGCTGACGGGATCACATCATTTTGCATGACTGCATAACATTTATCATAAACGCGTAGCATTTCCACCGTGTGGAGCATTACGCCATTGCCAAAGCATATGCATAATGAACATGATCTAGGTTGTTACCGTTCTTGTTTTGTAGGTGTTCCGCCGCAGAATTGATTGCTCAAGATGATTCTTGAATTCTCCCCAACGAAGTCGCTTTCTCAAGATGATTCTTGAAGTCCCCAGCAAAGTCTTCGGCTCAAGATGATTCTTGAATTCCCCAGCAGGGTCGTTTGCTTAAGATGATTCTTAAGAGCCCCAGTGCAGTCGCCAGAGTTGGTTGCTCAAGCTGGTGCTTGAGGTCCCCAGAAGAGCGTTTGCTCAAGATGAGTCCTGAAATCTTCAGCAGAGTTATTGGTTTAGGATGATTCTTGAAGTCCCCGGCGAAGTTATGTGTCCAAGATGATTCTTGAAGTCCTCAGCAGAGTTATGTGTCCAAGATGATTCTTGAAGTCCTTAGCAGAGTTGATTCATCCAGAATGATTTCTGGATCCCCGAAGCAGAGTTACTTGATAGTTCTCCAGAATCCCCAGCGGAGGTGCATCATCCCCAGCAGGTTTCTGAACAGCGAAGTTGAAACTTCCCCTGAAGACTTGATGATTGAAGTCCGACCGTGTTAACGAAGCAGTTCTCTCAGCTGATGCGAAGTGTCTGATGGCAGAAGTTTGGATATTCCCAACTGGTTCATGATTGACCCAGAATTCTATTCCCGACTTACTGATGAAGTCCGGCTGATGCCCAAAAGTTTTCTTTGAATGCCCGATGGCATGATTTAATCTGATTGTTGACCTGATGAGTCCCGAGGAATCTTGATGCCTGACGGCATGATCGATCATGTATTACCGGTTACCGTGTGACCAACTCTCCAGCTAGTTGTCATGCAGCTAATATTTCAGTTTTCGAAGATTTGTTCCCACCAAAGTACCGTGTACTTGCGCAGTTGGCAAATTTTCGGGTTCGTTGGTATTCAACCGTCTCGTACCTTGATTATTTGAGAGTCGTTCGCTTCTCACCCAGTCAGGTCCAAGCCGTTTGAATAGGGGCAGCTGTTGCACCCCAAAATTTGACCAACATTTATTTACCTAGCTTGTGTCCATCAGCATTATCATCTGCATTTCATTGATATGTGTGCAGTAGATCAAGAGGTATGATTACCAATCAAGAGCTATACAAGACTTTGGAGATAGCCAAGAAGGTTATTCAAGTGTTTAAGGGTTGATATCCTTATCAGAAAAGTTAAGAGATCCTCAGAGAGATTGGTTGAAACCAAGGTTGTGTGCCTCCTAACTTGAGAGTTGTGGGGAGCTCCTTAGATGATTCTGAGGCTATGAAGATGGACTTGAAGCTTTGAGAGAGCTTATGAGATGTCTTGAAAGCCATCATGAAGCCTAGACAGGTCATTGTGCAAGATTAAGAAGCCCCAGCCATGATTGGTGCAGTTAGGGTTTGACTGGGTCAACCCTAGGTCAACTGATAATTTGAACAAGGTTGAGACCTAATCCAAGGGCCATGTGATCATGGATTGACACATTGAGATGTTATAGGGATGATTCCAAGGTTAACTCATCATGATTGAAGAGTTTGAGAAGTTTCAAGCTAGGGTTTCCAGGGCTTGACAGTGTAAAATCCCCTAGTTTGATCCCTATCTTCAAGGAAGTTTAGCTCAAGATGTGATTGTCATCTCATCTTACCCCCAAAATGAATGTTGTAGAGCTTTCTCTTAGCTTTAATTTGAGTACTAGAAGTCCTTGATAGGATTTGTAGAGCTCAAGTTATGACTTTGACAAGTTACAGGTCATCTGAGGTATGTGAATCTGGGGCCTTGAAAGTCACCCAACTTGCACCCAACGTTTGCCCAAGAAGGATGATTCCTATGCACTTTTGGTCAACATGAATGTTGTTCCTCATCTTCTTAGCTTTCTGGAGAGTACTAGAAGTCCTTGATAGGATTTGTAGAACTCAAGTTATGGCTTTGACAAGTCAAGGGAATTTTGGTCATTTGGAGATTACAGGTCATTCAAGCATAAGGCCATAACTCCTATTTCCAAGATTCAAATGGAAAAATCTTCAACATCAAACTTGCTTAAAATGACGTTTTAAGGCTAGTAGGGAGGTCATGAGATGTTGAAAAGGCTTGTAGCAAAAAGTGATAAAAATGACCTAAAATGGAGGCATAAGTTAAATAAGTCAAAGTTGGAAATTGAAATTTCCAAGTTACACATCTAAACCATGGCATATAATAGGTCATTTTGACTCTAAAAGACATTTTAGAAACAATGGTTCAGCCACTTTTTTGAATTGAGGCCTAGATCATGGACTTGCTTTGGAATATGGTTGCTTGCATATTAAGGTTCCAATGCAAAACACAGAAAATACACAAGCTAGTAAAGCATCTTAACACTTCATATATCTCATCTAGGGAGATTTTCAAGTCAGTTACAAGGGCTGCAAGAGGCATAGCATGAGATGGCATGTGAGATGAGATGAAATCATAAACTCATGACATGAGAATTCCAAATTCTCATTGGATGATTCCAGATGGTTCTAGAGAGGTCCAATGCATTCTATATATGGATTAGAACTTGCTCAGATGCAAGGTTGGTGAGAGATTAGAGAGGAGAGTGAGATAGCCATTTCAATTGCTTCCATTGCAAGTTGAAATCAATTTCCACTTTCTGCTTCATTTCCATTGCTTCTTTCTATCCAAACACATTCCATTGATCACACTGAATGTGTGCATACCAAATTGAGGGCAAGATCTTGGAGAATTGAGGAGATAGCTTTTGGATTTTGAAGGTTGCAAGTCACAATCGGGTTTGAGGATTCAGGATTTCTTGGTCAAATCTTTTGCAAACAGAAGCTTTATCATCATTCAAGGATTGATTCTGAAGAGTTTGAGAGCTTGAAGTGAAGGTTTACCCTATCTGGTATTCAAGATTTGACAGGTTAGTAACTTTTCTTCCACACCATAATTTAAGCATAATTAGGTAGAATTGTTAGGTTAGAATGGTTAGAGACCAATAGGAGATGGATTATGGGAAGTTTGAGATCAATTGGTGAAGGTTTCAGTTAGTGACACCATTTTTGTTTGGACCAAGAACACGAGGTATAGTGAGCTATAGCATGAGTTTGGTATCAAGAATTAACCAGTGTGAGGTGGTGATCATTCTGAGGTAATCAATTTCAAGAATGGTGAATTTTGATTTCTGAGCATATTTGGGGGTTTGATTCGTGTTTTAGGTTTGAGGAAGTTTTAATGGATTTTGATACCATGGTTAGATTCAGGGTGAAATTCTGGATGGATTAGGGTTTTGAATTTCAGTTTTTCATGGAGAATTGATGAGGTTCGAATTGGAGAGGATGAGCTTGAAGCTCTGAACTTCCATGGCTGTTCTTCCCTCCAAGTCCCATTCAAATGAAGAAGACAATGCCATGGCCGTTTGATCATGCGTAGACCTTTGACTGAGTGGGGATCGTGTGGCTGAGATTCCATTTCGCGTGTGAAGAGAAGTCTGAAGACATCAATGAAACGCGGCGTTTCATTAAACCTGAGGTTTTGGGCTTAAGTGGATTGCTTGATATCCCCACCCCCTTTCATGGCCCATCTGGATTTTGAACTAGTTTTTGTTACTAACTGCACCGTGTATTTTTCTTTTTCTTTATGGTTTTTGAATTAATTTCTGATTAATAATTGGGCCTGGCGCGCATTGATATCCCCACCCCAATTTTAAGCCCATATGGATATTGTACTGAATATAGTTGCTATCTGCACCAATGTTTTCATATTTTAATTTCTTTTTCTCCATTTTTCTTTAATCTTTGAAAAATCATATTAAATAGAAAAAGGATAATTTTTGTATGGGGATTTTTTCTCCCATTTCATGTTAATGTCTAGAAAATTATGAAATCAGAATATTTGCATTTCATGCAATTTTAATATTTTTTGTGTATTTTCTCTTTTAATAGCATTTTAATTCCTTTTATGTGGATGCATAGATTTGTAGAATTTTGTTTAGCTAGCTCCCTTTGAATTTTTAGGCCATTCTTTTTAGGATAGTTAGATTAGGACTTTAGCTCCCCTCTGGATTTATTCCATATATTTGTGATTAAAGTTTGATTAGTTTTGCTTAGATGACTTTAGGTTGCATAGAATTAGGTCAATCCTTAACATAGGTCCACAATAACACTAGAATTTTGGGTTTCTAGGTCAAGTTAGATGTTGGGACATATGGGGTATTAAGGGTAGGTATATAGGATCCCCTAGAAATTATATTAGATTTTAATATAATAGTATACTATTTTTAATTGATTTTTGTAGTTGATTGTTGTTTGTGTTGCCCTTGTGGGCTTGTATTTTGTTTTGCTTTGCTTTGTTGGCTTGGTGAGCTTGGTTTTGCTTTGAGGAGCATGGAGGAGCATAGTAGAAGACTTGAGAGTTGAAGAAGGAGCTTGAGAGCTTGAAGCCTTGGTTGTTTTGTTGTTTTTTTAGGGTTAGGAATTAAGTAGAGCTTAGACCTAGCTAATTTCTTTCTTAAACATGGATGGTATCTTTCACCTCCATTCTTCCCCATGATTCAAAGTCCTTCCATGGTATTCACATCCTTCCTTTGGAGGGATAAGTGATGGTACCTAGGAAGTAGAACTTTTGAGGGAACCATTCTTTTGATGTTGAACCCTTATAGGTCACCTTTGGTGGTCAATAAGTAGTTTAATGTCCTAGCTTATCCAGTTAAGTGATTTCCTCTGGCTTGAGTATCTTGAGAGATGTTGGGCTTGAGTGTGAAGATGAAGACTTCATTGAAGAGTATGGAAGAGGACGATTCCCTGAGCATTGCCATGGTAGCTGAGGCTTGAAGAGCATGGAGAATAAGTTGATACTTGAAGACCCAATGAAGATCCAGTATAGACTGAATGAAGAGCTGAGGCATGAGCAAAGACTGAAGGATGAAGTTGACACTTCCAAGTGATTGAAGACTCCTATGAGAAGCTGAAGCTTGCAGGAAGAGGAGACCAAGTTGAGACTGATAAAGCAAAGAGAGCTTGAAAGCTTGAAGACTTATAAAGAGGATTCAAATGAGATTGAGTGTAGAGCTGAAGCTTGAAGGACAAAGGATAAGTTGATACTTACTTTGATACAATGAGATCCTGAAGGAATCAAGTTGATACTTGTGGTTAAGAGTGAAGCCTGAAGGTGGAGCTGCTTAAGGAGCTGAAGCTTGGAGAAGAGAATAAGTTGAAACTTATGTTGAAGGGTTGAAACCTGGAGAAGCAAATTGATATTTGTCAAGAGTGATTGAGGTCTGAAGACTGAGTTGCTGTTGGAAGAGCTGAGGCTTGGGGTTGAGAGAGGAGTTGATCTGCTTTCTTTTCTGTATTGATGTGCCTTGTTTGACTTGCTTGATGCATTAGAATAAGTTCATATCTAGACTAGATTTAATCTAGGAGCATGATTGCACTAGAGGTTGAGTTGCTCCCTCTGCTTGTATTGTTACTGTGTGGCTTTGCTTGCGGGTATTCGGTAGAGCCCTGCTCCCTTGCCCATATGGCTTGTTTTTCTTGATAGCATGATTTTATTTTATCTGTATGATTGCAGTTTACTGTGTTTTGCTTGATAGCATGATTTTATTTCATCTGTATGATTGCAGTTTACTGTTTTTTCTTGATAGCATGTTGTTGTTATTTCTTCAGTATGATTACTGTTATTCATTCTGGCTTGAGGTTGAGATGAGCTTGTGGAGGCTGATGCCCCACACACGTTTCCTCCCTCACTTACATTGCATGCATTTTACAGTCGTTTACTGTTTACTGTTTAAGCTGATGCTTTATCTGTTCCTGTGTATCATTGACATGATCCCTTAGGACTCTCATTTCCTTTGATAAGGAAAAGATGATAGAACTTTAGGTTGAAACCTATGCATGACAACTTCTAGGAGTTCCCTGTTTCAAACCTCAACCATAGGATGAATCCTAGGCATGATAACAGTAGGACTTGATAGTCTCCCCATAGTTGAGCCTGTTCTCTTCTCATCTCAAAACAACTTAAGATACAGTAATCATGAATGATTTCTTTCGTACGTTACGAGCCTTAAGCTATCTGAGAAAGGATTGTTGGAGAGTTTCTTTTCAACAGTCTGGATGTTTAGTATGGCACCCTTTGGGTGACATGCGCCGCATTCACTCTCAGGTCATAGTCTTTAGTGCGATTGAAATTGCAAACACAATAAAAAACACTTCTTCCATAAAAGACAGAAAATAATGCATAGTGTCCCGAACTACGTAAGCTCTGATCTCTCATACTTGTTGAGAGTACGTAGGCACAATACTGATGTATTGGCGAGCTACCTTCCCCATATCCCGTCGTAGGTCGAACTACGTTGACTCTGATTTCTCATTCTCTGATGAGAATACGTAGGCATAAAGCGCGACGCTTTGCCGAGTCATTTTCTTTTCCGTTTAAGCCAGCCTTGATAGGTAGATAGATAAACCAACTCGTCCAGTAAACACAACAAGCGTGGATCCCGTCGAGTACGATGGACGTGAGGGGTGCTAATACCTTCCCCTTGCGTAACCGACTCTCGAACCCAGACAACGGTTGCGACGACCTTGTCTTACCCTTTTTCGTTAGGTTTTTCCGATCGTTTCCTTTCCCGCTCCGAGGGATAAATAACGAAAGGTGGCGACTCTTCTGTTTTGCCGGCACCTTATTTTCGCGTAAGCGACAAGGTGGTTTTGGTACAGACTTAATATTAGAATCATTTATAACAATATTTGCAGAAGATACAGAAGATTTAGTACCTTTTATTTTGATCCTCTTGGTAGGTACAGAAGCAACATCTTCAGATTCTTTTCTCTTCAAGAGCTTCTTTGGCTTCTCAGCAATCTTGACCTTCTTCTGAGCAGGTTCAGAGTCTGCTACTGGCTGAGTCCTTTTCCTCTGGAGTTGTGCTTCTTCTTCTTCTTCTACATCTGGTAGGGGTTGTCTTGCTAGCTGAATCACATTTGCAGGAACAGGCTTGCCTTCCTTCTTACATTCATCAATGTACATGACCACAATGTGTCTGGGCTCTTCAGCAAAGAACAATGGAAAGTCATCTACAGGAACCCTCTTCTTACTCAATTCAGACACATTCAGCTTCTTAGGAGCTGTTGTGAGTTCATCAACAATTTTGAGTCTCTGAAGACTTTTAGCATTCAGAGGCTTTCCCATTATAAATTCTAATTCCTCTGTAACTCCAGCAGCGTACAGAGCAGTGACCAAACCATTCTCAGTAAGAAGATCTGAGATCAACCTTCCAAAGGGGATCCATGTTCTGATCTTCTGTCCTTTCTCTTTCACATACTCTCTAGATGCATTTATATGGTTCCACAAATGCATAAAAAGAATGTATGGAAGATCTACCTTGGTGCTCTGACTAAGGCAATACATGAAATAGAGTTGTTCATTATTGACATAGTCTGGAGAATTAGTTGACTTCCTATGGTGGATGCGTCCCATGAAGATCTTGGCCCAGATCTTGTAGTCAGGCTTCAGATCCTTGAATTTATTAGAAGCTTGACCAGCAGTCATCACTTCTTCATATACCTCATCCATGTCCACACGCCCAGCTGGAAAGTGGGAAACACCATCTGTTTCTTCATATCCAATTAACTTTCTTATCAGATCCTCTGTGATAATGATTTCTTTTCCCAGTACAGAAGATAAGATGAACTTGGGGTAAACTGAGGCATGGATCCAGAATTCTTTCACAAGGAGAGGGTAAACTGGTCCAAAAAGTCTATCAAAGTACTTAACCCATCCTTGAGCTCCAATGATAGAACGAAATTCAAAACCATTTTCTGCAAGAGAGTCAAATTCTACCATGGATTCACACAAGACCTCCAACTTCTCAACAGGGGTTAAAAGAGTTCTTTTGGGAGGAGAGTAAGGAGCAACACCCATGTTTGCAGAAGTTACTGCAGCCATTGAAGATTGGAATTGAGCAGCTGTTGATGATGAAGTTGCCATTGAATAATGCTTTGTCAAAGGCTTAGGTTTAGGGTTTTTATGCAGAGAAAAGAGGAGATGAAAACGCATATAATTTTCTGAGAGTGTGAAAAGTGTGAAAGTGAAGATAAGTCATGTATTTATACTAAAACACTTAGGCATACCATCAGTCAGAATTTTTGCACGTTTTGACAAGCATTAAATGAAAAGAATAATAATCATTTCAAACATTAATTGCTTCTGACAATTTGGGGGGAAAATCAAGATTTTCACTATTCAAACTTCACCTCAAACGTCTCTTCAGTAATGTACACGCCACCTCTTCAGATTTGGTGTGACACGTGTTTGCTTGCATGTGTTCTGAATTCTTTTGAGAAATGAAACGTTAACCAACGTTCAGATCTTCTAAGGATTGTTAGTTCAGAGTTTCACAAAAAAATATTAAGCAGAATAAATAAGCAATTAGAAGAAATACTTCAGAGCATTAGGCATTTTTGCATCTGTAAAAATTTGCTTCTGACAAATATCATTCTGGACAAAAATCCATACCAATATTTTTCAGAATAAATTTGAATCTATCTTCAACAAGGGGTTTTGTAAAAATATCTGCCCATTGATGATCTGTATCAACAAAGGCTAAATTTATGACTCCCTTCTGAACATAGTCTCTGATGAAATGATGCTTAATTTCTATATGTTTTGCCTTAGAATGTAAAATGGGATTCTTGGACAAACATATAGCAGAAGTATTATCACAAAAGATAGAAATGTTACTTTCAAAAATTTGATAATCTTCTAGTTGACTCTTCATCCAGAGCATCTGCGTGCTACATCCAACAGCAGCAATGTATTCTGCCTCTGTGGTTGAAAGTGCAATTGTGGGTTGCTTCTTGCTGTACCAGGAGATTAGATTTCTTCTTAGAAATTGACAACTTCCAGAAGTACTTTTTCTTTCCACTCTGTCTCCAACGTAGTCAGCATCACAGAATCCAACTAATTTGAAATCATCAGATTTTCTGTAACACAAACCCACATTAGAAGTACCTTTCAGATACCTTAGAATCCTCTTGACAGCTGTCAAGTGTGATTCTCTAGGATCTGATTGGAATCTAGCACACAGGCAAACACTGAACAATATGTCAGGTCTAGAAGCAGTAAGATAAAGAAGAGAGCCAATCATACCTCTGTAGAGCTTCTGGTCTACTTTCTTACTTACCTCTTCCTTGCCAAGTGAGCTAGTAGGATGCATGGGAGTCTTTGCCAGCTTACTATCATACATGTTAAATTTCTTCAGAAGTTCTTTAACATATTTTGTCTGATGTATGTAAGTGCACTCTGGAGTTTGATTAACTTGGATTCCTAGAAAGAATATGAGTTCTCCCATCATGCTCATTTCAAATTCTGCTTGCATACATGTAGCAAACTCCTTTCCAAGCATAATATTTGTTGATCCAAAAATAATATCATCTACATAAATTTGGCAAATTAGAATATCTTTCTTAATTGATTTACAAAAGAGTGTTGTATCCACTTTGCCTCTGATGAAATTTTTCTCCAGAAGAAAATTGCTAAATCTCTCATACCAAGCTCTGGGAGCTTGTTTTAAACCATATAGAGATTTCTTTAGTTTGAAAACATGATCTGGAAATTTTTCATTTTCAAAACCAGGAGGTTGGTGGACATAAACTTCTTCTTCTATAATACCATTAAGAAAAGCACTTTTAACATCCATCTGATACAGAGTGATGTTATTTTGTGCAGCAAATGAAATAAGAAGACGTATAGATTCTAACCTTGCCACTGGAGCATATGTCTCAGTGTAATCAATACCTTCTTGTTGATTGTACCCTTGAGCAACCAGCCTTGCCTTATTCCTTTCAACTACTCCTTTCTCATTTAGTTTATTTCTGAAGACCCATTTTGTACCAATTATATTGAATCCTTGAGGTCTTTAAACTAGATCCCATACATCATTTCTGGTGAATTGATTTAGCTCTTCTTGCATGGAAATAATCCAATCATTGTCTTGCAGAGCTTCATCTACAGAAGATGGTTCAATTTCTGACACCAGTCCAAATAGTGATGCTTCAGATGATCTTAGAAAGGATCTTGTTCTGATGGGATCATCTTTCTTTCCAATAATAACATCCTCTGGATGAGAAGCTTTAATTATGGATGATGATCCTCTAATAGTTGATTCTTCAGAAATGTTTAGATTATTCATCTGAGAAGTTAAAGGAGTAGCATCTGGCGTTGCTTCTGGTTCCTTCACTTGAATTTTGTCTGCTTCTAGAACTTCAGAGTCAATGAAGACTACTTCCCTATCTGCAGAGTTATCAGACTGCTTTGGCTTTTCAGAGCCAAGCTTATCATCAAATCTGACATGAATGGATTCTTCCACAATCTGTGTCTTAGTGTTGTATACTCTGTAGCCTTTAGAGCGTTCAGAATATCCAAGCATGAAACACTTCTGTGCTTTGGAATCAAACTTGTTCAGATTTTCCTTAGAGTTTAACATATAGCAAATACATCCAAAAGGATGAAAATATGAAATGTTGGGATTTTTGTTCTTCCATAGTTCATAAGGAGTCTTCTTCGGAAGAGGTTTTACAGACACTCTGTTCTGAATGTAACAGGCTGTGTTGATTGCTTCTACCCAAAAGTGTTTTGCCAGATTTGTCTCATTGATCATGGTTCTGGCCATTTCTTGCAGAGTTCTGTTTTTCCTCTCTACAACCCCATTTTGTTGTGGAGTTCTAGGACAGGAAAAATCATGAGCAATGCCATTTTCAGAAAAAAAAATTTCAAAATATTTATTTTCAAATTCACCACCATGATCACTTCTGACTTTTATAATTTTGAAATCCTTTTCATTCTGGACTTGCTTGCAGAAGTCAAAGAACACAGAATGTGACTCATCCTTGTGTTTTAAGAACTTTACCCATGTCCATCTACTATAGTCATCAACAATGACTAATCCATACTTCTTGCCTCTGATGGATGCAGTTTCCACTGGTCCAAATAGATCAATATGAAGTAGTTCTAGTGGTTTGGAAGTAGAAACAACATTTTTTGATTTAAAAGATGTTTTTGAAAACTTCCCTTTTTGGCATGCTTCACAAAGAGCATCTGAAGTGAACTTCAGATTAGGGAGTCCTCTGACAAGATTAAGTTTATTAATCTGAGATATACGTCTCATATTAATATGGCCCAATCTTCTGTGCCAGACCCATTGCTCTTCATTAACAGACAAGAGGCATTTAACATTTTGAACTTTAAGTTCTGAAAGATTTATTTTATAAATGTTGTTTTTCCTCTTACCACTAAATAGGATAGAGCCATCCTTTTGACTAATAGCTTTACAACATTTTTGATTAAAGGTGATATCATAACCATTGTTGCTTAATTGACTTATGGACAATAAGTTATGCTTTAACCCTTCAACAAGTAAAACATTAGTAATAGAGGGAAGTTTACCATTTCCAATAGTGCCAGATCCAATGATCTTGCCATTCTGCTTCCCTCCAAACTTCACATCACCTCTAGATCTAAGTTTCAGGCTTTGGAACATAGACTTTTCTCCTGTCATGTGTCGTGAGCATCCAGAGTCCAGGTACCATGATTGGCGTCCTGACCTTGCTGCTAAGAACATCTGCAACAGGAATTATTTTGCTTTTAGGTACCCAGATCTACTTGGGTCCTTTGGGGTTAGTTGGTTTGTAGGTTTGTCTAAACTTCTGTTTTTCAACATAATGTTTATTCTGACTTGCCTTGGGTTTAAACACATAAGTATTCTTCTCAGAGCTTGTGTGTTTAATGTCATTTAAGTGACCAAATTTAAATTGAGAATACAGAGGTGTCTTCTTGATGAAAAGTTTGTCAACAGATTTTGAATTACTTCCAGATGAAGATTCATATCCAATACCTCTTCTGTTGTTCCCACTAACACCATAGATCATAGAAGCCATCTTGCTTCTGTCTATGCTCTTAGTAAGGAATCTCTGAAAGCTAGAGTCATATTTTTCTAAGATGTTTTCACATGACTTAGTATCAGATTCAGATTCTTGTTGAGTTATTTCAAAGTCATTTTTGATTTTCAGATTAATTTCTTTTTGCTCAACAAGTTCTGTCTTCAGAAGATCAATCTCAGATTCAAGATTGCTTTTCAGCTTCTTGTATTTGATTTTGATATTGTTATAACTTTTAAGAACTTCTGTTAAAACTTTTATAAGTTCTTCTTTGGTAAGTTTAGCCATTACCTCTTCAGCGTCATCATCAGATTCAGAATCTGATTCATATCCCGAGGTTCCTTCCTCCTGATCTTCTGTGCTGGCCATCAATGCAACATTAGCACATTCTTCTTCTAATTCAGAAGATGATTCAGATTCATCTGAGTCATCCCATGTTGCCATCAGAACCTTATTCTTTTTGTTAAACTTCTTCTTGGGTTTTTCTTTTTGAAGTTTGGGGCAATCATTCTTGTAATGCCCAGGTTCTTTGCACTCATAGCATACAACTTCTTTCTTGCCAGATCTTCTGTGCCCAGAAGATTCCTTTCTATGATCAGATCTTCTGAAGTTGTTGAACTTCTTTCTCTTGTGCTTCCAGAGTCTGTTGATCCTTCTGGACAGCATGGATAATTCATCTTCTTCTTCAAAAGAAGATTCTTCAGAGCTTTCTTCAATAACCTGCAAAGCTTTAGCAGATTTGTTAGATTTTAAGGCAACAGATTTACCTTTTTCTTTCTTCTGAGGTTCATCTTCCTCAAGCTCAATTTCATGGCTCCTCAGTGAGCTGATGAGTTCTTCTAAAGAGATCTTGTTCAGATCTTTAGCCATCTTCAAGGCAGTCACCATTGGTCTCCATCTGGTAGGTAGACTTCTGATGATTTTCTTTACATGATCTGATGTAGAGTATCCCTTGTCCAGAACCTTTAGCCCAGCTGTGAGGATCTGAAATCTGGAGAACATGGCTTCAACAGATTCAGAGTCCTCCATCTTGAAGGCCTCATACTTCTGAATCAGAGCCAGAGCTTTTGTCTCCTTGACTTGAGAGTTTCCCTCATGAGTCACTTTTAAGGATTCAAACATATCAAAAGCAGTTTCCCTGTTTGTAATTTTTTCATACTCAGTATGAGAAATTGCATTCAATAATATAGTTCTGGCCTTGTGATGATTTCTAAAATCTTTCTTCTGAGCATCTGTCATAGATTTTCTGTCTATCTTCTTGCCATTCCCATCTGTGGTATGGACATATCCATCTATGACTAGATCCCATAGATCAGCATCATATCCTAAGAAAAAACTCTCAATTTTGTCTTTCCAGTAATCAAATTTCTCCCCATCAAACTAGGGGGTTTGGTGCTGATCCTGTCCCTTTCTTCATATTTATTGTTAATGTTGGATATTGTATTATCAGCCATTGTAACAAATAAATATATATCAGAGTATTTCTCTCTGGATCTTTACTGTCACTGTTAAGTGGTAGCACACACAGAACCGGAGCTCTGATGCCAACTGAAGGTGAGATAATACTTAGAAGGGGGGTTGAATATGTATGAAAGATTAAAACTTAGAATTAAAACACAATTATTTTTATCCTGGTTCGTTGAACTCAACTACTCCACTCCACCCTTTCTAGAGTGATTTGCCTTTCTCAACAAGGACTTAATCCACTATTTAATCAAACAGATTACAATAGTAACACCTAAGAACAACTGTTCTTAGTCTTCTCAAGAGCTACTGATTCCAACTGAATCCTCTTAAGGAAATCCTTTACAATCAATGTAAATCTAAAACAAGAGTATGAATGCTTCTAAAAAGCTTTTATCACAACAATGATATTTATCTTAAGATTAAGTATAAATAATTCTAAGAATGAATATGAAAGTATGAGAGCTTGAATGTTATAATTTCTTTTCAGCAAAATGTCTAACTGAAGAATTTGGTGGAGTCTTCCTTTTATAGGCAGCTGATCCAAGGAGAGCTGAGCGTTGAGAAGAGTGTCCCAAAAAGGTCTGAGCCTTTTTGTCTTCACATCAAGTGACCTTTCCTAGAAATAGAAAGCACAGAAAAATCCTTTTTGTCTGTGTTCTTGTGTCTAGCACAAATGAGGAAAGAGACGTTTGATTTACTCCAACGGATATAATCTTTGAATATTTCTTCTTCAGTTTTCAGCAAGTTCATCAGAATCTGATTGGGTCAGAGTCTTCTAATGATGTTCAGAACTTTGCTGTATCAGAGTCTTCTGCAGCATGTGTGCTTTCAGCGTGTTATTCATCAGAGCATATTTGATACAGAACTTCAGTACTGGCAGCTTTAGTACTTTCAGAAACTTCTGTAGAAACTATGCTTTGAAAAACTCTTCATACAATATTCTTCTTTGCTTCATATGCTTCTGCTTGCTTCAGATTCTTCTGGAGCTTCTGCTTCAGAATCTTCTGGAGCTTCTTGCTTCAGATCCTTCTGGAGGCTACGCTCAGGATCTTCTGTTAGCAGCAATCAGAATCTTCTAATGAGTGCATCTGGCGCTTCAGAGTCAAGTTAATTTCTTGTATACAATATAAATTTGCTTCTGGAGTGTTAATTTCATTACAATCTGCAGTAAAACTCTCAAGCAAATTTTAGAGTATATAATTCTTAAATACAAAATTTCCCAATAGTTATCATCAAAACAAAGAGATATTATTAAGAACCAATCTGTGTTCTAATAAAACACTCTTCAATCTTGCATCTTTTGGAGCCAGCCTTCAATTCACCACCCCTAGTTTCTTTGACCATGTTGCTCACTCTAGACTCAGCATCACGTCTAAGAGATACCTCTTCAGCAATCTTAGCATCCTTAGCGTTGAGCTACTCCTCTAATTGGGAAATCTGAAGCTTCAACTCATCTTCACGCTCCTTCCGTTTGGTAAGCGTTGTATTCCACAAAAGTTCCCATTTGGAAAGTCGAGAATAAGCCTTATTCAGAAGCTCTTTCTTAGTAGCAAGTACACTACTGACACCATTCAGGGCTACTCCTACCTTCTCTCTCTTGCTGGTCTCTTCAGTCAAGTCTGAACCAAACCTATTAATCATCTCAGTCTGCTTCTTCAAAGTGAAGGTTGCCTCATTCTTATCATGCCGAAGCTGGAAAATCTCTTTCTCTAGATCTTCATTCACTCTTTGCAATTCTTCCTTTTCAGCCAGCAGCTTGTTATACTTCTCAATCTCTACTGAAGTAGGTTCCTCAATAACCGAAAGATAAAAAAGCTCTACGGCAGGATACGACATCAAAGAAGTCCTAACTCTCTCATGGATCCAGAGCCGATAAGGATTGTAAGCTCGACTGTCACCCTTTCCAAGCAATGTCTTTCCTCTTCTGTGAATATTACCCCAAGCATGCCTCAATCTGACCAAAACATCTCCGTCTAATAAACCCGTGAGATACAGAGATTCCGGTATCTCGTCTTCAACCGGAGAGTCCTTCAGAGCATAGCCAAACTGTCTCACAAGCAGAGAAGGGTTATAGTTAATACAACCTTTCCGTCCAATCAAAGGAACGTTCGGAAAGCCACTGCAACTATATATAATATTCACTCCGAGCATGTTTCGATCAAACCAAACAATGTTCTCAGCACACAATCCCATCAATCTGGAAGACCAATCTAAAGTATCAACAGTGTCAACAAAAGGTCCCTTCCTAGGAAGATGTCCCTGAAACCACCTGGATAGCAGAGGTACATAGCAAGAAACATTCTTTCCGTGATGCTTCTCATTCTTATAGTGAACAGAATGATAAACGTCACCCAAGAGAGTAGGCACCGGATTCTTCGAGACAAGAATAAAGAAAGCATCTGAGTCAACAAAATCAGGCAAATTTGGGAACAATACAATCCCATAAACGCAAACAGCCAGAATAGCGTTGAAGACAATCCAACATCCATCCTTCGCACACTGCGTAGCCTTCTCAACCAAGCAAGAAAGATGAAAACCATAAGCTCCATTCAGCTTGACCAAACCTCCGGGGAACTCAGAAGCATCTAAACTGACAATCTCAGCAATCTTAGCCAACTCAGGCTCAGTATCCTCGTGAACAAAAGGCATATGATCTAACACAGGAACTCCCAGCATATCAGAATACTCCTCCAAAGTAGGAGCCAGAATAAAATCAGGGAATAAGAAACATCTCAACTGAGGCTCGTAAAACTGCATCAAGGTATACAATTCAGTCATCTCAAACATAGAAGGTCTGCACAACAAACTGAGCAGCTTCCCATAAGACTCTCTGAACTCATCCCTCACTCTCTGATCTGCTAAAGAAACCAACCTCAATAAGGAACTGATATCTGGAGAAGGCAACCTGTAAGCAACTGTTCTCTTCATGGACTCCATGTCTGGCAAGAAGAACACTAGAATCTGAGGGGCAAAAGCACACCTGTAACATAAATACACGTCAATAAAATGCAAACATGAAAATGCAGATGCATATGCAACAGGGGGTCAAGTGCAATAATGAAGAACTGTGTTGTGCTGTACTGCAGCTTGATAACCATCAGATCTTCTCCTCAAACCAAACCAACCACAAAAGAACCCTCACAACCAATTCTCACTGACAGAGACAAACCAGGTGTTCTGAGGCCAGAATTTTTCTGCAAAAAGACCCACCTACCCCTCACAGGTATGTACTTAACTCGCAGACGAGGTGTGGCATCCTATGCGGTCATCAACGTCACAGACTTTCAAGAGTGATGATACGATACCCAGAAGGTGTGGCATCATCATTCCTTGAAGAGGCCTCACTTAGCCGAATCCCAAATGATAGGTTCCCAGAGTCGACAACCCTCAAATCCAACAACCTGTCGAGCCAAAAGGGCCAGGCAAGATGCCATCAAAGAGAATCTCGTCTGAGCGTAAATTTCGTAGCTAGCTGGTGCGAGCAAAGCAAGCAGGCTAACCACTACTCTCTACTTCTAAGTCTATGTGCACTCAAGCCCAGGTCCGGCTTATCTCTCAAACTAACCCTCTACCCACAGCATAATAACAATAATATACAGTACTGAAAGTAAAGACAGAAAGATAAATACATACGAAACCCCAGACGGGAAAACAAGCGCTAGGATTGACTCGCATAGGGAACCACTGCAGTCCCCAGCAGAGTCGCCAGCTGTCGCTACAGCGAAAATCGGCGCCGACCATGACAGAAGAGTCGCCACCGTGCGTTATTTATCCCACCAGAGGGAAAGGAAACGCTCAAAGTAAACCTGACGCAAAGAGGGAAAGGAATGGTCATCGCAACCAAATCCTGGATTCGGGAGTCGGTTACGCAAGGGGAAGGTATTAGCACCCCTCACGTCCGTCGTACTCGACGGGATCCACGCTTGTTTTCTGTCTAAGGGTATGTTATTCTATCTACTCTAAAGGTCTGGGTTATAAAGAAAAGAAAATGACTCAGCAAAGTATCGCACTTTATGCCTACGTACTCCCGTCTGCAACGAGAAATCAGAGTCAACGTAGTTCGCCTAACTACGGGTTAAAGGGGGAAGGTTGCTCGCCAAGATATCGCATCTTGTGCCTACGTACTTTCATACGGCATGAAATATCTGAGCAAACATAGTTCGGGCTACGGAAGACACAAGCTTGTCTGACAGTTTTTTATCTCCTTAAGAAAGGGTTTTCCAGATTAAAGGTCCATGAGGACAAAAACAGAGTTTGAATGTTTGTTTGAGTTTTTTACGAAAGAAATATTTTTTGGGATGTTTACAATCTCAATCGCACTAGAGACTATGACCCAGGAGTGAACGCTTCGTATGTCACCCAAAGGGTACCACACTAACATCCAGATTACTGGAGAGAGACCCTCCACCAACCTTTTCCCAGATAGCTTAAGGCTCGTAACGTACGACTTCAATTAACCTTATTACTGTGTTTTTGCATTGTTTTGAGATGAGAAGAGAAAGACACCCTAAAACTATGGTTGAAAAGGGAATCTACCTACAGTTATCATGCATGGGTCAAAACCTAATGTCTGTCATAATTCCCTCTTGCACAGAGGAAATCAGAGATCCTAGGGGAAAACGGCAAAAGAAAACAAGCAGTAAACAGTGAACAGTAAAATGCATGTTATGCAACAGTATAAGAGAGGCAAGGGAGAGAAAAATAGGCAAGAGGAGACAAGCTCCACCTCAAACCTAGAGGTAATCAACACGAGCAAACAGACAATACAGAGAAAACAGCCCAAGCAGCAACAACAAACTCCTACAGCAGACAGCAACAACAAGCTCTAAACAGCACAGTTGAAATGATAGCAAAGTTGACAGCAAGACTTCATCTTCAAGCTAGCTTCTATCTTCAAGCTTCTTCAACTTCATCTTCAAGCTCTAGAAAGCAAACTCCACGCAGAGGAACAATCACCAAGATCAAGGTTGCAATGTTGAGAACCCAATGAAAACCAAAGGAAATCATCAAGCACCAACATTGAAATGGAAAGGTATCCTCAAAGTTCTACTCAACTATGGGCATACCACACATCCCTCCAAAGGAGAGATGGAGTTTCCCTAGGAGAACTTCATGTCATTGGATGGAATAGAAGCACACAATGCATTCTATGTTTGATGAAGAAATCAAAACTAGCTCTAATGGCTCTTCCTAAAACCCTAATTTCCTAAGCTCCTAAAACAACTCCTAAAAGAAAAGGAAACTTCAACTCCAAGCTCCAATCTTCAAGCCATAGCAGCTATACCAAGTCCAGAAGACCTCTTAAAAACGAAACCAAGCAAATCCAACTCCAAAGTCACCAACAAGACCAAGCAAGCAAAGGCACATAAAATAGAACACCACGAGCACAAGCAACTTGCAAAATACAACTAAAATAGAAAACAAAGTTGTAAAATTATAATAAAATTCCTAGGGGAACATACATTTTTGAACAACCTAGAGTTAAAATATTAAAGCCTAATTCAACTTCTAAGTCACCTAAATAATTTCTAGAATGAAAGGTATCAAGGTAATCCACAAGTTTGGGAAGGCTCTAATCTCAACACCTAAAACAGAACCTAAATTTGTTCTAAAATTACAACAAAAATCCTAAGGGAACATGAATATCTACCCTAACACATACTAAAAAATCAAAGCCAAATTCATCACCAATTAGAAGAACAAAATTCAACAAAACAGATGGTCAATTTTGCAAATATTAAAGAATTAAACAAAATGAGAAAAATCAAATTAAATAAAAAAATGCATGAAAATGCATTTTATTGATTTCAGAAAATCACAAATTCTCTCAAGATCATGGAGGTATTTTTAAAATAATTTTTGGATCAAGAATGAATTTATTATGATTTTTTGAATCAATAAAGCATTTAAAATAAACAAAAATGAATAAAAGAAAATAAAACTCTGAAATAAAACAAGAGCCACAAGATGAGGAGACTGGTCCACTGATCCAAGCGCTGAGAGCATGCCACCTCAATAAATGAAACGCCTGCGTTTTGAATTAAAAATTCCACTTCTCAGATTAAAACGCAGCCAATGGATCTGGTGGAAAGTCTTTGGTCAAAGGCAGATCCAATGGTCCAGAGATCATCTTCTCCAAAACTCAGACTGGTCTGAGTGAGATTCAGGGCGGTGGCCGGAGAAGACTCTGGTCGTCTTCTCCGGTGAGCAGGTGGTCAAACATCACCAATCCTTACATCAAAATCTCTCCAGAATTTCAACAGGAATTCAAATCTCCTACTCAAATATGCTAACTCTCCATAGATTTTAAAACACGAAGCAATGTTCAGAAATAGCATCCAGATCAAACATCACCAATTTCACAATTAAGATCATAGAAATCATCCTTATGCTACACTGATCATCCTGATCTATCCAAATCATGTTATAGCCTTAAGATCAGATCTACTCGAATCAAAACAGAAATGGCACCTCATGATCAAACATCACCAATTGCTTCCAAATTGATCCTAAAACGATCTACATCTTGCCTAGATCCTAACCACAAGTTCAAATCTAACTACATCATGCTAATTCATGTGGAAAATTGAAAGTTACTAACCTGTTGTAGATCTAGTAACAGAGGTGCTTAGAGCTTGATTCAATCTTCAAAACTCTCCAGATACGTTCAATGATGCAAGAGAAAGATGTTGTAAGCTTCAATTTGCTCTGAATCAGCCTAGAACTCAAAACACGATTTCACTTGCTCCTCTTGAAAACTCAACTACAACTTCAGTGTTCTTCACGAAATGAATGCCAAAAAAACTCTGAATTCACTGCAATGAATATATAGAATGTTTTTATGGGCTTTTGAAGTGTGTTTGAAGCCCAATCCATCAATTTGCAAATTCTGATTTTTCTCTTGAAGTTGCACATGACAGTCACGATTTTGCCATGGAAACTGTTCTAGAATCTTCCCTTTCAACTACAAATCCCCTTGTGAGTGTATTTAGACCAAAAGGAGCACTTGAATTGCATTGGTAAGGATTTTGGATATGTGACTTGCAAATGAAGAAATCAAATGACAACTCATGAAACTTGGCCTAAACTCAAAATTCTGGTAGTTCCATTGTGTCCAAAATTCAATTTCCATTCAAAAAATGTGGTCACTTGACATGTTTTGGTCCTATAACTCAAAATTGGCATTTTCCCTCCTTAATCCATTTGAAAATTTCCCTTTTTGAAACCATTTCAAACCAAATCTTGCTATGAGATCAATCAATCCATCATTACCTCTTGGCTAACCTAAAAACCCCATTTTGAACAACTTTAATGTTGAAAAAAATTGCATTTGACAAGTGCAAGTTGGAGATTTTGGCCTATGATTGAAAATGACCTATAATCTCACTTTCCCAAAATACCCCTGACTTGTAAACCTCATAACTTGAGTTCTACAAATCAGATGGAAGACTTCTAGTACAATTTAGAAAGCTAAGATCATGAGGAACAACTTTCATGTTGGCCAAAAGTTTAGGTGAAACCTCCTTCTAGGTCAAAAATAGCTTTGAAGTCAGATGATTTTCACAGACAAATTTCAGAGGCATCTGAGGACTTGTAACTTGTCTGGACCATAACTTGAGTTCTATAAATCCCCTTGAGGATTTCTAGTACTCAAATTAAAGGTATTGAGATGATATACAAGTTTCATGTTTTCCAAAGATCCATTTGAAACTTTTATCGTGACTTGTGTGGCCTTGAAGTTAGGCACTAAACAGGGAATTTTACACTGAAACCCTAATTTACCAACTTCCCACACTCTTGAATCTTCTTGATTTGATCTTGGAACAACACCACAAGTGTCTTAACATGTCATTCCATGAACTCCATGACCTAAAAGTAGGCTTTGATACCCTTCAATTGCACAGTTGACCTAGGATTAACCCAGATGAAACCCTAATTGCTTGCACCTCATTTGTGGCTCTTGCAATTGACACAAGGACTTGATTAAACTCTCCCATGGCCCTCTAGGCATTCTATGAGCTCCATACACATCCTCTTCTCACATTCATCACTTCACAACCCTCTGAGGGTCTTCAATTGATCCTCAAGTTAGGAGAAGATTCACACTCAAACATCTAAACCCTTAGGCACTCAAACCACCTTCTGATGACTTTGACCACTCCTCAATCTTGAATGAGACCTCTTGATAGGCTTCTCTTGAGAAGAAACACACTTGATCCCCTGCTATATGAATGTTACCATGATATGCAAATGATATAACTATGCAGATGATAATGCAATGAAACATAAACCAGGTAAGAAAAGGTTGAGCAAATTTTGGGGTGCAACAACAATTCAGCAGTCTGTGGCGCATATGCTTCAGCTGAATTCTTGTAGAAGCCTTCATGATCATCATAGTGAACCGGTGGTGGAATCGTGGTACCATGAGGATGAGTTGTACCGACTGGGGGATGGACTGTGTTGATAGGTGCAGCACCTGCAGAAGTAGGAATTGCCCCAACAGGAGTTGGGATGGCATCGGTAGGAGTTGGAACTGGAACTGCGCCATTTGTGTTAGGAACTGCACCAGCCAAAGTCTGGTTAGTGTTCCTCTCTGCTGTTTGCCTTATCTCTTCTTGACTCTTGGCCATGTTCTGAATCACCTCCATGAGTTGATTCATCTGCGTCTTCATACCTAGCATCTCGTTCCTCAAAGTGGCCTGGTCTTGTTCTAGCTGATCCATGACTCTTTTCTAATTATTCCTTGTGTTGTACTGATGTCGAGAAGTCAGCTTGCTTTACTCTCTATCTCTCTGAAAGGGTAAGCAGCGTGTAAGGTCGGGTTGTAGGGAATGCAAAAAGAATGATGCACAAACGTATGCAATGTTCAAGAGACTTTCGAGGCTTATGATTATCACTGGTATTATAGAACTGTGACTAAATAATAAAGAAATGCACAATTTAGACCGAAGAGCAAACTTTCATTAATTTGACAGAAAATTCAATATAAATGATTGCTGAATAAGCTGAAACTAACAATTCATGCTACAAGAAAATACTGAATAACTAAAACTCTTTCTTTTGTAGACGTTCTTCAAGCTTTTTTGTCTCGAACATGAATCTTCTAACCATTTGGTCGCAGAGCTGGATAAAGTGGTGATTAGAAGGAGGGATATCATTTCCTTCCAAGTCTTGAATTATGCTTTCCAACCTCCATGGGATATCACGGATCATAAGGTTGCAATGCTCCACCAGATTGTTATACCTAGTGCGACACATGTCTAGAGTCGACTAGTAGTAACAAATAGAATCCACATGGATGTCCAACAATTCATTTGAGCTGAGCCTCCTTTTTAAGCCACTGTGCACTATCCCTTTGCAAGGCGTCGAAACGATTCCTCCACAGGGTAGCTGTTTCTCGGGCGGTCTCCAATTCCAAACATTTGTTGTTCCACATGTCAGGAGTGACATATGAAGCCCTTAATTCTTCCTCCTTGAGTTGTCGCTCGTCTTCCACTAGGGTCAAGGCATTTCTTAGTTGCTTTTCAAGATCCTCAATATCAGCCTCAAGATTCTCTCTTGTCTCCTTCTTCTCAATAGAAGCTAGTTCAAAGAAATTCCATGCTCTATCACAAGAAGCCTTAGTTTCTTTTAGACGTTGTCGGAGAGTTGTTAATGATGTATCAGCCCCTTCGAAAACCTGCTGGTACTTCATTCTCAGGTCTGTTTCTAACTTCAATTTCTTGCTATTCTCAGCCGCTCGGTCTTGTTCAAACTCTACTTTCCTTTTATATTGGCCTTTCTCCACATTTGCTTGGTGAATTTCAGCCTCGAGGTTCTGATTTTCTTTAGTCAACCTTTCTACCACTAGCTTTAGTTTCTCATACTCTTCCATAGATGCATGGGTAGGAGCAGGAGGTCCTTCTCGCATAGATGGTTCTGAGGGAAACGGCAGCCACCTCTCAGCCACTCTAGCTAGCAACCATTGGTTGTATGGCTCTTTCGCCACACAATTCTTTGCCTTCAACTCTTTCCTCCCCTTTGTATGAATCTTGGCCCATGCTTTAGCAATCTTCCTGGCCAACGCAGGATCTTCTGTTGTGGCAAGAAAAAAGAAGCTTTGAACTTTCTCTGCTCCGGGCTTATCTTCCATAGCATAGCCCAACTGGCGCAATGCCATGACTAGGTTGTAGTTGATGCAACCAACCCTACTGATTAGAGGTATATTACCGAACTCCCCACAACTAAAGATAATCTCCACATCGTAGTACTCATGAGAATATCAGGCAATATCATTGGCTTCTAGAGACATAATGCGTTGAGACCACTTCAGCTTTTTCTTGTTTTCCATGAACGGTCCTCCCTTCGGTAGATGGGAGGTGTACCATTTGAATAATAGATGAGAACAACATTTTATCATTCCTGTATTCTTTTCACTTCTCCAATGAATAGAGTAGTAAACATCAGCGAGGAGGGTAGGGATAGGATTCTTTTGCATGAAGAGAGTGATAGCAGCGATGTCTATGAAATTATCTACATTTGGAAAGAGGACAATCCCATAAATCATTAGGGCAACAACAATACCAAACCTTTCCCAATCTCCCACAGTCTTGTACTGAGCAGCTTTATCTAGCAGAAATTTCAAAGGAAAACCTTGAACCCCTCCCTTATTGGCTAGACCCTCTTTGACTTCCTCTTTGGTCATACGAAGAGTAAGAGCAATGGCAGAAGGCTTTGGTTCTTCTTCCAAGCCGGTGTAGATAGGTTGATCCTTAATCTTGATATTCAAAATATGAGAATATTCTTCAAGAGTAGGGGCCAACTGATAGTTTTGAAAAGTGAAACACCTGAGCCATAGCGAACAAAGCCCAAGTATCGACCTTAGAATGGAGGAGATCAGGAAATTTCCCATACTTCCCCTGAAAGTTGATCTTGATAGCCTTCGGCACGTCAATCAGAATGTCTTGAATTAATTCCAACTTTGGTTCTCTAAACTTGATGGAATTTGTGCTTCTCTTTCTTTGATCAGTCATTGTGTTCACCAATACTTGAGATAATCACAGTCTCTTAAGTCCCTTGATATGCAAAAATGATATGCAATGCAATGTTTTATGAATGCACATGATAAGAGAACAATAGCGAGATCAAAGTCATAGGTCCTGCAAAAACAAAACAAAAAGGTATCTCTCCCATCGGGTGGGCAGTCTATTGGTTTAAGAGAGGGTATCCCAAAAGGATTTAAACAAAGTCCCATGCACTAACCCTCAAAAGTTTCCCATCAGAACGACTACTCGTAAGACGGTAATCCTTTCAAAGGATTAACACAGAGTTATGTTTTAGCAACCTCTGGAATAAGGTTCTACAAAGGTTCTCAGAATCACGGACTCCTACGTCGGAAATAAAAATGCCATTACGACTACACGTAAGACATAATCATCCCAACGAGGTCTCATCTGAGCGGTGGAATTCGATCCAACTCAACGAGTCCTAAGTCTCGCAAATCAGAAAGAAAACCACCTCCTAACTTAGTGTATACTCGAAAGCTCGGGTAGAAAGCTTCATTCTCACAAACCAATCCCAAATAAACCCAACAAGTTAGAAAGAACATAACACAAACAAAAACAAAAGCAAATAAAACACATATGCGACAAGCAAACTAGGTTTAGCTTGCTAGGACTCCCCAACAGAGTCGTCAGCTGTCGCTACTCGAAAAATGCATCGCGCAACGACGGGGAGGCGAAAAGAATAGACAGAAGAGTCGCCACCGAACTTTATTTATCCCATGAGGGGAAAGGAAAATATCGAGAAAACCTTAAGAAAGAAATGGATAAGATGGTCTTGCGACCAAGAACGGGTTCAGAAGCCGGTTATGCGAAAGGAAGGTATTAGCACCCTTCGCATCCATCATACTCGATGGGAACCATTTGTTTGTCGCTATGTGAATTTATTTGCTTAAATATTATGCTATAAAAGTGTTCCACGGGGTAAAAGAAAAGGGATTGAAACAGGAGAAATGAGAGGTTAGGAGGAAGAAGAGAACGAGGAAGAAAAGAGAAAGAATAGACTCGATAGGACTTCGCGGTCCTAGGCCTACGTATTCTCAACGGATGTGAGAAAGTCAGAGTCGACGTAGTTCGGGGAACTACAGATATAGGGGGGAATGTGATCGGCAAGGATTGTGGCCCTTGTGCCTACGTATCTTTACTTTAAAAGAAGTAAAGACTCAGAGCAGCCGTAGTTCGGCCTACAGTTTGTTAATGTTTTTATGGATGATGTTATCGTGCGCATTCTAGCAGTTTAGGTGTTTTTGCTGCTCGCATGTGAGGAGACTTAAGCGTTACCTGTTTGCGGTAGAACAGACGTAACATATCCTTTTTGAAATGATTAGATTTCGCCATGCGAGGCAAGATGTCACATTTGATTGGTTGAATTGTTTTTAGGGGGCGAGATAAGTCGTCGGATAGTAACCCCTACGGGTAGTACCCAATTCTGTATCTCAAAGTTTTTGTTATGAAAGGTGTGGCGAACGTAGCGTCTTCGTATTGAAAGACGAGTATCAAGACCACGCACACTACAGTGAATATCCTGACACTCGGAGAGGAAGAAGACTACACTCAATCCTATCTCTTTAATTCAATATAAAGAGAACTTCATTCTCTTATTAAAGATGTTTTTGGTTTTGAATGGTAGGTGCCTTTGTGACAGAGAACCCTACGGTAAACGTCAAGCACTCGGGATAGGAGAAGGCCTACGCCTAACCACTCCACGACCATTCAAGTCTTCATTAAGAAAAGAGTTTGAAAAAAGCACTCGGTACGGGACCGAGGTTTTAGGTGACAAGGTTGGGGAGAGAAGTTGTCAAAGGAGAGGTGGTGTAAAGCGACAGGTGATGGATAAAGTTGCGTCTTCGTATCGAAAGACGAGTATCGAGACCACCCACACTACAGTGAATATCCTGATACTCAAAGAAGAAGAAGTCTACATTTAATCCTCTCTCTTTAGTTCAATACAAAGAAAAATCGATTTATTTATTGAAGAGATTTGAAAATGGACTCGGTATGGGATCAAGGTTTTTAGGAGAAAAGGGATTGAAAACGCACAAGCATCTTCGTGTTGAAAGACGAGTGTCGAAACCACCCACACTAAATTGGGCATCCCAACACTCGGAGAGGAAGAAGTCTACACTTAATCCTCTCTTTTTAATTCAATACAAAGAGATAATGATTTCTTGTTGAAAGGTGTTGAAAAGGCACTCGGTACGGGACCGAGGTTTTAGGGGGGAAGGTTCTATTCAAACCTAATGAAAGATGAAAACCAAAGCAATATCTTAACGAAGAAAGGGGTACATCTTAATAAAGATGGAAAGGGATCTTAACAAAGATGAGGTTTCAAAGGGGTTACGAGATGACGTATATTTACAGGCATCATGCCTAAACAAACAAAGTCACAACAAATGTAAATGTGAAGCTTAAAAACTTCATGGGGATTTTAAATGAAACAATCATGATGTTTACAAGGAAAAACAATTACAATCACATACACAAAGGAGTGAAAAACAAAAGCTCACATCGAGCACAACAACAAACTTAAGAAAAATGAATCAAAAGCTTTGAATGATTAGGAGGGTAAAAACCCTAAAAGAAGCATGACAATTTTTTAATGCAAAGTGTTTTTCCAAAATGAAAATTCTAGGATATTAGAAAATCATATGACAATATGCAGAAATATGAGAAATTTGCAAAAATAACCAATCAAAAATAACAAATATTGACAAAGTTATGAAATTTGGAAAATTAATGACAATTTAAAGAAAATCAAAGATTTTTAGTAATTAAAAAAAGAGGGGGCGCTTGGTAGGTGTTGAACCCACCACCTTTGGGTTACCAGATCAAAACTTGGCCAACTCAACTAGAGGCGCGCGTGTGAAATTTGAAGGCAAGAGATGGAAAAATAGTGAAAACAAGGAAAATATGGAAAATAAGCAAAAGGGTTAATCTCCACATGGATCGAACCCATGTCATGGTAGTTCAAGGCAATATGAGAGTAAAGGCATAACCACTGGGGTGGCGATACATCCAAGTATTATGCCACCCCAAATAAAACATATACTTAACAAAGGCTAGCAATTCTGGGCAAGGCAAGATGAGCAAGAACACAAGTCATGGCCTGAAAATGGTAACATCACAACTCACTCAAAATTCAACCAATTTCAGCAAAATTTAGGTCTATCTCACGTGAAATTCAACAAGGAATGCAATCACAATGTTAGTTTTTTCAGATAATGCACACATATTAAAATTCGATAGCAGTTGCAAATGGAAGTTTGTGATATGCATTTTGAAAGCCACAACTCAAAACAGAAGTGCTTATGATCAGATGAAGGTATGCACAACTTCCAAATATGTAAACCATGGATTCTAGATGCAAGGATCAAGCAGAAACAGCTCCAAACAGAATTTGTCATGCTTCTTGCAAGTATGTGAAAAAAAGTGTTGAAATGCATTTTGGAAGCTATGATGCAAGACATAAGAGATTATGACCAAGTAAAGGTATGCATAAGTTTCAAATATGTTATTCATGGATTCTACATGCCAAGATCAGTCAAAAATAACTTCAAACAAAATCTGTCATGCAAGTTGCAAGGATGGAACAAAAATGTATGATATGCTATTTTGGAAAATGAGAATCAGTTCATGATACAACATACATGCTCAACTCATTCAACACTTATTAAATGATTCTCATATGCAATAAATCAATAAATTCAAAACAGCTTGCAAGAACTTATCAAAATAAAAACCTAAGGGGTGGAAAGCTCCCAAAACAAAAACTGACAGTGGGCCTGCCTTTTGGTCAAAACCAAACATTCATGATAAAACCTACACACACACATACAATCCATACCCTGACAAGTTGCTCTCAAAACAAATTCTACCAGACCTGATTAAAAGGTTGAGCATAGATCAAAACAGCATGACAGCGAGCCCCTTGGTTATTACAATACCAAACCAACATACCAATTCATAAAAATCCTTAAAGAATGAAAATCACAACTCCATTGGTAAACAAAGACAGATCCTAACAAGAGATCACATTCTTAGCAGTAAGAGATGCAAGAAGATAATTAGCAACAAACCAACATGCTTTAGATTTACAAACAACAAAAGAGCAAGATTTGGCATATGTTGGAATTAAAGGATTACATGGCAATGGTTCAAGGAATTAGATAGTTTATGCAGCAGGTATGGATTTTTCATGGCAATGCTAGCACAATCATCAATTAGACCTAATACTCCTAATGCACATGCCAACTTATTGACCAATGATGCTCACAAGCACATTTGAGACAGAATGCACACATGATTTACAAAGCACCAAGACATACGCATAGGTTGATTCTCATACATATCAAAAACAAGAATAGAGCACAAATTGCAAGAAAGACGTAACATTGAGATAGCAGCACATGAAGTGAAAACAGAACTGGCAGCAAACTTGCTTGCCAAAACAGCATAGGCACACATATAAGGTTTACAAATTAAGACAACTTAACCTTGAGCAAAGTAGCCTAACAAGCTAATCATGGTAAAATGGTTTTGCACAGCAAACATAGAAACAGAAGCAGCAGCCAGTCTTGGTCATTACAATACCAAGTCAAAACACATCAATCAATTCAAACCTTGCACTGAAAGTTATAACTACATGGTGATGAACACAAACAAGTTTAGCACAAAACCTAATTCTAGCATGCTAATTGGCACAAACAACATGTTCTGTTCACAAACAGCAAGGATCAACAAAATTGGCAAGGGTTGGAAACAAGGCATAGCAGCATGGCAGTGGTTTAGACAGTTTATGTAGCAAGTGTGTATTTTTCATGGCAATGCTAGCACAATCATCAATTAGCCCTAATACTCCTAATGCACATGCCAACCTATTGACCAATGATGCTCACAAGCCATTTTCAAGACAGAATGCAAACATGATTCATAACTCAACAGAACATACATATAGGCTATCACAAATTACTACAAAACCATGATATGAATAAATCATGCTTGCAAACACAACCCTATTATAATGCCTAAGTGATGACAGCTATTGATGCACAAATGATAAAGTCACTCTATCCACCAACAAGATGCACATGAAAAACACATATCTCAAGTTAACAAATATAGACCAAACACCAAGCAATAGTTCAGGCTATCTCAGATATTCACTTATCATGAAAGTGGCAAGTACAAGTGTCAAATGCATATATCATGATGGTTACAAACATTAAGACAGCAAAAATAGGTATTGGTCCTCAACATTCACATGAGTCATTCCAATGACCTTTGACAAGTTCAATGAGGCTGAACAACTTACAAGCATGTTCAAAATATGTTAAATACCAAGTTCAAGCACACAAATGATCCAAAAGGAAGCTAGCACTAAAAATGACCTATGAGTTGAAGAATACCTATGAGCTGACAAAATGGCCAAAACAGAACGGTATCAAAGCAAAACATGATATAGTTTGAATCAATACCAAGTCAAACAAACATATAAAGACCTATACTTCAAAATGCCAACAAACAAGATCAAGACTTAAAGAAAGTTGCTGCAACAGAAATAAACCAACAATATGCACAAACTGAACAACATCAAGCTATCCTCAAGACATAACAGTTGCAACCAATTTCTCACATGTTCACACATGACATTTTAAGAGGATCTCAAGGTTTAGCACATAGCAATACAACATGGTATGATGATCATGAAAGCAATATACATTAATGAGCAAACAAACAAAATAGGACAGATTCAAACATGAACTACATTGTATTCAAAACACATTGCTTTTAATCTCAAACCAAACTAATGCACATCAAACAATATCATGATGATTTAAGATGATGATAGTGACTACCAACCTCTTGTAGACCTCCAAGCAAGTTTGTGCAGTATGGAAAACCTTGAAGCCTCCAAATAAGATCCAATCCAATGCCTTGATGAAGATGACAGCTTTTCTTGCACTTGAAGTGAACAAGTGAACCCTTAGGACAGAACTCTAAGTAAGTGATGATGACGGTATTTTAGGTTACAGACAGTTGGTACATCATAAACCTAAGGTGTTTGGAGGTTTACAATGATCAAAACAGGCCTGGTATGTGATTTGGCAGATTTTGTATGTGAAGTCAAACTTTCCTTGGTTGAAAGTTGACTTTTGGGAAAATGAGGGTTTTGACTGGTTTAAAGGCTTGAACACCTCCCACACATCATTTGTGGATTGTGTGGATGGTTTATGGTGATTTTGAGTGGGTGAAAATGGTTTTGGAAGATGTTTTGCTCAAGACATATTTTTGAGGTATTTTGGGATGGTTTTCTTCACTTGTAAGAAAATGCAAGATAGGATGAGAGCAATGGTTTTCTCTTGGGTTTTAGAGTGATCTGGTGTACCTTTTAACAGAGGAAACCTCTATTTATAGGCAAGGAATGGTTTGGGGCAGATTTGTCTTTTTGTATTTTGGAGGGAGTTTTGTAAAATACAATTTTGTTCAAGATTGTGGACAGCTGCAAATTCAGGCTCTTGACTCAAGTTTATGCAAAAATCAAGTGGTGAGGATGACATAGAAGTGACTGAAGTATGGATAGGGAGTAGGAGAACTGCAGCTGCAAGACTTCTTCCATAAAGTTTCTCTTTCCTCATTTCTTTCATTAAAATAATACAACTTGCCTATCACTTGCCAAATCCACCAAACCCCTTAGTTTTCTGCATATTAACTCATCATACTCTCTAAATATCAGATAGAAACATGATCCAAGGGCTGAGAATAGCTCAAGTGATCAAAAGGTGAGTTTGTGAAAAAATGAAAATGGTGGACTCAAGTGTTGAAAACTCATCTTGTTGAATTCATAACTCTCAACTCATAAGGGCTATGGAGGAGTTCTAGTATATTTTGGAAAGCCCTCATGAATCTATACAACTTTCATGCTTTCATGATCTTTAGATTCCAAATGGAACTAGGTCAAAAATCCACTCAAAGTTGCTGAAAAACATGCCTAAAAAGTCCAATAACTTAGAATTTTTCTAAGTTATTTTTCCCTCTTGTGATGACTTTGACCATAACTCCAAATCTATGCATTTTCTGCTCATGGACCACTGTGGGCCTTTTGTAGGACTTGTCAAGAGCTTTCCAATGAGCTTTGAACCAACTCAATTGGATGTGTGGTTAGGGAGTTATGGTCTTGCCCCTTTCAAAACCCTAATTTCCCGATTTTTCAATTACTCCTACATCCTTGATCCAATGATCATGAAACTTCATGGGAAGGTGTAATATGGCACCAGGAACATTTTTTCTTCACACTTTGAGGTCAAATTCCTTATGGTTGAAGAGTTGACTTTTTGGTCAACGAAACGATCGATCGATGACTACTGAGTCGACTATTGATGTTCCGGGTCTTCTGAGGCCTTGAAACTTCTTGAGTAGACTTCACTAAGCCATATGAACTTCATGGACCATGATCCCACCATTGTAGCACTATTTAAATCAAAAGTCAAACTACAGTTGACTTTTTCCCCAAATCTCCTGATTTTCAATTGACTGATCAATTGAAGCTCTTCTGATTAAAATTGATGGTCAATCTCCCATTCTCACACACCTTAGGACACATGGAAGGACACATGTAAAGGTCTGAAGGATAGAAATTACTGCTTATTCTAATTCGTATCTTAAGTCTTTCCAGTTCCTATTCAAGTGAACGGGGCATCTTTGCATTCCTCGTAGCTACACGAATAGGAAAAGTTTCAGTTGTTACCAGAGCAGGTAATCTCTCTTGCCCTGCTTGTTGAGACTCGTCTCCATCCTATCTGCTCTTGTGCTTATGTTGAAAGTATGATTATAATTGGATAAAAATCAAGAATAATAGGATGCTTAAGCCAATAAGATAGATAAAGCATACCCCTACTACTCGTAAAAAAAAAACTATGTCACTTCCTTCCCCAATGTTTAGTGGAATGTGAGGCACTATTCCCACAGCTGCTGGTTGGATTCTCCAACTTTGGCAAATGAACCCCGTTCAAGTTCCATCCCAACTGTCTCATCTTGAGAAAGGGTAATATGGCAATCTTTATTAGGTCAATCAGGATTCTCACCTTCCTTTCCCCGTGGTTTAATCGGAGTAACCACTTAATACATATTATTTGGCAAAGCAAGCTCGCTGCCTTAGTTAATTTAGGAGTGAAAGAGCCCGAACAGCTTTTGTTGCACCAAGAGCGGGAACTTAGACAGCGTATGAGTAGCTCGAATCTAGCTAGACTACTCGCTAGGCCCCCTGCCTCTCTTTAAGCATCAAAATAAGAGATCTTTGGGTCTCGGCTATACTTTACTTTCCTAAGTTTCAAAGGATTGAAGAAGCTGACTCTCGCAGCGGTTAGTGACTCAATTACACCGGAAAGGATAATTCTCAAAGTGTCAAGGCTTAGAGCTTCTTCTCAAGCTACCTATTTTGTGCGTGGGTTAACTATTGATTCAATTGTGAAAAGAAGCCTAGTTGTCCTAAGAGCTGATTCGGGAACTGCTTCAATTCCAAGAGGAGTGCTTACTCTTGCAGCTTTTTCTTTCACAACTCTTTCTATCACAACTTATTTTTCCTCATACGAATCTAAGCTCTCGTAAGTGCCTTCCCTTCCTTCTTGCATATTCGATAGGAGCTTGCGTTCTCTGGGGGAGTTTTTTTATATAAAAGAATAGTTGGCATCAGTGTTATCAGTGCATCTATGAATCCAACCTTCCCTCACAGTGGAATGGGATAAACGCATATTCATCCTTACAATGGTTATTTCAGATTCTATAAGAGTGGTACAAAAAAGCTATGAAGATTGTATGCTTTCCTTTACACCTTCAAGCTTGAAGGTTCGCGAAAGCAGTTCGGTGATTGCAAAGTACTCCATTAGGCCCTATCTCCTACGCTACCATCTGTCTTTGATTATAAAATTTATAGTTAGAGAGAATTAAAGATAAAATCCTAAAAGAAAAGCACGCATGATAAAGTATACAACAGCGCCATCTCTTCCCACTACGCGCTAAGAAGGAAAAGAAAGGACAGACAGCAAGCAGGGAAGGGGATTCTTTGAAAGCCTACTACTCTTTGGCCCGCTTGCTTGCATGGAATGAATAGGCTTGCTGACTGGCTTACCTACTGGAACTATCAAGCATAAAGCATAGATGACATACTCTTCTTTCGTGCACTATGCTTAATGCATATAATTAGAAGAAAGACATTTTCAATTGGCTAGGGCAGTTCCCTACACGGGCGAATTCCGACACTCACAGTACTCCCCACAGCTTTCTCCTACTGAGCTTGGGCTGGTAAGCTCCGGGGCCTCTTTCCTTCCCATGTGTTCCTCCCCCCGCTTCATATAGTACTTTCCTTTGGCTTGAAAGGCAGCCACTTATTATGGAATGACATATATGATGATGATGGTAGCTATCTGCCTAGCCTCTGGTACATATTTTATTAATATTATTTACCATCCTTAACAAATGACTTACATTGTAGAGAAAGGTTTATCTAACTAGTTAGGGAGTTTGGCTGACCACCCTGCTTTCTGACGCTTTCTCGACGGTAGGCACCCAATGTCGCCAAAGAAGTTATCCTCTCCTTATTTCTTAATAGATTTATTAAAATATCCATGGTGCTGGTATGCATACAATGTCGGAGCTTGAATGGCCTCTCATTTCATTTTTGAAGTAGCAATTCACCAACTCTGGGCATGGCGCAAGAAGGTGCAACATAATGATTCTTTTCATTTTCCTCATAATCCTAGTGATCTCATCATTGCTAAAGCCAAGGAAATCCATAAGTGTTTAGTGAAAGCTCTTGATCTTAATCATTAAGAGGTAGAGTTTCTCAAATGGGAAGCTCCCTCCCATTCTTTTGTTAAATTCAATATTGATGGTTGCGCCAAAAATAATCCAGGATCTGCAATGGGGGACTCATTAGAAATTAGAATGGAGAATGGATCATTGGATTTATGGAGAACCTAAGACATGCTATGAACTATGCCAGCAAAATTTTTTGCCATTTATCCTGGTCTTTCTCTTGCGAGGAACTCAGGCTTCAGAAGCATCTTTAAGCGGATTCGGAGGTCTGTCTAATTAGTATTATCCAACCTATGTTGTGGTTGATGGCCCCACTCGAGCTCTAATTCCATACTATATTATCGATTTTTAGGTTCAAAGTTCGAGTGGCCCCATGAGGATGCGGAAAGCCAATCCAATGATAAGAGTGGAATGGTTAATTGGGCTCTCTTTGAAGGATTTCAACCTTCATGCCCTATTTGTGGTAGCACCAAAGCCGAATTTTATTTTGTAGGGACAAACTGAAATACCCCATCATAGCACTCTAAGGTTAAGCAGAGAACTATTGAAGCTTCCAGCTTTCCACCTATATGGATTGTTTTAGCGTAAATAGACATGATCTTCGTTCAGTACGCATCCAGTCTCTCTAAGCCCTGAAACCGTAACTATGGCTATGTTCTCAGATCCGTCTTTTCTGCTGTTCAAATATCTCTCTGATTCCTTTTCTTTCGAAGTGGCATTGCCCAAATTTGAATCCAAGGCTTGACACGGTCTTCTTAGCCCAGGCTAACTAGAATAGTTAGTAGCTTATACGATCCCCAATAACCACAGATGGAGGAGCATTCGTCTTTTTAACCTGTTTTCCCCAACAAAGACATTCTGCCTATCCCGAAAAAGGGACTCCTTATTCTTATTCAACTAAAAGTAAAGTAAGTAAGATAAAAGATAAAGAAGAATCATAACCATAAGATAACCGGATCTTTCTCAGAGTAACAAAATGCAAGTCTTTACCTTTGGCTAGATATAGAGTCGAGTGAGGCGAAATGAATTACGTATATAAATATAGCAGTAGTTTTTGTTTCGTGAACATGATTTGTATGGGGTCAATGTACTTGCCGAAACTCGCTTTGCAGAATAATCTTAGCCAAAGCGAAGAACAGGCTTGACATGCCGCGAATCCTCTGGAAAGAGAGGGGTGGGGTTTGGTTTCTCTCACTTTCTCTTTTCCTCCCAAAGTTCTATCCTTATAAGCTTTATACACAAGGCAAGAGCCTTCAGGTATTCTTTCTTCGGATGATAACGGTATGACCAAAAGGGAGAGACCCATAAGTATTGATGTCTAGGACCGGGTGGAAAGAGCCATCTCCATACTCTTTAGTGGCATGAACTGACCTCAAAATTCTATAGAAGGCATGAAGCTCACGTTCTCGCAATCTGCAGTCAATGTCGGTTGAATTTCGACAGGGACCTTAACAATAGAACCTCAGAACGGAAACTTTAAACATTGATGGTATGTGGAGGATCTGGCCTCACGCAACCAAGGCTTTCCAAGTAGTAAGTTGAATGAAGTGAGGATATTTATGACATGGAAGGTGGAGCAAAAGGTTTGGCGTTTTTCAGGCTTATTTGGACATCGGCAATCAGCCTGCCTCTTGCTGGCCTTATCGAATTATCATAAGCGGTGATGTACACAGGAGAAGGAGCCAATGCATCCTCATAAATTTCAAGGGCGCGCAGCGTGGAGAGGGGGGGACTCGTATGTTTTTGTGAAAAAAGCTCGGCTTCTGTTATTGCTGGAAAAAAAAACCTAATACCTCTATTTGATGTCGATTCATCCATACTTCCATTTTTAAGGGAGGCTGACTGCTTGCTGGCTAGTAGCTGTATAAGTGGTAACGTCCACGTACGACTCTGTGAGAAGGGCGGTGGGCAGAAATGGCCTTGTTGTACCTCACTCTTGTCTTCAATGGGGTCTGCTCTTTTTTTTTAGAGAGTATGCCAATATGACTTAATGAGGTGTGGGGCTTTGCATCTTACATTCGTTGGGCTTCCCTCTTCGGGAGCCTGCGTCACAACATTTTTGTGCAATAAACCCCTCCGGCTGAAGACTAGTGGTAGGTGGTCCCACAGAGCTTTTGGAGAAGGGTAGCCTAGTATGTAAGCACAGCAATGAACCGCGACGAACCTTCAGACGACCTATATAAGATTAGGGGGGAGATCCTCAGTAGTGGTGACCCGTTCACTCTTCAACAGACTAATACATGTACAGAATGATCATACGAGAAAGTCGACTCCTGGGTCTGGAATGAAGTCTCCGATATATCCTTTCTTTCTTGTCCACTCAGGGGAGTGCGGACACACCTGCGCGGATTACAGGTGACGGTTACAAGAATGGCAGGGAAGTTAACAGTACCCGACAACATTTAGGGATGGATGTAGACCCATCGGGCAGGGATAATCATTTCGGTCTTGGGAGAGGTGGCGACCATTCTCAAGAACTGAGTTGAGGGAAGCCTTATGAGTCACTGAAACGACGGTAGGGGGTGTTGCACCCCAAAATTTGCCCTCGCGTTTTCTACTTTGAGTGGTTTTTGCTTCGCATTCATCTGCATATCATCTAGGTCGATCATTTCTCGCATATTGTCTATGTTATCATCCAGAATGGATTTATCAGGATTACAGCGGCTTTGTTTGCATTTTAGACAGTTTAAACCAGTTCAAATGATAAGTTCTATGTCGAAATCGAGCGAAGGTTGTTCTTTTCCTGGTGGTTCAGTCCATGCTGATAATTTTGTTGCGTTTCGGTGTTCGACCCCTTTCCTTCATTTTTTATTTCGTAGCATTTTGTGATTTCATGTTTATAATAGTTAGTATTTATTTAGGTTTATTTTTATTTATTTAGAATTTACTTAGGTTTTTATTTAATATAGAATTTTAATTTAGAATCAAATGAATTTAGAATTTAGGATTTTAAATAGAATTATTAGAATAGATTTTTATTAGAGTTAAATTAGATTTTTAGAAATAGTTTTAGAATTAGAATTTTTGTTTAGAAAATAGATTAAGACTTAGAATTTTTATTTAGATTAATTTAGAATAGATTCTTCTAATTAGATTTGAAATTATGTTAGATTTTTTTAATTGGAACTTAATTAGATTTTTAATCTAGAATAGAATTTAATCAGTTTAGAATTTAATTAGTTTAAAATAGAGTTAGATTATTAGTTTTATTAGAAATTAGAATTAGATTTTTAATTATTAAGTTAGAATAGAATTTAATTAGTTTAGGAGTTAATTAGTTTAGATTAGGAGTTTAGATTAATTAATTAGATTAGATTAGAGCTAGAATAGGTTATTATTTAGATTTAGATTAACATTAAATTAGGATTAGTTTAGTTTCATTAATCAGATAGTACATAATTAAACAAAAAGACAAAAGCAAAGATGATACTTGTTCAGAATATAAAGGCTCAGTTACTATTCATTGTCCCCTAGAATGAAAAAACCCTAGCGGTTGTCTACTGTTCATCTTCAAGATTGAGAAAACCCTAGGCCAGCCGCCCTCACCATTGTTCATCATCTCCAGCGGCCACCCTTCACTCTTTATCCGCCTTCTTCCTCTCTCTATTCCTCCACGAATCCACCCTCTTCTTCCTTTCTCACAGCAAACCCCCAAACTTCCTTCTTCCCTCTCTGTTAACCACTTCTTCTTTTTCACTTATCACCTTCCTTCTTCAAACCTCTTCCCATCTCCTCCCAATCTCCATCCGCGACCCAAGCTCAAACTCTTCCAACCGTTCAACTCCATAACCATCAACTCAAACCCGTCAAAACCCACAAAATCTGAGATACAGAGATCACAACAACCAAAATCCTGGAACAAAAACCTCTCCCATCCGCGAACCCTCCAGCTTCCGGATCTTCTCCATTCTCAAATGAAGCTCACCAAATCCAAAACTAATCGCAGAGAGTGATATGAGAAGAAAGCGAATTGGGAAAGACGAAACAGAGAGAGAGTCGTGGAGTTGATTCTGAGCGAAATTTAGGTTGAGGGAGACGGAAGATTTGTGCGCTTCATTTTGGGACGATGGTGATGTAGGAAATAGAGAGTCGTGTGGTTCTCTGATGCAAGTCTTTTTTTCAGATTTTTTTTTTTGTTTTTTTTCCTTTTAAATACAGGTTTTTGGTTTTATTAGAAAAAAGATTATATTGGCTGTATTAAGGGGGCTCGGCCCGTGTTTTTTTTTTAAAATTTCCTTTCCTGTCTTATTGTTCAAGAGGTGATGGGTCTGTTGGCCCATATGATCCTCCACATTTTATTCTTTCACCACCCTCACCTTTTCATATCTCACGCCCCCTTTTATTTTCAATGTAGCATTTTTTTTCTAATAAATTAGTTCTTTTAAAGTTTGTAAATATAGTGTTTTCTTTCTAAATTAGTTTAGAGTTTCAATATTTTTCCAATTAATTTTTAAGATTTTTTTATAATAATATTTACATATATATGTTTAGAGTTTTTAATATATTTTTCTATAAAATTTAGATTTTTAGTGCTTTCACTTATCTTTGAAGTTTTTTTATTTCGTTTCGGTCGATGAAGAGACCTCTAAGTTGTTATACGTCAAATTATTGATGGAAACGACAAATTCGAGACCAAGCTTTCATTTCCTTTTCATTTTCGATTTTTATTTATTTTTATTTATTTTCATCGCTTTTTGGTCGATTACGAGACCACAAAACCATCATCGGTCAAATTATTGATAGATGGAGGTTTTCCCAAGACCACCTCCCTTTTCTCTTTCAATTTCTTCTTCTTTTTTATTTTATTTTAATTTCTTCGATCTATGAAGTCTTTTATTCGTACACGTTGACTTATCGAAGTCGATAACCTTCTCGATTTCAAATCTACGGAAAATGACCATTTGGGTCTTTTTTTTACTTTGGGATCGTGATAGGCTACATTCGATTAATCGACATAATGTTTGCGATTAAGACGAGATCCCACCTTTTTCGGTCTGTGTGACACGATTCAATTGGAGAATGATCCTCAATATCATTTCTCCATCTTTTCCATAGCACGGATAAAAATTTACGCGACCTCCTATAGTTTGACTTCCATCATAAGTCGAGCTATGACGGTTTAGTGTCATATTTTGTCCTGACTCGATTCACTAACATTGTCAACAATAATTCAAAACACTTAATAATTTCGACGAGTATCATGCGCCAAGCGTTAGGTGCGTAGAAAATGATGAGTGGAGAGGTCTCTCTTCACTTGTCTAGAGTGTTTAGCGTATGCCCTTTGGGCGATATGCGACGCATTCGCTCCTATGTCTTAGGATTTAGCGTAGTACGCGTCCCAAACCAAGCCATTTCACTTCCGTTCATGCGTTTCAGACGTAGGATCTTTTCTCTCACCCTCGTGCGATCGAGATCTCGTTTTCCTGTAGTAGCGTGAACTACGGACACTCTGATTCTTCATTCCCTAATGAGGATACGTCGGCACAAGGATTCCTATCCTTGACGAGCACACTAAAAACTAACTTCCCCTTTCTCTTGCCCCAGTGCAATCGAGACTAACCTGTTTTTCAAACCTTTCATCCTTCGGGATTGTTTCAAACTTCACTTTACAAAAAGAGTACGTTACTTTTCTACCGCAAACAGGCATCGTCCCTAACTGCTGGAATGGAGATTTAACGTCACTCGCAAAAAATTTTAACCAACCTTTTTCCCGTAGTTTCCCGAACTACATTTACTCTGATTTCTCATACCAGATGAGGATATGTAGGCACAAGACGGTGATGTCTTGGCAAGCAACCTTCCCCCCATCACCCGTAGTTTCCCGAACTACGTTGACTCTGACTTTCCCATTGCACGAGTGAATGCGTAGGCATAGGGCGGCGATGTTCTATCGAGTATGTTCTTTCTCTTCACCCTCGTTTAGCAGTATCTTTTAGATAGCTTTCACCCATAGATTAGACAACAAGCATGGATCCCGTTGAATACAATGGATGTGAGGGGTGCTCATACCTTTCCCTTACGTAACCGACTCCCGAACCCAAGATTTGGTTGCGATGACCTTGTCTTTTCCCGTTCTCTTAGGTTTTCTTTGATCATTTCATTTCCCTCTCTTTAGGATAAATAAGGTTCGGTGGCGACTCTTCTATTTGTTTCTGCCGGCTCCTTTTTTGCAGTTGCGATAGGGGGCCTTGATATATCAATAGAAGGAGGAAAAAACGGGTTTTTCTCCCCTTTATAATATGAAGAAAGAAATAAGGGTCGAAGTTTAGACCGCTTACTGTAGTTCTACCTATACAAAAGATCATGAAAGAGGCGATCAGAATGGTACTCGAATCCATTTATGATCCTGAGTTTCCAAACACATCACACTTCCGCTCGGGTCGAGGCCGCTACTCGGCCCTAAGACGGATCAAAGAAGAGTGGGGAACCTCTCGCTGGTTTTTGGAATTCGACATCAGGAAGTGTTTTCACACCATCGACCGACATCGACTCATCCCAATCTCTAAGGAAGAGATCGATGATCCCAAGTTCTTTTACTCCATTCATAAAGTCTTTTCCTCCGGACGACTCGTAGGAGGTGAGAAGGGCCCTTACTTCGTCCCACACAGTGTACTACTATCGGCCCTACCAGGTAACATCTACCTACACAAGCTCGATCAGGAGATAGGAAGGATCCGACAAAACTATGAAATTCCGAGAATAAGATCGGTTCTATTAAGGACAGGTCGTATTGATGACCAAGAAAACTCTGGAGAAGAAGCAAGCTTAAATGCTCCCCAAGATAACAGAGCCATCATTGTGGGAAGGGTCAAGAGCATTCAACGTAAAGCGGCCTTTCATTCCCTTGTTTCGTCGTGGCACCCCCCCCCCCCCCCCCACA